>LQNS02015105.1:1468085-1494937 GCA_001587735.2 Parhyale hawaiensis | reverse complement strand
CCTTATTTGCTGATAATTGGCATTCAATTTTCAGTAATGTTCCGCACCACTCCACCTGATCTGCACTCCATAACCAGTGAGTTGGAGAGAGAAACTTATATGGAAGGTGAAAGAAGCGGACGCAAATATGCCAGCCGACTGTCCATGACTACCAAGGATGGCTCAGAATATGTTGGAGAGAATCAGCTTTGTGAAGTTTCAACAGATGATATTTGCCTTGTGGGGCTGCTTAATAAATCTAATGGTAAGATTCAGTTATCTGCAACCTTATGTCCTTTACTTTTAGCTTCTCTCATTTTTTTTTAATAAGGTTCTGGGTATGTTATGTGCCTACTGTTTGCAACTGTAACTTTGGTAGCAGTCATGACTTCTTTCAACATTGCTTCCAGACACCATGAAATTTGCACAAAAAGATGTGAAAACAAACATGCAGATGGTGCGGTGATACTCATTGCTGAAATGAGAGCAATTCAGGATAGCTAGGCCTATAAAGTGTTAGGAAAGTTTGAGTTAAAAAGGCCTACAGCATCATTGCGCAGCTGGTTTTATTGACAAAAGGATGGTCGAGATGTCATAATTTGGATGAGACATTTGAAAGAAAGTTACTCCTCTATTAATCTGATGAGTATTATTAACTTGTGCTTCCTATTGCCAGCTTTTTTGAGTCTGGTTTGCATTCATGTCTGTGATATATGGTACTTTTTAAGTTTTTAAGGGTCCTGGGTTGGTGTTTCAGCCCAATGACAAAATTATTACTTCAGGCGCACAAAATTTTTTCCATCATTTAGGAGTTCATCACTATATTTGGAACTGGGAATTACCATGCTCAGTTGCATCGTTGTTAATGCCTTGTTACTATAAATTTTTAAATATTGGGACCCTCTGGTAACTTTCATTTTCACGTTTTTTTTTTTTTTTTTAAACCCACATACCTTGCACATTTTTACAAAATATTCAGCTGTTTCTGATTTAATTTTTGAAATGGGTGCAGTGGTATAACTGAATATATAACAATAATAATAGCTAATCCAGTTTCGGTGGTGTTACTTGTAGTTAACCCTATCTGCTCCTTGGCAAGACAAAATTGTACCGCCCAACCGTTCTTTGTTCACTGTTTCACACTTAGTGATTTTGGTGCCCAAACTTTCTTATGAATATGAACAAAATTCCAAGATTCTTGCACATTACAGCCAACGATCGTGATGAATATCAATACAGTATTTGAAAACATTCAACGATAACATTTCCATGAATGTGCGCTTCTGGTTTGAAGTCAGGCAGCATCACAGCAGCAGTTATGCATTGTTAGTCACCCACTAGCTAGCAAGGACTAAGATAATGTGGCACACACGCTGCTAGAATGGTGTACGTTCGTATATTTTTTAATGAAAAAGAACTTTTAGAATTATTACTAGAAGGTAGCAACAAGGCTAGAAATAAAAAAATAGAAGCAATAATACATTCAGCTCTTTGAAGTAAAAGTTCATGATCTAAATTTACAACATACTGTTTGTAGCAGGAGTAGAAGCATAGACAGCAGCACTGTCGCTGCTTTGGAAGTATGTACTGTATTTCACTGTCATAAATGAAGCATAATTGAAGTCCTAGTTCAGTGTAGGCCTATAGCTAATTGATCAATCTAAATATATCAGGAAGAAGTGTAGGCTTAATAATTGAAGCCTGGCCCATTCTAACTGTTCTCTGCTGCAATTATGAGTGCAGTGCCACTGTGCAGTTCTCTGCAGTTACTGTGAAAGTATGACAACTGCTGCGGATGTACCTACTGCTGAAACAGTCACCCTGTGCTGTCTAGTGAAATTTTCTTATATTCAAAGTTAATTGACAATAAAACTACTCCTAGCCCTTATTTCTCTTATTCAATAGGTAAGCTAATATGTAGTTGAATAATCGACTTTGAAGAAAAAAATGGATATTGAGGAAGTTAGGCATTTTTAGTGGGCAGTACAAATTTATGCTTGTGACAAGTCAAGGGCGCTGGAAGACGCCCTTTTTCTCACCATAAGCAAACGTCTTCTTGTGGCTAATTAATAAAAATCTTACAAAGTCCAAGTTACCAGGTTCTTCCCAATATTTAGCTACACGGTAGAAAGACATTAAAACTGATGTAGCTAATCGTTGAGCAGAATCCTCTTTCCCAAATATAGTAGTAGTAGAAGAAACCTTCACTAGCGTTTCAGTAACACACTGACTGTATCGCGCCGAACTATTCCTGTGTTTAGCCACAGGCTCGTTCGTCACTGGGCGCGGAATTTATCACATTTTATTTATTAAAAAGTACTAAAAAGAATATCATTATTAATTTTACATATAGTATATGTAATTCACAATGAAACGGGCAGAGCCGTAGTTGACGATAGCATTTATCATAATGGATTCATCACAGTTTATGATAGAGGTTACATCTGGTAAGAAAAGTCTGGAGGGCATTTCTATTAAATTGGCCACGAGATCCTTCAGAAACACAGAAAGCATTCCTCGGAGGATGGAATCGACATCCCGACTATGCAGGTCCGGATAGCATTCCCTTCGCTCGTCAAAAAAATTGGGACACTCGGCCATTAAACGCAAGACTATTACCGAGAGCATTTGTTTTCTCTGAGGCCACTGCTCGCATAATTTCTCACACATTAGATTTCTCAGCAAGTTTTTTTTTGTAGTTGCTGGCCGACCAGAAGTGCCTTTTGTTGCTGATCGATCAGTGATCAGATACTAGGTCAGTGCCGCTCACGGTGATGTGGCTCGTCTTGTACTTCATCTGCTTCAATGAGGTGCAAATCTCATCCCACTTTATTATGTATAAAGCAAAGTTTGTTGATTGATTGATTGCTTATCTCACCGTCTCGATGGGAAAGATGAGATAGGAGACAGTTCAGCTGCCGAAAACTTGCAAGCAGGCCGTTGCTTCACGTAATTTTCTACTTTGAAGGACTGAAAACAAGTGAAATACCTCTACTTGGCAGCGGAGATACTAGATGGTATTTCTGCAGCAAATAGCTACTTTTTCTAGCTACCTACCTGGCCCACTAATCATTGGATTGATAAAAGAATTTGGGAAATTTTTTCAAATGGGCTTAGTTACATAGCCGTTAAAAAGCGCGCAGCTAACGCACTTGGTTGTAGAGTGGTAATTACAGTTTCACAGCATGGGCAACTGATAAATATATTGAGTAGACTCAGAAATGGGTTGTAGCTAGCTTGTCTTTTCTTATTAGCAGTAGGGCAAGAACTAAAATTTTCACAGAAAAGTACTTACCTACCGTAGTAGGTAGCTACCTATATTCTTCTTGAGTTCAAGTTTTATTTTCTTGTTTCAGGTACTGTGAAGCTGGTCGAAGCCGAGCAGTTCCTGCTCAGTTCCAAGTTAGGAAAGGTTGCATCGCTTGGCAATGATGAGGAAGTGCTGGAAGAGCGGAAAGACGCCGTTTTACTTTTTGGAACCAAAAAGAGTGCTGTTAAGCATAAGGTCTATTTGGCAGAAAAGGTTGGTGGCATGATATTTGATCCCAACTGCATGCATTGCAGTGCTGTAGTAAATTCTTTACGCAAGAAAGTAATATGACTTCCATAAACGCCACCCGAATTGGTCAACATTGTTTATTGAAACAGTACTATGCTCACACAGGCTACCTCCCAGTAGGTTATCAATAACAGAAATGCTGCCTGGGGCGTTACCGAGCACCAAGACGTTCCTCCTTGCTTTTGGAAAAGAACGTCCGACTTTGTGACAACAAGCGAGTCCGTCTCCCTGACCGCTCGCCCGTTGGGAGTACAATACTCCCATTGCAGTCATGTTCTTGTTGCAGTGCACAGACTTGAGTATCTGCCGCGGTGTGCTCATACGGTGTAACTTCACCTGTTCTGGCCTAATGTTCCGAGCTCGATTTTCTATATATTTTTTTGTATAGGCCTACTGTACTTAGTTGCATTTCAATCTGACCTTACCGTCATGTGTTTTCCCTAAATATTTGTGTCCTCAGTCTTACACGTGTCATCTACTAACCACGGAAGGAATTATGTTGTCTGTGTATGCAGCTCCTTATATTTTGCAATATATTTGCAGGAACGAAGAGCCTCCAACACCAGCAGTGCTGTGGAAAAAGCCTTGCCTGACGTAGACATCAACAAAGCTGCTCCTGAGGCCTCGTCAAATAGTCTTGATTTCTTACCTCCCATTAATGAACATGTAAGGCACGGAGCTCTCTCGAGTATCGAGTGAGGTTTATTTGCTTGTTTATTCGATTGTTAGTAGTCCTAAGTGTTGCGGCTCATTTGACTGGCTGTCAAAGTCGATCTTAGGTGACCCTTCAAAGTTAAGCCAAGTATAGACCCGCAATAGCAGCAGACTAAAGCGTCTGACTTTGACTCTCAAGGCCGCTGGTTCTTGCCACGTTCCCAGCTTGGCATCTTCTTGGCGGCGCTTGATGTGATCGGTCTGCATACTGCTGTGGGTTTACTTACTTTCACCAGCAATGGGGAGGGTTGGGGGGTCGCAGATATTGTTGCATGGAGTCTTGTGCCGCTGGCGCCATAGCTCTCGACAATCTGTGGTCGTTTGTAGCTGTATACTCCTCCGGGGTCTGTTGGTCTACATCTGGCCCTCAGGGATATATTCTGCCGGGCCCTTTCCCTGCCACAGTATATTTGGACCTCACACACCCAAGGGTCCCCAGTGCCTTTTCCGCAGAAGATGTTGCAGCTTGCCGCAGTTCCTGCTGACGAGGTTAGTTTTGTATAGTAAGGTAGGCTCTCAATACTTTTCCTTCTGTTTCGGGAGGTGGGCTGCCGATCGAGGTGGCCGACCTATTCCCGCTAGACTTCTATCTTCTTGTATTTCGTTTCCTACCCTTGTGCGGCGTAGCTGAACAAAAGCGTTCATCCGTGTCCGGGGGGGTTGTAGATGCTCAACTTGCACCTTTTTCCTGTCAGTAGCGCACTGACTACTCTAAGACCTACTGGCAGAAAACCCGAGACAAAAATCATTGACAATTTAATACGCGTCCTAGTGGCGCACGAGCCTGTGTTGAACCACAGGAATAGTTCAACGCGATGTAGACATTGTGTCCCTGATGCCCTAGTAAAACTTCTACTACTTGGTCTATATCTGCAGCACGAATCAGTGCATGCAGGTTTCCCAGTTTACCTTTATCACGCGCCTGAAGTCGCGGGCACGTGCCTTGGCTTCGCCCGTTGAATCCGATTTTGAGCATTGTTTCTGGCCCTCAGCATACCGTGACTCATGACTTTAAATAGCTGCTCAAATTAATGCTTTACAGGTGGCTGGTCTCGCTATTACGGAAATTTGTGAGCCAACAGGTAATGGACCAACGAGTGATACCTAACTGTTAAGTCTTGATCGTCTCTGTGCCGCTGCGCGTTTTGGGGGCCTACATGTGTTACTGCGAGGTTGGTGATCTTTGTTTACTAGAAGCGACCTCCAAATACACACGAACGGCGCGTGCCCTGATTGCCGCTGCCCTGCGTTGGCTCTGGGATCCGCACGCGTCTCTATTGTATCACACAAGGGTTTCCAGCTGGAACTACTTGTAGACACCATCAATAGTAGTCTATAGGTATATCTTCATCTTCAGTGATCTCTCTATCACCGGTATCGGGGAATACTTCACTTTACACGGATAACCGGGGTTTCGCCAGTTTATAGCAGTAACACACAGATTACTCGATATCCATTACATTTGTCTCATCCATGCACTTTTCACTCTTGCAGTATGTTCTTTCAGTCTATAGCAACTAGCTACGCTATGTCACCATTTTGCTACCCTGATAGGCACTATATTTAGCCTCTCAGTACAATACCTCGTACTGTACTCTGTCATTAGCGCACTATGCAAATGTCTATGCACAAGTACCCACTCTATAGAATCGACCATTAAGATGGATAGGTCTTCTGGCGTTATGTTTCAATGCTCACACCCGCGAGTACCGATCGGAGGGCAAGCCGGCTAAGGTAGCAGTCTGGTCTCCTGCTGCTCTGGGGCTAACTTTTGTTGCCTACGAAGGGACTGTCACACCTTTGGTACACTGGCTTCTGCGCATCTCTCACCCTGCATCTGCGCACAAACTTTGTCACACTCCGTCGGTCCACTACCGCTGAGCTCTCATATTTCCCTAATTGTGCCCTCAGGAGCTTCTAAACTAATGATCTGACCATTTTTTCCAAATGATAAAGCACTTGATTTGGTCATACTATGGACCAAAAAACGTAGGAGTACCCACGAGTCGTCAAACAGAGGTGGCCCGCGTCAAACAGAGGTGGCCCGCGTCTAGCTGAGCGACACATACAAACTTTCACCTGGAGTGCGTAGGCTGTGGCGCACTGAGAGTTTACCGCGATGTGTGGCATGATGTTGAGGCTACCTTCCCATTACAGCTGCCCTCAGGGGTATATTCTGCCGGGCCCTTACCCCGCCACAATATATTTGGGCATCACGCACCCAAAGGTCCCGAGTGCCTTTTCCGCTGGAGATGTTGTAGCTTGCCGCAGTTCCTGTTGACGAGGTTAGTTTTGTAAAGTTAGGTAGGCTCTCTAAATTTCCTTTTCTGTCCCGCGAGGTGGGTCGCCGATCGAGGTAACAGACTTATTCTGCGGGGCTCCTACCTTCGCCCGTGCGAAGGGCCACGGAGGGGACCATCCGCACGGGCGCTTCTTTCTTCTTCTCTTTTCGTCCTTAATCTTTTGCCGCCTGAGCACAGAACTATGGTTCCGGCTGTTAGCCGAGTAAATCCTCTTAGATCGTTACTGCTCGTCTTAGATTGGAAAATAGCGGTACAATACTAGTAGGATTTTACCAATCACCCCTTTACCAAGCGTTTACTGGTACCAAATAATATTATTGTGTTCATCTTTGGTGAAGGGATACTGTGTGCTTGGGACAAGGATTTGATAACTGGAGTACAATTTCCNCTTCGCGCCCTGGCGGCGCACGAGCCTGTGGATAACCACGGGAATAATTCGGCGCGATATAGGCATTGTGCCACTGAAGCGCTAGTAAAACCTTTACTACTACTACTACTACTACATACAATACTAGTATAATAACACTCCCATAACAGCTGTAAGTGGTCGCAGTGATTTGGGGAAACATGATTGAGCCCCTAAAACTCCATTCTTTTTTCGTCCAAAGTTTTTGACCACTCGGTAGCTGCGGCCGCCAAACTCTAATGAGTACTGCACGCTACAGCTGGGGCACCAGCGCTGCGACCTGTGACCATGAAATTCTGGTCGCGCCTTATCTATTCTTCTTCCTCTCTTTGGTATACTGTTTTTGTAATGACGTGCTGCTTCAGCTAATTATAACATAGCTAATAGCTTTGAGGCAGGGCGTGTAGGTTGTTTTTGGATCGCCCTCGTCTCTCTGGCTGAACCAGACCCGCTTATATTCTAGGTAGGGAATGGCAGGCTCTGGGCCACTGCACATTTCTAGAACCCATGCAATGCCTTGTTGCGTTCGTGAAGACTCTAGTGTTGGACAATTGGTCATTAGGTGTTGCAGGACGTGTTGTGCATCCTGGCATTTGCAGGTTGATTTTCCCTTGAGAGTGTGAGGTAAAAAATCACTTTCTACTTTGTATGTCTTGCAGGCAACATCTGTCGAAGAAATATACAAGATGTCGGACATCGTACAAGACGAAGTTCTTGAGCACCTTGTGGAAGAAGCGAGATCATTGCTGGAATGTTCGTCACTCGAATCTCAGAAGTTAGTTCACTTAAGCTCGGCTTATGCTACAGGAAAATTTTAAGAAAAATTAAGGCTCTGCATGCCGTAGTAGTGAATACATAAGAGGGAAAACTGGCCTGGAAGTTGCTTTAAATTGCTTGAACGTGACGAAAAAGATTGGCCTAGACCCATCCTGCTGAATTCGCTCCTCAGGCAACTTTTTCCCCGAGTCTGTGGAGCATGTGTTGGTAAAATGTTGCTCTCGGTAACTTTTGCTTCTCGTCTGCGTTGAGCTTTAACCCCTGCCTTTTGGCTGGTCAACGGGACAGTCCTGTAGATTTCTCAATAGAAAACTACGGTGTATATGTACCATAAAATACGTCTGAACGAGCTCAATTCAAAGAGGTGATTAAGCATGATTAAGTGAGGTTGTAGGGAGAAAGAGGGGGTTAAAGGAAATGAAAGGGGCACGTGACGTGGCTGTCCAGCTTACAGGACAGCAGCTAGTAGGCGCGTGCCTACTGTCCAGTTGATTGGACACAAAACAAAGAATTACTTAAACTTTTTTCTAATTATCGCAGAGGAGAAAAACACCAGCAGATTTAGCAGCATTTATCCTATTGAGATACGCTTAAAAATTGCCAGAAGCGATAACATATAAAGATGGCACTTGTTCTGCACAATGGTTTCTAACGCCTCATTCTGTAAACATGGTCAGGTATGGAAAAAAAATGATGACTACATCATGTAGAGCTGTCTTTTATCTTCAGCATTTGTAATTTTTGCATCTCTTACCTTTGCTCTTGAGCGTGCAGCAGTGAATACGGCAGAACCCAGAAGTGCTCCTAACCTAAGTGCGCGCGAGTGTTTAATGTGATGCTATTAACCGCTTAGAAGTATCTATTTCAAAAGAGGTGAACTTCTGAGATTATACAAATGAACGAGTAAATTCCGTAGCCGTGAATAAGTAAACCAGTAAGTATACGCACTCCGAACACTGTTAACGAAGTTATGACAAACGCAAAACTTCGTCATTGTTGCAGCTTAGGTTCGTCCATCCTATGTTATTGGGCCAGGGAGCATGTGTAAGTTACCTCAGCCATTAGCTAGGCCTTCAGGACATCCCTCTTTTGTGCCCACTTTGCTTCCTTCCCGATTTCATACTCCAACATGCTCATTGCTCATGCTTTATTCTGTTCTTCCTCTTCTTTCCCATCTTGCTTTTCCCATCCGTGTTGACTCGTGCACAGGTTCCATATTTCTCTTGATATTCTTTTTCCCTTCTTTCTTCCTCTCTTTGGATCACAGTGGACTCTGTTGGTAGGGAGGCTTATACTAGGAATATAATAATGTGCCATTTTTCGAAGGATGGCAGTGTAGATGGCGCTGTGTTGCTGGCTGTAAACAAAAATTTGTTTTTATTTCACATTCTAACTCCACGCAAGATTTAGTGTTTTACGTGTATAATGTGTGTTGCATAGCATGGTAGGTATACCTACGCATATTTTTATTCAGTAACTAGAGCACTCTGAGAGCGCATACCTCCGCCAAGCGAGCAACGGTAGCAAAAAATTGAAATTGGCTCTGAAACCATAATTTTCTTTGTATAAACTCAAAAATCTAATCATTTGTGCTTTTTGATAGTAATAACAGCTTGTGCAATTTTCTTGAAGATCCGTTCATAACTTTTTGCGTTATTCTCCTAACAAACGTTAAGACAAACATGAGTCAAAAATACAAACGAACAAACCGATTTGCACCAAAATTTAATCATTTATGTCTTTTAACATTACTAATAACTCCTATAAATTTCATAAAGAATAGGATCCATTCATTTTTTGAGTTATTGTGCTAACAAACGTAAAATTAAAAACAGTGACGAACGAACTAACGGATCATTACCAAAATTTGATCATCTACTCTTTGTGATATACCTAACAACTCATGTTAAATTCCTAAAAATCCATTCATAACTTTTTGAGTTATGGCATTGATAAAAATGAAGCAGACAAACAAACAGGCGGATGGACATTTCTTCACCAAAAGCTGATCATCTGTGTCTTCTAACATACCTAACAATCCCTGTAAATTTCGTCCTAATCGGTTCATAACTTTTTGAGCTATCTTGGTGACAGACAAAGGAGAGACAAACACGACGAAAACGCAACCTCCTTGGCGGAGGTAATTATTCTTTTTAAAATATGCAATGAATGGAAATGTGTTCTTAGAAACGTGGAGAAAAGCAGTAGCTATATAAACCTTTTCTGTAATTAAATACCAATTTAATGTACCTGTATAATCTTCTAAGTTGATAAATATCAAGCAGACTCCTCGAAAACATTCGAGCTGAGGAACTTTTTACTGCTTAACAATTCCATTTCAAAACTGCCCACGGATCGGACCGTTTGTCTGCCGGTAATAATGAACCGCTGAATTTCCTCAATGTCCATGAATTCACAAATTACCGGCAATGCGTCTGCAAGAAAGAAATTACATTTATTTCTCATAGATGCTGTGTCCAATATACCAACAAGGTAGGGCGCAGCACCCTGAGGTTTTCAGTATTAATGCTTCTAAATCTGTCAAATTCTTTCAGGGTCTCTCCAGTCTTCTTTCAGTGCATTTCGTCCGCAAAATTGGAACAAGACGATGAGGTGAGGTTGCGGCTGGCGTGCGCCTCCGTATATGCAGAATACCTGTGTCGGATAGCGTCCAAAGTTGAGCTGCCATTCGAGAACATGGAGAGCGAGGTCCAACACCACCTCATCACTACATACAAAATACCAAAAAAGTGAGTTGTAGTACCAGTGGTTCAGAATTTCGTTATAAGTGTAGTTATGTACATGTTTGCGGAGCCAGACACTCTCGGCCATATGATGGCCATAGGGTTAGGTTCGCCTATCCTATGTTGTGGAAAGCAGCGCCACAAGAGGATCCTGTAGTTACTGTAGCCTCAGCTGGGCTTTCGATTCGTCTGTCTAACGTGCCCGCTTTGCCTCTTTCTGGTTTCAGGCTCCTACTGGTGACTCTTTTTTTTTTTTCTTGAATTGCGCTTTCCATGCCTGTTGATTTTATGTGGGACCGCTTTCATGCCTGCCTTCCACGTTTCTTTCATCTTTCTGTATGTCCCTTGTTTCTTCCTCTCTGATAGCCTTCGTTGTCGAGACGGAGGTGTAAGCTCTTCAGTATAATAATATAAAGTCAAACCAGCGTCAGCAGTCCTTGAGGGGCGGGGCTGAACTGAACGCAGCAGTGCTAAATCGAATCTATTAACTAATGCATTGCAAGTTTTCAAATATAAATATAATTTTATCGATTGAGACAAGTTATACCACGCGCTTAAGTGAGATTTGGCCAAGTTGCTTTGCGTTCTTATCCGAGCCCATCGGACTCCTTACGCTGGTTTGACTATAGTCATAATACCGTAACTAGAGCACTCTGAGAGCTTATGCTTTTGCCAAGCTAGGCAATGTTGACGAAAACGTCAAATTGGTCCTAAAATCAGGATTCTTTTTTATGATCACTAAAAGTTTGTCATTTGTGCCTCTAAACATAAATAACAGTTTCTGTAATTTTCTTGGTCTCTCTGTAACTTCTTGATTTGTGTTCTAACAAAGATTAGTCAAAAACACAAACGGACGAATCGATTGTCACCAAAATTTGGCCAGTTGTAGCTACCTTTAGACGTTTCTAACAACTCCATCAAATTTCAATAATATCCGCCCTCAGGGGTATGTATATTCTGGCGGGCCCTCTCCCTGTCATAATTTATATGGGCCTTACCAGCCAAGGGACAAACCTGAGTACCTTTTCCGCACGAAAAGTTGCAGTTGGCCACAGTTCCTGCTCACGAGGTTTGTTTTGCAAAGTTAAGTAGGATCTCTATATATCCCATTCGGTTCCGCGAGGTAGTTCGCCGAATGGTGGTTAGCGACCCATCCCATGGGACTCCTATCTGCTGCTGTGTGGAGGACCACGGAAGGGACCCTTCGCACGAGCGTTTCTTTCTTCTGTCTTCTTCTCGTTTCGTTTTTCGCTTCTTTCCCTGTGCCACATAGCTCAGCGAATTCGTTCGGCCGAACCGTGTAGGGTTAGAGATGCTCGCGCTTTCCTATCTAACATGGTGCACCTGGCCAAGATTATTCTAATAGAACTCACCTGAGTTCCAATTCGACTTCTAAAATATAATGCAGAATTGGGTCGCCTGTTATATAGTCTTCGTATCTAATAGGGGGAACGCTCAATAAATAATAATAATAATAATTCATGAATTACAATATCCGTTTAGAACTTTTCAGCTTTGTTCCGATAAATATTAGTCAATGCAAATATGTTTTTTTTTTACATTTTTGATAATTTATACAAGTTTCTTCAAGATCTGTTCTTAAATTTTGGGCTATGTTGCCGACAAACGTGAAAAGAAACACAGTCAAACAAACGGACGAACAGATCATCACGAAAATTTGGCCATATGCTCTTCGTAACAGTCAACCAATTTGTGCAGATTTATGTAAACCCGTCCATAATATTTTGAGTTGTGATACCAAGAAACGAGAGGCAGATAAATAAACGGTTGGAATTATTTTCTTCAAAAAGTAATCCTCCGTTCTTTCTAACATTCCTAACAATCCCTTTAAATTTTGTAAAGATCTGTCCATAGCTTTTTTTAATTATCGTGGTGACAGACAGACGGACCAACTCGACAAAGACGTAACGTCATTGACGGAAGTAGTAATGATATCAATAATCTACCGAGTAGTTAGTTAGTCATTGTCGGTGTGTCCCAGACTTCTTCTTATTGAAGCTCCCGTCCTGCACAGCAACCCCACTGCTGCACGGGTACCTTCCCATTGCTGTCCTGTGCAGCGTATGTTGTGTTGGCATCTGATTGCCTACATGACCGGGCCATGCTGCAGACTGCGTGTGACTGCATCTGCTACTGCCTGGCAGTTGTGTCGTGGAAGTCCTGGTGTGCTGTATCTCGATGTGTTGAGTGCTGTGTTGTGACCGCAAGGAAGTCTAGCAACGTGTGGACTTCTTTTTAGTGAGTAAAGTTTCTGTGCTGCTGTTGGGTGGAGTGGGTAGCAGAGGAGGGTGTAGAGTGTCAGTGGACCTGGCTAGTCCCATGTCTGTTTACGCCGTGGGTCACCTCGTTCGCTCGGCGCCATGGCTCCGTCGCTGGTGTCATAAGATGGCGAACTAAACAGGGGCCCCAATCCCGCTACTTCTCAGAGGGTTGGTAAACTCTTTCTTGCAGGCCGTCCTAGCTAGCAAATGTAAAATGGCGGAAATTTTCTGACCTTTCTCCTTGTTGTGTGCAGATTTTGTTTAATTTCCCGAGTGATGAAGGATAAGGCCGTGAGCCACGCGATTGTCCTGGCCTTGCTCATCAATAAGTACACGATATCAATGAATACGCTCTGCTCGTCCATCGCCATCGACAAAATCAAGTAAGTTCCGTAGATCTACCAGTTGTGTGATCTTAGTCTAGCGTTGCCGACCGTGATTTTGTTATAGTCAAACCAGCGCAAGGAGTCCGATGGCCGTGGCTAAGAATGCAAAGCAACTTGGCCATATCTCACTTAAGCGCGTGGTATAACTTGTCTCAATCGATAAAATTATATTTATATTCGAATACTCAAAGTTCATTTGTTGATGGATTAATTTGGCTCTGCTGCTTTGTCAAACGTGAAATAAGTGTTTCTCTAGTACAAAAAAAAAATCTTTTTATTAATTAAAGAGAATATGAATTCATTTGTGGTCTATGTATTAAACGGGAAATGGTATAGTTGACGTACAAATATGAGTACGCGTGATTTACAAATTAGCGAACCGAGTGCTTACCTGCCTGGCATAACGAGTGATTTGTAAATCGAGCCTAAAAGAATACTCAGTTTACAAGCTGCGTCGTGTCACTTCTGTATAGCTGCACTCACAAGCTGGCTTATCTTATTTCGCAATACGAACTTCTTGTTAGGCGAAGCATCTGACCCCGTCACCTTAAGAGTGTGGTGGGTTACGGTACTACCAAGGAATGAGACAGTTGTTCCCCTTAGTAACTGTCTCGCATCACGAATAATATTTGACACTAATTATTCTCCTCGTTGAGGGGTTCATCTTTCATCTTCCGCATTTAGTGCGGTCAGTTACGATGTCTTGAATTGTTAGAGGTAACCATTCATTTCTGTGCAATGGCGGTTGAATTTAGTTGTAGCCATTTACCACGCGAGGTAGTTCGGGTGTTGAAAAAGGTTTACCACGCCACCAAGGGATGTTCCGAGCGCCATTACACAGGAGCGGTGGATGAATGTGGTGGCTGCTCCCGCAGATAAGGTTAGGTAGTTTCTACGTCCTTTTGTTGAAGTACTGTGAACCTTAATTCAGTGCGTATCTCAGTCAATTTTTTGTTATCCTCAAGCCAAAACTTTTTGTTATCCTCAAGCCAAAACTTTTTGTTATCCTCAAGCCAAAACTTTTTGTTATCCTCAAGCCAAAACTTTTTGTTATCCTCAAGCCAAAACTTTTTGAACACCATTCATTTTCCAGAAAATAGAGAAACAAAATTATCAAATTTTATCCGTTAGGCTAAGAGTAAAATAGCCAGGATGAAAGCCCTGCTCTACATGGCTATTGTGATTTGAGAACCTGCTGTAGCTATGGGCAGCATAGACTCCAGAGGGACCCTGTCCACGTACCTTAGCCATTTGCCGAGCCTTCGGGACGTCTGTCTTTCGTCCCCACTTTACTTCCTTCTGATATTACTTTCGTCTGCTCATCCTCTTCTTTCCCGACATGCTGCTTCCATGCTCGTTGATCCCGTGGGAGAACACCTTCGTGCATGGGTTCCATGTGTCTGTCGACATACTATATATCCCTTCCTTTCCCTCTCTTAAAAAAGTTTAGTACTTATTTAGGGAAGCTTAAGCTATCCTATACTACTAATGCCTGCTGCAGCGAAGCGACACAGAGGCCTGTATTGGCGCCAGTGTTCCGTGTGTCCAAGACCAGCAAAGTCTGTCCGGGGCAGAGTGCTGCTAAAACTGTTGTATGAACCTACGCTATGCTGTAGACTTAGAGAAACTCTAGCTATATTTGTCCTTTCTGTCAATTGTTCACAGACTTGTAAAAATGAACTTTTCAGATTGGTCTCGATCCTGCAGATGCTTCGTATTCGTAAGAGAGGCAAGACTGCAACGCTTGAGTTACCCCTCCCACCCAGTGTTAATAGTGGTGCGCACAGGTCTTCCGTGTTGAATAAAAGGAAGAAGTAAAACAAATATTCTGAGAATGTAGGGTTTTCTTGTCATGTGCTTAGGATAAATGAAGTACAGCAGTGAGAACTGGTGACGAAGGTTATTGTTGAGTACCTACATAATGATGCGGTTTAACCAACTGCTGTATATATTGTCAAGCATTAGTGTTAGTATTTATGCGTTTGAGCTGAAGCCTCTCTACCGCCTTCCATTGTCTACGTTTCGACATCGGACCTTCGCCGCGAAGCCACTCGAGTGCGTGCTCTGCACGTCGCAGCAGTGCATACAAGGAAATTAATCAAACTTCAGAATCGTGGCGATGCTTTAATAGATAATAAAATCTACGTTTATATGAGGCATCCTATCCTAAAAACGATTGAAGTATCCTAATAAAGCCTGACGGGTTGAATATGGGTCATATCACAACTCTGTAGAGCTGCAGCAGCAGAGAGTTTGTTACACTGGTCAACATACTAAATATGAGAATGTAACTGCAGCAGATGCTTCACTTCATTAGTATTCGTATTGGGGGACAGATGACGCCAAACTGATACACAGATTCATTTCGTGGACAGCCTGGACAAGCACAGAGCATGGCAACATCCATAGACCTTAATAAAAAAACAACCCTGAAAAACGTTCATCCCAATAGCTTCAGTAAAGGGAGACTCTACAGGAAAAGTCGCGTCACGGCCTGTAAAAAGGACAGCTTTCCCTTAGGCGTCATAGAGAGGCGCTTGCTGCGAATTATGGCGGTATGCAGAAGGTGCTCGACGTCTTCAAGAAAATTGATAAAACTCTAATATCATATTAAAAAGTTGAAGCAGGGATTTCAGATTGTTTTGAAACCTTTATTTGATGGTTCTGGAACAATCTAGGTTTCCGAAAGCGTTAACATTCGGCTTGGTTTCAAGCAACTTTCTTAGTCCTTTTGAATTTCTCCAGAGTGTTCTAAAACATATGAAACATTTTTGCAATCTAGAAAGTTTTTATTTTCGCATGAACTTCCCTGTAGTCTCAAATTAAACTGATGCCAGTAAAACGAAACTGTGATTTCACCTAGTGGGCAAAATTATATGGCACACAACACTGCTATCATCTTACCACCGTTAACCCTGGCGACCAACAGGTGCCCCTAGTGATGCACAGCGATGCCAAACTCTGAAACCACCGTCGTGCAAAGCACGTCTGCAGCCTATCGAGCACATCTCGTTTATAGGTGAATAGCCCAGGCAATACTGCACGTCGCACTCAAGTTAAAGCTTTCCTAGACATGCGCAACTCTCAAAGTTGCGCCTTTTTATTTTTGTAATCTTATCTGCCTTACGCAGCGGCGAAGTTACCCCGCCTCGTTCTTACTCAATTCTAGCAATACTTTCATCGCTGTGTTCAGTTTTAATTCAGCACTGTGCATAATTAAATTGTGAAAACGTAAGTCACAGTTTCATCTGTTGAACTATTTCGGATTGTCGCCTGTGTCTGTCTCTCATCTACAGCATCTAACCTCCGCCTCACCCTAACGTGTGAGTTCCTTGTACATTATTTTTTTCCATGACAGTTGACATCCGACCTACCTTTTATCGCGCAACCAATGTAAGTACTGTTCAGTTACGCTTATACACAAGTGGTGACTGAGTCTCAAGAAATTACATGTATTCAGACCTGTATAAAACAGCGTCTTTTACAAGTGTTCACTGCGTATCGCAGAACAAACATAGTACTCACCCATGGCGCTCCTCAAACGGAAGAAATTGTACACAGCGTAGCATTACTACGCATTTCCAACGTAAAAACCAGCATCCGATGCAGGACAACAGTGTAATAAGTGCGTAACTGCTTTACAGCCGTTATCACCCTACCTCACAGTAAAACTTAGGGAAATATTTCAACAATGATATACCAGTGCATTAGGAGCAAGGTTCCATGGCTTAGTTCTACAGAAAACCGGTGAACTGTGAGATGACGTCGAGAAACTGAATTTCTTCAACAAACTTGCTACGAGCAAGAAATATGGAAACTATCCGCCAAGTTAATAGAAAAGCATTTCAACTTTGACGAACACGACAACTAGATCCCTACAATCATTTCTTTACCACACACAATCAGTAAGATAAAAGGTCGACGTACTGGTACCCAACTAAAAGGAATAACTTCACGGCGCTCCGCATTCATCAAAGAGAAAGAATAAAGTGTTGGCATAATTTCCTGGTGAAGACGCGATCCACTTCGAGAGGGCTTGCGAAACAAATTCGCGCTCTTGGATGAAGATACAACGAAACTAATATATTGCACAAGAAATCTATAAGAAAAACAATTTACACCTAATACAAACAGGTCCATAATGACTGACTCAAAGACATTCAATGCATTGTACTATTTTTAGGTAGCGTAATAACGATCTCTACGAGGAGACCGAACCATACTCAAAATTTGTTTGAGCAAAATTCTTAAATCCAAGGTTAAGGCTAATGATACTAGAAAACGCCCCAGTGGAAGGAACAATAAAAAATAACTAGCTAAGGAAGCGAGCCGAACTCGATGTGTTCCGCAAAGTGGGGAAAATCCAAGTGCCGTTAATTATTTGAGGTAAGTACTGAAGTTAATCTTGGTCGTTAGTTCACCACGCACAATTAGTACCTTTTATACCTACTTTGAGTAGTTACCTTTCAGAGTCTTCGGACGAGGTCCAGGTTTTACTACGCACGTCACCTCGTGTGTGGAGAGTCACAATGCTGGTTTTCTTTCGTTGGGGCGCCCCTCCTACAGTAGAGCTATTGGAATACTTCGTAGGCAAAGCAAGTGACTTCATCGTCGTAAAATAATGAAATACAGTACGTTTAATGTCTGACAGTGTCAATACTTATGGACCTTCAGTATCACTCGAGCTCAATAGTAAAACTGCTAGCACAAGCACAGACACAACTTCCTAATGGAAATACGATACGACGCGGACACTAGCAAGGAAAGTGTATAAAAAGTAAAACTCAGACGTTACAAGGCAATAAGAGAAGCTCTATGTTCATTTACACAAATAATACGTAAGAGTATAATGAAAATTTAACAATATTGTACGGAATTGTCAACTAAAATTTGGCACTTTGATCACCACTTGTACAGAAGAAAAAAGTGCCATAATAAAAAATCGTCGCTGCAGAAATAAATAAAGACGCAAGTCTTAAAAATAAACAAATATTTGTTACGCAAGTTCAGCAGCATTAGTACCCTTCACTTGAGCATTTAATATAAAGAAGGAAAGATAACAAAAAAAAATTGACAAACCAATCAATCTACAGAGCAGAGCTCCAAACGAACACCGACACTGTCTTATATAACTGATGAACACTGGTGCTCCAACGCAGCTCGTCATCTTCCCATTTGAAACACTGAAAAACCTCCATTACTTCCGTCATGCAACTACCGGTATTTGTTTTATTTTTGTTGCCCTGTAGCACAGCGCCGTCAAAACGTTCCTGCACATTCCTCTACCCACAAACTAACAGGATATCAGAACTTTTCAGCCCGAATTAAATAAATCAACATTTGTACACCATAGCATTATTATTATATATAGCACTGAGCGATTGTCTGCTAATGAGAAACGAACTACAGAACTTAAGAGAAATGTTGGTACCTACTAATTGAAAGTTTCCGTAGATGATGCAAAGGTAGCACCAAACGCTGTGGCCGTCACCGCGGTAGCGGTAAATAAATGGTTGTGGTCGACTGGCACAGCGAGTTGAGCTAAACTCACTTGCTTTATCTTGTCCGAACGTCAGACTAACCTGATCGTATTACAAAAACTAGTCTCAACTCTAGTATGCCCACAGTTCATTTACGGCAGATAGTTGGGTCAAATTTGGGTGAAAGCGCTTCGCTCCTAAATTTCCAGGTTTGTGACGTCACAATTACGTCACGCCACTGCGGAAATATCAAAGATTTCTCGCTGCAACAGTGGCGTGACGCAATTGTGACGTCACAAACCTGAAAATTTAGGGGCGTAGCGCATACACTCAAATTTGACACACCTACCTTCTGTAAATGAACTGTGAGTGCGCCTAAGAAAACTGAAAATTCCAGTTTCCGCTGCCGGACTGAGGTTTCGGTAAGCAGTGTTAAGTGAACGCCAGAATCTCAATCCAAAGTGGCTAAACCAGCAGCGCCATTGACCGAAGTTCCAGACAAGCTAAAGCTAATGAACTGAGCTCATACTCATCCTCGCCGTGTTAAGCGATAACGTTTTACATCTGCTTCTTGAATGTGGGTTCAGCAACACATGAAAGCCCCGAGAAGATCCCGTCTCCTGTGATGTGTACCACAAGGACGACCGTACAAGTACTACTATGACACTATCACGCGCTTTTTTGGCAAACATCCTAGGAAACGAGATCACTTCTAGATTCAACAGATGGCCATGAAAGTGAGCGTAACTCAACAACATGCTAGGCATCCGCGGCACTCTTCGCATCTAAACTTTTACTCTGTTCAATGGTTAACTGCACTTGCACTAACAACCGAAGAAATGGTTGAACTTTATCTTGAATATACGCAATTGAAGAATGACGAATGGCATTAACGTGCGCAAGTGATGAAACTTGAGACTATGATGGTTCGCTGCATACAGGTTCCATAAGGTAAGCGTGGTCGTAGTTGCGATGCTAAAATCCTAAAAAGGGCATAACGGATCCACCACCACTCAGCCGCTGATGGGTATGCCTTCTGGCGACGGAACGGGCGGCGTTTCTTCACTTTTGTCCATACTATAGCGTCCCTCGTCTTCGCTGTCCCCCGAAGACACTTTGCCATCGTCGGGGGAAACTATTGCCTCCGTAAGATGGTCGGCCTCCGCGCAGCTCTCTTCGCTGTCAGACTTCGTTAATGGAACTGTAGCTGGTGAGGGAGACGAGGATGGACTGAGGGGAGCGGATTCTGGTGCCACTCCTTTCACCATATCACAGACTAAGGTTTTCTTAAGCGACTCCTCATCTGCACACAATCAATTTCGTTCTGATTAGCGACTCCCGTCGGCATCCTACACTCACCAGAATATGAAGAGAACTAACCAGAAAGTAAACTTAAAACTTTACGAGCCACAAGTTATAGCGGAGAATCTATATAATACCCATGACGATTCAAGAGACAAATATTGATTGTACATAGATATACACGTTTTCAAATGAACCAAGAACTACTGAGCGCTGAATGAATATAATATGTATCAGACCTCTCCATGAAGAGTCAAGGACGTACAGTCGTTACTTGTTACTAGATAATCGGTGAATTAAGAACTTATTTTAATTATTGCTTCTCAGCACAATGTAAATCGCAGTATTAATATAATTATCATCACAATGCCAGCCAATGACATTGATTGGGACTGTGTACCACTTACCAGATAGTAAAATAATTAGTTTCTAGCAATTTTATTACACTGAACAGTTCCAGTTTTCACTACACCCACAATCAAACCGAGACAGAGGAAGAAATAAGAAACACAGGGTATGTTGATGGAAATTGAAGAACCTACGCACGAGGGTGTTCTCACACAACATCAAAGCGCATGTGAATAATATATGGGAAAAGAAGATAAAGAACAGACCGAAGCATCGTGAGTAAGAATATGAACAGGGAAAGAAGCAAAGCGGAGATGAAAGCCAGGACCAACTATGTTATGTGGAGAGCGCCCCATGAGGTCACCTTAGCCATAAGATGAGCGAACGTGAACTAACCTAACCCTATGCCCCCTGAGGAGAACTACAGAAGCGTCTAGCACTCACCTGAAGGCTTCAGCACAAGTTCCTTCAGGATGTCTGACAGCGAGATCACGCCGGTGACTTTCTTCGAGTCATCGACAACGACAAGTCGATGAACTTCAGCTCGTACTATTCGATCCATGACTGTTATGAGCTTCTCATCTTTAGTGCAGTGCTGGACGCCCTCGAACCACTCGTTCCGAGACTCGTTGGCTTCTCTCAGTGTTACGTTCAGATTGTTGTATGTGCCCTCTGCAGCAAGGTTCTGTAAAAGAAGCATATAAAGAAATTACGGATGCAAAGGTAGGCTGTTCTTCCATTGGAGGGAAGGAAGGAAGGGCCTACACAAATATTAACAACGTAGAACTGACACCGTTACTGAACAAGACGCAAACGTGAAACGTCGTAAACTAATAATTCGATCTCAAGATTGTGACGGCCAGCTCCAGAACTGCAACAACGAGTTCATAGCTCTAACTTTTATATATTCTTTACTTCGTTGACTCTTTGATGAAAACACACAGGAGCGAGACGAAGCTCACTGTTAATTGTTGAAAAAAGAGGTAGTAGATCCATCACACCAAGAATAACACTATTAGATACATATAATGTATGATAAACAACGCAGTGGTATGTTGATTCTCTAATTAGTGATTTCATTTTACCTGTCTCGTTGAAGGAAGGAATGAGAAAGATACTTATAGACCCTATGCAGCAGAACGAAACAAAAAGTTGACTGGGATTTTAAAAGGAACTTCATGATCCGTACAAGAACCAAGACCGCAGGAATATACTCACGATAACATCGAACTTGGCGTAGATGTCGATCAGCTTTCCTTCCTTGTCAATAATTGGCAGGGCTGACACTCTGTGTTTAACGAACTTGTCGAGGGCGTCGATTATAAGAGTATCGTGCGTGGCGGTCTGTATATTGGTGAAGGTGCCGATCCCTAACTCTGCCAGTGTTTTCTGTAGAACTTGAGGCTTCGGCAATTCATTTATCTGAGGAAAACAAACATCATTAGGGCGGATAAAAGCAGCAACGAGTGAAGACGGCCTGACGCTACAACACAGAAGTGACTAGGTGGACGGTCAGGGAAAGGAGTCCAATTGACCTGCATACAAGAATAACCTTCATGACGCACCATAATTTTCCCGTTTATTTACCATTTCTGCAAACACGCAATTAGTAAAAAAAAAAGGTGACGAGTGCTAAAGCCAGTGTCCTCTATATAGCTGCAAAAATTGTTAGAATAGTGCATTTCGCCGGTGGCTTTCTAGCGACATCCCCGAGTTTCGAATTGACTGAGCAACTTTTCTAGTAGGGGGGTTGCTCTAGGTTGGCCGACGGTGATGTCAAAGCACATGTGCCTGTCGAGCTTCAGGCTGAGCCAGTAGTGTAGTCTGTCATATCGAGGCGTACTGATCCGTTAAGAGCAACAGTATGCTAGTACCAACGATGATATTCAAAGAGAAAACTCCTCAGCTAAGTTGCTGAGGTCACTAAATTCATATATTCTTCTACCGTTTGTCTTAAGGAACTGAGATAATCTAGCGCAGTCCAGAGGGCGGCGAATGTTGTAGCTCCAAACAGCACCGCACCACATCCATGCGGTCTTTTTTGGTTGCGGCGATATGAGGTGCAGGAACACGCGGTGCCCGTAGACTGCCTATTGACGCGTCTCACCACCGTGTGTTAGCAGCGTGCATAGGAATTGTGCGGCAGATCTAAAAGTGAAAATGTTTCGACTGAGACAGCCGAGAGCATCTCGCACTTCTTCATGTCCCAAAAGTGAGGAAGTGCTTTAGACAAGAGGAAGAAATATGAAGAGACAACCTCCACTGCAACTGTTGCGCCTCGCATAGCTTCAACGACGGGCCTTTACTGATCACAAGTCTGACTTTCGTGATGCTAATTTTTTTCCAAGTCTCTTTTTAGGACAGTAAATCGTTTTGAGACTTTGCTGACCAAACTACTAATGACAGTCTATCCATGGGCGCTCTCTAGCTTGGCATAGCCTTCCGTACCGATATTAGTAGCGGCAGTAGTAACAGCATTCCTCCGCCCCGGCCGCCCATGCAGCTAGTCGTAACGGGGCAGCGAGACGCGGCTACTGTCCCGCTAAGAACGGCTGCAACAGATTGAAAGCAACGCTTCGTGCTTGAATGCCAGCAGAGCCATTGAGTATAGCGGCAAGGTGAGGACGGACACTCTAGTACGCCAGTGCAGATATCGTGCACCACAACTCACTGGGCAAAAGAGTTCTTGGTGACGACAACACTGACTAATCCAAGAGCACAAACCGGTCGACGCCGAGGAAGTCGAGGGTTCCTCGGGGCACTCGACGCAAATTCCGCACCACCAACGCTGCTAGACAGTGGCTCATTTGACTATAGCATCATACAATAAATAAAGTACGTACAGCATCGCGCCGAAGGTTAATATTCTATATCAGCACTTTTCAGGAAGGTCTGGAGCTTCCGCTTCCAGTCAATTCGCAAAAGTGAGTTGTGTCTCAAATTGTGGTCAGTGCGCTACTACTGGTAGGGAAATAAGGCGCAAAGCATCTCTAAGAGACGAAAGAAGAAAAGCTAAGAATACAGAGAGACACTTGTGTGGAGGACCAATTCCGTGTCTCTCCTCCCTCATGGGAGCAGGTAGGAGTCTCATCAGATCGGTCACCTAACAGTATGGGCAGCCCACCATACGAAGCAGAAGCATAGAGGACCAACCTCAAAATTACAAACGAAACTGATCGGCAAGAAGAGCGGCAAGACACAACATTTCCCTACAGAGTCACTCACGACACCCTCTGGAGGTGTGAGGCCCAAGATATTCTGACGGGGACAGAGTATTCCAGAATTTTCCCTTGAAGACATCATAGGGTAAACACGTATCATCAGATTGGGGATAATTCAAGCTTTTCTGATTACCGTATATAAGTGAATAGTGCATTACTGACTGGAGCATCTTGGACTGAGTCAATCCATTAACTGCGACACGCGTATCTTGAACAGTGCAGTTTCGGGAACGGATAATTCCGTCATTCGCAGTTAATAGGTTAAGGTGTCGCTACGATGCGTAGCACTTTTTCTACGTGGAATCATTGCTCCTTTCTTTCATTTAAATTGAAGATCAGTCAAAAATTAAGATTTTTCTTTTAGATATAATCAACTTTTTGTGAGTCTCTTAAGTGAATCTTCATTGGCCGATTCAGAACATCCCTCCAGCCAAGTTATAGCTGTGATCACTCAACACGGGCAGGCGGCGCCAGGTTTTTGGAATGAAGCTGTTCCTCCTATGCGCTTCCGACACCTCTGTAGTCGGCCATTTGTTATATTGACTCGCTGTCGTCACAATGTTGACGAAGGTCTAGCCAAGACGAAAGTAGCAAACTTATGGTGTCTTCAGGGGGACGCTGCTCCCCCATAACACTCCTCTGGGGCTAGTTGGCCTACATCTGAAGCACTGATCAGTGCGTGTGAATTTCCCAGAAGAGGGCGAACATTAAGTAACTCAACCCCACGGTAAATGGCCCTTCCTATGCCACTCGAGGGGTAGCCTCGGTCGGGGTGAGTTGAGACAAAAAAAAAGACCTGGAAAAAATAAATAGGAGTGCGCTTATTTTGTATAGACATGACTTGGCTACAAACCCTACATAAAAGTAGACTCATAAAAGATGGCTAAGTAGGGAAGGGGAGAAAATTTGTGAAGGGTTTAAACTTTGTCTCATCTCACCCCACGACCAAAAGTGTCCTCAAGTCACCCCAACCGACGCTACAAGTTTCCAATATGCAAGACTAGAAGTAATATAATTACAAAGCAGTGCTTCAGTAAAATGAACAAAAGATATGAACTCGGCACAATGATAACCATGGAGCGCCGTAGCACACAATAGCTACAGAACACCTGCTGGAGGCAGCAGCAAGACAAAAGACTCACATAAAGGTAAAGGAATTTGAGAATTCTCTTGTGTGTGATGATGTAGAGAACGTTGCCTGTGGCGGGATCAATGACAGGCAGTCTGTGTATCTTGTGGTCAATGAGGAGTCGAATGGCCTCATAAAGAGACTCTTCCGGACTGATGTTGATGAGCGGCCTGTCGTCGTCCTTCAGGAATGCTGGAGGGTGCGAGAGACGGGGTATTAACATTTGGGAGCAGGGGTACCAAACGCGTAAAGTGCAACACTAACAGATGGATGCTGTACTAAACCCATAAAATGTAACCTTTAGCACTTGTAGATTGCAGCAAGCCGGCACAATGAAATAATATTCTGGGATCGTAGTAAACTCGTCAGATGCATTAATATTAAGAGAATGCAGCAAACTTCGAGCGAAACAAACTCTTGCAGGTCGACAGGTTCTAAAATAAGTGGATGAAACACACGGCTTCTACCCATCTGCCAGTTCGATAATACATAATAGCTAAGTGTATAGCTAATTTACAAAAATTTGCAAACTGAATACCCGGTCCTCTGCAAGTGCGGTCGGTATGGTACAACTTCCGTACTATGAAAAAATACCACAGCTTTTGATAGCTTAGGGGAAACAGACAAACTGAAGATTAACATTTCTACATGTACGGTTACTCCGGTCGCTATGACTTAAATTTATTAAACACAAATTATTGTCAAATATAGGGGGCGAGAGAAGAGAAGACTTACTTCTCCACATGTGCAACCTGTGCTCCTCCAGCTTCTCCATCTGCGGGTCCTTGGTGTGGTGGAAGGAGTGGAGGATGCGGATGAAGTCTGTGATGGTGAGCATGCCCACGAACTTCTGCTTGTCCCTGTCCCAGAGCGGCGCCGCCCGCACGCCGTTGTGGACGAGGGCATAGAATGCCTGGCCGTAACAAAATTAATTACTCGCACAACACATTTAAAAAGGATTTTATAACTAGTAACATTACTAGCGAATTTATTACTAGTAAAATTACAGCAGAAACCGGGTAATCAAAAAGTAGTAGTGTAGTAGTAGTATATTCCTAGTTTAAGCCTCCCTAACAAGAGTAGGCTACACTGTGATCCAAAGGGAGGAAGAAAGAAGGGACATAGGATGTCAAGAGAAATGTGGAACCCATGCACGAGTCAACGCGCGTGGGAATAGCAAGTCGGGAAAGAAGAGGAAGACCAGAACAAAGCATCATCAGCAGCAGTACGTATGAACATTAAGGAAGCGAAGTGGGCACGAAAGACAGTCGTCCCGAAGGCCTAGCTAATGGCTAAAATAACCTATACAATCCTCCTGGGGGCGCTGCTCCCCAAAACATAGGATGGGCAAACCTAAACTAACCCTATGGCCCCCTGAGGGAGACGGATAATCAAAAAGCACAAATGACAGCAACTGCGTGATGCACAAATGAGTAGCCTAACTAAGTGTCTCTACAGTTAAAGCTGCTTTTCGCAGGGGCCAAATATATTGCACACGACTAAAAATATCACGTCAAACTAAGTCACAAATTTAAGTGAACAAGAACACAATTTTCTACCCAATATTTGTATAGCCGCAGTGTTTGCGCAGCTTACTAAAGTACTTTAAGAGAATATTTTTCAGTTACGGTACATATATACTGCAGTCATAACATATTTCTTCAATTACGGTACATACTGCAGTCATTAATTCACAAACAACAGAAATCAATCTTCTGGCGCAACACTTTTTGCAGGAATGTTTTTTTTAGCTTACGGCAATCAGTAAACTGTATAATTAATACACTTGTTTTATAGTTTTTTTTTTTAATATTATTACAGGTAACTATCTGTTGCATAATAATAAAAAAGGTCGAGGTTGAAGTTATTGTTTCGTAATTAAGTCGAAAAACATTCTTTGCATGCATTAAAGCACTGATTTTTGTGCATCAGAAAGAAACATTTGGCAATAAAAGTCAATCACTGAACCAAGATAATATCGAAACTACGGTTAAAAAGGCAGGCGTTGAAGGCCGACTAAAATATGCTGACACGCAGTAAATTTACCAACATATAGGTAGAAAAATTCTTTAGAGTTACCCACGCAAACACTATTACGGCTACTTATGGGTGACTTTAACTGTCACCATGTGGAATGGTTAGGCTCTGTGAGGACTGATTGCCATGGTCATGCCGCTTTCGACTTCGCGAGTGCCTCTGGTTGTGAGCAGTTGGTTGAAGGT
>LQNS02015105.1:1437201-1454433 GCA_001587735.2 Parhyale hawaiensis | reverse complement strand
CTCTGACACCTTGTATCGCTCGTTCGATGCCCCGTGAGGCACACGAGCTCTTTGCAGATCTTGGTGTGCTGACTCGGCAGTTGTGTGTGCATGCACGGCGCCGTGGCGGAACCGCCTTCCTCACAGATGAGGGGGGTGGGGAGGTCTCGGGTCATTTGTTCCTTCCGTCAAATTGGCGCCATAGTTCGTGACCCGAGGGCGACTGCGACTACACTTGCTCATCTGGAGCCAGTGGGTCGATACCCGCAGCACAAACCAGTGGATGTGGGTTTCCCAGGTGAGGGTGTGGTCTAAGTCGACTTTACCTTTACCTTTAATACGTATTTAACTGAAACCAAATATCTCGCAGGGGTTACGGTAAAGATCAAATTTATGAAATAAACCTTCAATTCTTTCCTCTATGACTGAAAGCCGAGTACAGCACACAGTGACACACACTACATTACACATTGAACACACAACTGGAATTGCAACGCACGCACTGTACAAGTCACGGAATGAATTTCTTAAACTATACATTAAAGTCTGACTGCCAACTTATGTCGCTACAGAAATCTTATCTATAAAATTGGCAGAGAAATCAGTACTACCTATAGAGTTCGTGATCAGCAGATGAGTAACTGCGACATGTTTACTATAGAAAAATAGCGCATAAGATGCGAGCGCTTCGTATTCCAAGGTTTCTCTAGCAGGCAAAACACTAGGTACACCTATACGATAGCTACACAAGGCACGATAGTCACGGGGACGTAAGTTTAAAGTGTTCTTCCACACAGAAAACGGAGGACGTTTCTATCATCTTTGAAAAAAATGAGTGTAACCATACTGCTAGTATTTCCTAGAGACAAATATGTTAATGATCTAGCTAAATGGTAGCTATGAAATGACAAGTTGCGTAACAGTTGAAGTTGTAACATACTGCTAGTTGTTGCATAGCATATAATCTGCCTATATCCAGCTGCTGCACGGCACGACTATCCCTATACGTATACCCATAATCGGATATTAGCACCGCAACCAGTTCTTAGTTTCCTAAAGTAGGCTATATACTTACCGTAATTGGTCAATGAACGTCTGTTCAGTGATGTTCATGTAGTATTATTTTCGTATATACCGTAAATAGGAACATGGGCTTCCAAGTACTGTAATACCTATCTTGCGTCAGCCCAACAAGTGTAATTTTGTGCATAAAATGTGAAGGATATCAAAATTGAAAATATTATGACGGCGAATTCTAAAAAAAACATGCCTAGGTACTTTGCAGTTTAGTCTACAGGCAATAGGGAAACTATACGTACCTTCAGTTTGATTGAGTCTCCAGATCACACGACAAGAGTGAACAAAAGAAGGAAATAAACAAGCGACATGGATAGCTAAAAAACGTAGGGGTCAATGCACAGTAACTTACCGTGCATTGCAACAACAATCGAGCTCAAGAAGAAGAGGAGGAAGAATGGAACCAAGATCGTTGGTCGAAAGTATAGCAAAACTGAAAGAATGCTATAGTAGGCTCGATAAGGAGATAGACCGACGACACAGCAGTGAACAGTGAAAAGTTACCAACGAAACATGCCACGATGTTAGAACCGTCCCAGGTGCAAATGACAGCTGAGTATCATGTAGGGAGCGTGCCCTGTCATACAGCGAACAGCCCGTGAAGCAGCAAAGAAAAGAGTCAGTGATACAGCAAAGAGCCCGTGAAACAGTCAACATCCCGGGATACAGCAAAACAGGCCGTAATACGCCAAACAGGCCGTAATACGCCAAACAGGCCGTAATACGCCAAACAGGCCGTAATACGCCAAACAGGCCGTAATACGCCAAACAGGCCGTAATACGCCAAACAGGCCGTAATACGCCAAACTGCCCGTAATACGCCAAACTGCCCGTAATACGCCAAACTGCCCGTAATACGCCAAACTGCCCGTAATACGCCAAACTGCCCGTAATACGCCAAACAGCCCGTAATACGCCGAATAGCCCAAAATACGCCAAACTGCCCGTAATACGCCGAATAGCCCAAAATATGCCAAACTGCCCGTAATACGCCAAACTGCCCGTAATACGCCAAACAGCCCAATATACGCCAAACAGCCCGTAATACGCCAAACAGCCCGTAATACGCCAAACAGCCCGTAATACGCCAAACAGCCCGCAATACGCCAAACAGCCCTCAATGAACCGAACAGCCCGTGATTCAACGCACAGCCCGCGATACAGAACTAAACAGCAGGACACCGAGTCATTGATCTGAACTATACGCACGAGGCAGCAGTACTATCACTGAGAAACCCAATCCCCGTGCGGGCTGGTCGGAATGTTATGGTAATGCTATCTCCAAGTGCAAATTCTCTGCTCTTTAAGGCGTATCCGGTGCTGTTTATCCTTCCGTGGCCTGCTTTTTCCTCAGACTACACACAGTGACGTCACACCAGCGTCCGCCTCGCACTGCACCACCTCATATATGAGCAACTGACCGCACTAGGGTGCGCTGTGTTGATCGGTGCCGATTCTCTTGTTCTGCATGAACTTAGGAGTAAACTATAGGTGTGCTGCCATACATTTACTACCACAGATAGGCTACCTTTATGTACGTTGAAAGCGGCGGCGTCGTACGTATGTGGCAACGAATCAGAATTGGAGCTTTATACCCAACAAGCAGCCGAACTGGCGGCGCCATACGCCGTGGCAACGTACCAGGAACTCCGCCGAACCCAACCCACTGTTGCCATGTCACTGCAGATTCGGAACAGCAGGGGAGGAAGTGCATGCCACTGACAAGGAAATGCTTGCAGTCTAACGATAAATAAATAACTCTTCCCTCGGAGCTTGATGTGACAGCAGCTAAAAATACGAGCGTCGCTTATTCTTCTTCCTCCTCCAACATCAAACCATAAAAAATCGTAGTAGAGCAACTTCAAGAATTAAGTGAATAGCGTCGGTCCTTACTTACATCGGGTACGAATGTCTCGCAGCGACTGACACGAAAATTACTTTCGTACTACAATAAAAGCAAGGCTGGCTGTGCAATATTGATAATCGAAATGAGGTGATTTTTTTTTTTTTTTTGGGGGGGGAATCTGCAAACAAGTTAGACATAGCACTCCTAATGTACTTTTTAAAATATGTCCCGTTTCAATATATCAAGATAGTAAGACATCCACAAAACGTGGCTGACAAAAATTGTTAGCCTTTAATTAAAAAATGGTCGATTGGACATTCAGGGAGGTACATGGATAGGTACACTCTTCAACATCCTAATTAAGAATAAGTTTGGGAGAAAAGGACTAGCCAAGAACTACAGTAGGTACCTAGCCTATGGCTAAATCAGGATCTCAAGTAGGTCCTCTGGACGATAGTTGAAACTTCAATAAAATGTCTTCTAATTAACTTAAGGATATAAACAAACAGTCAAGTGTCAGTGAGGATGCAGGAAATGAGTTTATGAGCGAGAACAACAAATTCATAGCTCGAGGTAACAGTCGGCGGTAATCATCGAATTTTAGGATACCACGAACTGGTCAAAAATTTTGCCACAGGAATAATTTACCAAATGACCAGTGCTGGCGTGATTTTTGTCTATAAATACATCCCTGGCGTCACAGCTTAGATAAAGTAGATAAAGTTCACTGAAATTTAATTAATTAGACGCAGAACCGATAGGTAGCTACCTACATAAGTCGTCACGTAGACGGAGAGGTCTATGGACGAGCCGAGATTGAAAAAGACAAATGGTTGGTGGGGCCGCTAACGGTAACTGTACATATAAATCATTCAGATAAAAGAAGAAAATAAAATAAGAAGCGCGTGCGATAAACTGCGACGTTAGATCCTCATCAGCAACGAAGAGGGCTGATGAGGGCAGCTGCGCCTGGTGACGCGTGCAGATATTTCTATTTAAGGAAACGATGAGGGCAATCGTTAGAATCCAAATGGAGGCCACTGAGCAGCATCATCTTTGGCACGAGGCCACGTCGCATGTTAGTCAGCATGTTAGTTTCGATAATTTACCAAAGTAGCTATATTGTGGTCAGAGGAAATGATAATAAGTTTTATATTCTCTGGAGATGGCACGAGATGATTTGCAGCAATCAGTGTTATGATCTCAAGAAATAATCTTCAGGGGTCAGTTTTATAACTAGTCTCTGCAGACGATGTTCAGCAATGTGTACTGGTTCGATTAAATGATCTTCAATGATCGTTATTATAGTGTCTGTAGATAATGTTCAGAAAACACTCAGGTGTGTATATATGGTCTCAAAATAATAAATTTCCACGAAAAAAGGCAAGAACAATGCGAGTGAAACAAGAAATAGCTATCGTAAAGCACGAAACATGCACAAGACACATCATAACTTGCAATAGAAAGTATACAATCAACTTACCAAATAGGATGGTAGGGAGAGGTTCTTCTCTTGGATACCCGTCCCACAGTATTTTCATATCGGTCAAAGTCATTCAGTCCAACTGGTAGGCTAATTTACGACACAAATAGAGCTATATAGGATCTTGCACTGATACGATATCAAAGCAAGCCGCAATGTGCTGGGAATAAAGAAAACCAAGCTTATTTCCTTTACAAAAACTGGGACACTAATCACATTAGGTCAATCAACGCAGCACTGCTTTTCGCTCTCGCGCGACGAACTTCGTTCAGGCAATTTTGTCCACGAACCTAAAAATAGGCCTTTCTAATTCACAGTATTGGTTTATTGGGCGGTCAATATCTCTAAATTTAAAATTCGATACGCTGCCGCGTGCGCATTTGAGTTAAAAAATTGGACGAGATGAGTTCCAGGCGGCAGAGGGGGTTAAGATTGGAACTATATGCAGGTCAAGTCATGCATAGCAGTTTTTTTTATAGGTTATTTTCGAACTGTGAGCCTGCCTAACCACGAGACGTATGATCTACTAAGAGTAGGTGAGTTATAAGCAGGTACTTATGGTACATCTAGATAGTTATGGTTATACAGGGTGTTGTGTAATTCAATGCACTTATTTTAGCCATATATAGAAAAAACGCAAAATAAAAATATTTTCAAGAGTGAAAGAACCTCAAAACTCTTTCGTTTTCGAGAAATGAGGACCTGAAATACGGGGAGGGTGCGGGCGAAAATGAAAAGTTTTTTATTATTTGTGGACAGATTTGCACGAAACTTGGTATAGATAAGTAAAATGAAAAAATAAATTGTTTTTACTCCTGTACTCTTTCCATTTTCCCCAGAAATACCAATTTTTCAAAGTAAACTGCAAAAGAGGGGCTGGGGAAGATCTTACTCCTCCTGCAATTTTTGAGCTACAGAGATGATTTTTTTTATTCTATAAAAAAGCGGAATTTGATTTTCAATGAAATCAAATGTTTCGATTTGATTTCCGAATTACGAGACGAGTGACAGCGCATTTCAAATAGAAATTAGCTTTCTGAAGTTTCTCAGAAACTATTTCGAAAATCAAACCGAAAATTTTTATCCAGATAGAGAATCAAATACAGCTTCGTTTGATACCAAAACCATAAAACCATCTCTGTAGCTCAAAAACTACAGGAGTACTTAGGGTTTACTCCTGCCCCCCCTCCCTTTTGCCGTTTCCTTTGAATAACTAGTCTTCTATTGGGAAAATGGAAAAAAATTACAGGAGTAGAAACAATTTTTTTTTCGATTTTACACATCTCTATAAAGTTCCATTCAATCGGTCGACAAATAAAAAGTTTTCATTTTCGCCCGAACTCTTCAGGTCGTCACATCTCGAAAACGAAGGAGTTTTGAGGATTTTTTTTTTTCACTCATGAAAACCGTTTTATTTTGCGTTTTTCTATAGCTACATGGTTAAAATATGTGCATCGAATAACACAACACCCTGTATATTATGGTTTAGTCTCGCTATATTAGTACTGAGCTGTACAAGTAGAGGAATAGAATGGGACACATAAAATGCCAAGATAAACGTGGAGCCCATGAACGAGGGTGTTCCCATACAGGATCAACGCGCATGGGAACAGTAAGTCGGAAAAGAAGAGGAAGAACAGACAACAGTGAGATCAGTAGGAGCATGAAATTGGAAGGAAGCAGAGTGGGCACGAAATCCAGACGTCCCAAAGGCCTAGCTAATGGCTAAGGTAACCTAAAGGATCCCCCTGGAGGCGCTGCTCCCCATAACATACGATGGGGGAACCTAATTAAACAAACCCTATGGCCCATCCTATATACCGGTACTGTATGCCCCCTGAAGGGGGTAGGCCGCGAATAGTGAAACATACATGCACAGAAGAAAATTGCGCGCCCGACTTAAAGCAGTTCAGGGAAAAGCGCGGGAAAAGCAGTTCAGGAAATAAGGGAAAAACAGAACGAAGGTAACGATAAGCCAAGCTTGACTGGACCTGCACTGCGTCAACACAAAATGTGTACTGCAGACTTTCTATCACCACCGCTCAATATCACACTATCTTGACTCAAACCACCAGCAGCAAGATAAGATAAGCCGAATACACAGGTCTTGCCGTCTCATGGTAACGATCAGGGACAAACATATAATTGGAAAGTGAACAATAAAGCGTAAGAAGACAATATGAAGGCTAAAGCCTTTAAGCCGGGTGCCTATGTACGATTTTCGCCGGTGCTATCAGTTCCCAATCAGCATAGAGCCAATTCAAATATCATTCCATCGTTCAGCTGGAACATTAATGTACCGTAAAAAAAATGTTAAAATCTCAGCCACTGCTGGAGTTTACACGACAGTCGCCGAAAAAGTTCGTCAAAGTTTCTCCCTCTCCTATTCTCCAGCGAGTTGACCTTCACGTTATTTATAACTTCAGATTTTTTGACCAATGACCACACACTTCAAGTTATAGTCACGGTCACGGGAACCTAATCAGATGAGTTGGTATTACTGGACGCTACTTAATCAGCTCCTACCAAAGTCTTAGGTACCTACATGATTATCCGGCTGTAGAGGAAGTGAAGTGTATGCCGACTGCAAAATAACTAGCCTATCTCGAACGTTCAAAATGCATAAGCTTTACGTTGAACTAGCTTTCGGTATTCTTCCAAGTAAAAGTTTAATAGTGAAATAGCACGTGAAGCTGACAGCAATGAAAACAACAAACAAACCTCCAGTTTCCTAGGGAAACAAAGGAATTTTTCTAAGCCAGGTAGAGAATAGACCAGGTGGACATCAGATAACGATGAGACGAAGAGCATAAACACGAAGATAATAATGCACTGCGGCGACCTTGCTACACTAAGGTGTTATAACCGTAGGTCCATGAAAAATTATACTTATCAAAAAGTTCTTGCCAACATTACTATCGTTCTTACTATTACTGCACACTTATAGTATTGCCATTATTATTGCTGTTGACATTGTAATCACGTTCACAATATTTACTCCCTATGTTCCGAAATAGTCGACAACTACGGCAGTTTTATTGCATTGAACTGCACTCCAAGAGACGGTGTTTAAATTCCAGCAACGCCAGTGGCTCGGCATGGCCTTCATTGTTTTGTAATTCGCGCTTTTTACATTTAATTTCTTCATAGAATTGCAGCTTGCTTTCATGTTATTTTATTGGCATTTGGCAATAGGTAGTATGAAAAAGTTGGATTTCATTGTAGCCTACCTATTAAAATGTGATTAGGGAGAATTTTTGCTTAGAATAAGCTAGCACTAATTTACATTAGTATCAGCTAAGAACAGTAACTAAAATCACAGAGATTGCTCAATTCCCAATGCAACTTCTGACTGTGGAACAACTATTCCTGAACAGAGGGAGCATTATTATAGTTCATGCACTAATTAATGGACTACTACCTATGAGCATTGCCCGGTGAGAAAAAGTAACTATTTTCGTCATTTATCGTATTTAACTCATTTCTTTAAAAGACCGGCGCTTTAGAATCTACTATGAACAATACTTTTCCGACAACTTGACGCTATTCAACTAGCAGTATTGGCTATGGTACTACTCTATTGGTACAATAAGTGACCAAACTTAACGGAGCAAGGTGTGTGGAGAGCAAGAATGGTCCGCAGAACACAGTATAAGGCAAAACAAACGAATCGTGTTAAAAATAGCAGCCATACACAGCTTTAGTTGAACAGGTAAGCGTGTATTGTTGAGCTGGGAGAAAGACCACCAGTATTCTGTTATACTACACATCTGTCGTCCGCCTCCAAGAGAGGAGCACAACTTGTTTTTTTTTCGCCTACCATTATCATTTTCACTGTATACCTAATGAATGTCATACACAACAAACCGACCATAATAAAACGTTTATTGTACAGTAGCAAGATTGTATGAACGATTGGCGGAACGCTAGTTTATGAGAGCTTTCGACATACTGGTGCCGGTCAACGATGGGGAACAGACGCGCACGACACATACCCCCACGAGAGCTAAATTAACACTGAGCCGTGACGGCGACGCTGATTGGCTGGCCGCTGGCGGCTTGTCAGACGGTCCGGGAACGACACCAATTTATCACACGGCAATTCCCGAATACTCTACCTGCAAAGCCCGGACCTGCATAGGAACATGCAGGATTCCTAGTAAATGCAATAAATAACGACCGCTTAACTCTATCCTGAAGGAAATTCTGCTGTTAGTAAATTTTACAGACGCCTAGAGTATACTTTTAAATAAACGAATTTACATGATTAAAAAAAATCATAAATTTCACATTATGTTTGTGAAAATTAAAAAAAGAACAAGATGGCAGCCAAAGCGTCGACGTACAATAAGAGCCGGTGAGTACGTGTGAACTCTATATTCAACAGTGTAAGTTCAACTATTGACCTTTTGGTATATGTGCTATGTGGAAAAAAGGAAGAAATTCACCCGTCCAGTGCAATGGCGCCAATGCGGCCTCGCACCAGACGGGTGAAACTCCTCAGATCCACGGCTTGCTGCAGGAGTAAGTTAGACGCACCTAAAATGGATAGTTTATTATGTTCAGAGTATCTTCTAACTCTCGCCGCGCTTCCGCCGGAGGTGACGGAGGTGACGAAAGTCCAATTCCACCCCGGTGGATTCCAGGGCACGCACTGCGCGTACACGATCACCATCACTTACCATCACCGAGAATGTCCAGGGTTCAGACTCGTGCTTCCAGGGCAGCCGCCTGTCATCCAGTCAGTAGGTTCCTCCGCCGAAGACCGCACATCTATGAGCAAATATGACGGCGTCTCGAGGCCATCTCGTCCATCATAGCGGCTTCTACGGTAGTTCTATCGTTCAGCTGAAGATGTCCATCACAATGTCGTTGAATCTGACGAAGTTTCTCTCGGGACGAAGTGCAGGACTATATAGCACCCTTCGTCTCTATCGTTATCGTCATTGCCGATAAAATGAGTAACAAGGCTGTAACAAGCTAGAGATAGATCAAGCACAGGTTGTAGTGGGTCATCTTATAGATTGAAAGCTGCTCTCTTCAAAAGCAGCCCGTAACTATGGGCAGACCATGGCTTACGCAGCCCACCATACTCGGGTAGTAATCGAAGGTACAGTAAGGGTAGACTGTTCGGGCGAGCCGAGAGAGTAGAGCTATCGGCCCCGTGCGGACAGAGATATGAATCGGGACTGAAGATATTCGTGGGTTGTAATGTCAGGTAAGGTGCCCACATGTGCAACGGGTTCCCCATAATATGTTACCCCAGGCGCACGTCCGTGGAAGCGAGCATGGCAAGCGATCGTTATGTATTATTCTCGTCATGCTATGCAATTACACACACTTAGTGAGTTCAACCAAATAAAATTTTCAATTTGTAAAAGTTACACAGATGAAAAGAGAGTCAATCTGTATAGACTCGAATAAGCGTCCGTTATTGCTGTTGTTGATGAAACGGAGACTCAGCGCTTCAATCAATAGCTATATTTTTCCTATTGCAATATTCACAAATTAAAAGCGGCAATCAATATCGACATCAAAAGCTCTAGTTTTTGCAGGTGTAAATAAAGTGCACGCGCTTATTTTCATGAAATACAAGCATTCGTAAAATGGCCTTCAGAGAGCGTTTATTAGAAATAGAATATAAACGAGCGCACAACTATATAACTGAGCGAAGAAGTGGCAGTGGAAATTTAGAAGATAATATCCACTAAATGCCTATAATTTTTCCAATGGGACTGACCAGCAGGGAAAGAGTGTAAAGACACTGCGCGCAATTGTACAGGACGTTACACTGAGAACTTTCGGCCTCCGTACAGCCCACTGCACACGAGAGTCTGAACACGGGAACGTTTCGTGTTCTAGGAACAAAGCTTCCGGCGACTGTGGCTACAGCTTAATGAGTTTCAATGAAATCTTAAATATGTATCGCTGCGACTTGGAATATTCCCTCGAAATACAGTGAAATATTTGAATTCGTGCCACAAGCACCTGCCGTATAGGAATAACTGCAGCGGCAGCTCTGATTTCAAGTAATTGTTTGGACAACGGCATTTTAGCGAAACAGAATTGCCATGCCTGCTTCAGCGCAATCGGAAGAGTAAGCAGAAACGTTCCTGGGTTCAGACTCTCGTGTGCAGCCAGCTCAAAGGTACCCTATCAAAACTCAGAGCCGCCGCAGCAATTAAAACCGTAATTTAGCTTCTGTACAGCGCAGCGGCTGCCCCAAATTTTGTTGGGGAAAGTCAACTTGACCTTGACCGCACCCTGAACTGGGAAACCCACACGCCCTTGTTTATGCAGCAGATACAGGCCAGCTGGCACCAAAGGAGTACGGCTGCAGTCAACTAAGGGTCGTCAAGAACTATGGCGTCATCGACGGAAGGTTCTACGACCCGCGCCCCTTGAAGCCCACCCCATCGTTAAGGAAGCTCAAGGTCCTCAACACAACTGCGCGTGCCTATTTCTGCTGAGTCAGTGCTCCTAGCGTCGCAAAGAGCTTGCATACCTGGCTTGGCCTCGAACCTAGCTCCACTGGCGCCTGAGTTAAAAAGACGCTCCGAAGGCTGCTGCTACCGTGGATACAAGAACAAAGGCGATCTCACAGAGGAAGAAAGAAGAGACATATAGCATATCGATAGCAAGGGGAAACCCACGCACGAGGAGGGTGTTGGCACACAGGAGTAACGTGCGTACAAACAGCAAGTCGGAAAAGCAGCGGATGAATTAACAGAAGAACGTAACATCAGAGCGGGAGGAAACGAAGCGTGCACGAATGACAAACGTCCCGAAGGCCGAGGTAATGGCTTTGGTAAGCATAGGATAGGCGAACCTCACTAACCTAACACTAAGGTCCATCCTTAGGGATTGTACAGGACGTCAATTGTAATGGAAAGCAAAGAGAGAAGAATCTTCGCATAGTACAATAGATACGAGGATAACAATATGACCCTCTATGAGCAATGAAAGCTCCACTCCCTGAACCCGCCGTCAGTTGGGAAAACAGACAATATCAAGTTACTAATTAGAGCACTCTGAGAGCGCATACCTCCGCCCGCAAGACAACTGTAACAAAAAATTCCATTTGCTTCTGAAACTATGATTTCCTTTGCATCAGCACCAATATCTAATCATTTGTGCCTTTTGACAGTAATAACAGCTTCTGTAATTCTCTTCAAGATCCGTCCACAACTTTTCGAATTATATTGCTAACAAACATTCTGACAAACGTTAGTCAAACACACAAACAGTCCAACCGATCCTCACCAAAATCTTATCATTTATGTCTTTTAACATTTAAAAAGTTTTCTGGAAATTTCATAAGGATTCGTTCATAACATATTGACTTATTTTGCTAACAAGCACGAAATCAAACACAAAGACTATCAAACAAAAGAACCGATAGATCAACATGGAAATTTGCTAATTTACTCTTCGTGATATACCTAATAATTTATGTAAATTTAAAAAAATCCATCGACAACTTTTTAAGTTATAGTACTAAGGAAAAAAGAAGCAGAAACACAAACGGTTGAAAGGATCTTCAACAAACTTTAATCATCTGCTACTACTAACGTGCATAGTACAGGCTAATTCTGTAAATTTTGTGAACATTCATCCATAATTTTTAGAGTTATCTTGGTGATATACAAGCATTCAAACAAACAGACGAACACGACAACAGCATACCCCATTTGGCGGAAGTAATAACAGGAATTATGAAGCGAAAGAGAATCTCGTACAAGAGTAACTATGACTGAACTAGCTTACTAAAAATAATTAAACATGCATAACAAATTTACTACGAAAATATTAATAAGAGTAAAGAAAATGACGCCGAAGTATAAAAGATTTCAAAGTCGCCCTTGTGGTTTCTTCTCTACTGTATCTTACAAATACTGGAAACAATGCAAAACAATGCGGCTGCATGACAGCGAACAATATGGTTGTCTACAACGCCGCTGCAGCAGAAACGTGGCTACCGAATGTTACTAACAAAGCAAAATGGCTGCAGACTGTGTTCCATACAGACAGGAGTCATAGGACATGGCTGACCACTCTGTTAGAGAAAAAACAACATGGTTGTCCACTGTATTACTATACAATTAGAAACAACATGGTTGACCATTGTCACTGCATGAAGAGGCAACATATCGGTCGGCCATGTTGCTACAAGCAACAACATGGCTGACCACTGTGCTACTCAAGAAGCAACATGGCCACCGACTGTGTCCCATGGGAATAATATGGCTGCCAACTGCTCGGCTTTAGGATTGCATTGCTTGGCACTCTCAGCTCAAGGAACTTACGCGTGACGTTTCCATGGAAACGCGCCAGTGTTTACTTTTGAATCAATCCAAAAATAGAAGGACTTTATATTCACTAAAGGAGAGCTCATATGGTTTGAAAAATACATCAAAGCGACGGGTAATAATTAAAATCGTGATGATGACTTGAAAAGATCTTCTAATTAGTTAAAAAATATAACAAAGTATACCGTAGTTAATTAATGCTGTTTGCTACACGAATGAAATGACTTTAAGACAAACAATTAGCAGGGCTATATATATATTTTTCGGTAGATAGCATTAGGGAGTAATAATAACAACGAGAGTATCAGGCACAAGCGGACTTGAAAATCGTGACGTCACCGCGGACCAGGTGCTTCGTATGTTCGGCGCAGGGTTTTTTTTTTGCAAATTTGCTGGACTTATACCTGCACATTCCAGGAAAATATAGCGTTCGTAAGTGATATTCTACCAACATAAATTAACATACGATGAACTCGTGATTTTCATTGGTAATGTTATGCAACAGTATAATTTACAGGATTTTCCGAACAACAATTTACTTCAGGCAGTAAAATCTCACCTATACGCACTCTATTCTTATTAGGAATATACAGTCATAACTGCACCGAACTTTTCTAAAGGGTTCTGAACTTTGTTCAAGCATAAGGAACAGTTGGTCATGAGTGACGTCATAATTCTGAAGCACGCTGTAGTTTGGGTCCGGCTTGGTACAATTACACCCTGAAATTGCTCAGTCCCCGAACTTGAGGGTACACAAAATAGAGCGTACTAATACCTTCAGCCGTATATCAGTGCGGTAGTAAGCCCAGCCCGTTCTGAATAAGAAGAAAGGACTTGTAGTGGCGTTCATTGTAACCATGCTTAACTTATTTAATAAAAAAGTTATTAAGTATAAGTGCCAGTGCGCCTCACCGTCAAAACGACGCGGCGGAGATCTTGCGATGTTGCTTCTTCGTAGATCTTAGTACGAGCTCTCCGTTTTTTTTATTTTTTTTAACGGCTGGTCACAAAAATGCCCAAATAAAATTGGAGACCTTTAAATAAAAAAATGAAGTGTAATCAAAAAGCAGTTTGATTCTCGTGTAAAACGTAGGCCCGGTAAACTAGCAGTGAACGGTAACGTGCACTGTAGAGATAACTTGCTTATGGCTCGCCTGGGGGTCATCGGGGGCAACTGCCACAAGTGGGGGCTGATGCTCATATGAACAGGTTCACACCACAGTCTTTTCATCTCTATACGCACGTATTATCCAGCACCCAACTGCTCTGTTATGTCCGTTCTAACGACCGAGACGTGCACAGCTTTCGGATTATTGACTCAAAATTTGAAGGAATGTACAAGACTCAAGTCTAGACACTTGACACACCAAAAGCTTGTAGGCTAAGATTTACTAAATCTTTTGGCAGACACAGCCGGGCTTACAAAGATACAGCGGAACTTCCGCATGATGACCAGTACGTACGTGTACCGAAAGATGGTCGTGTGAACCTGCCTCAGATCCGGAATGCCCAAGTCCAAACCCAACTCCTGGTCTAGTCCGCCTCCAACTCAGATCCCTGGTCTCAAATAATGTTCCGAGTTCGACCTTCCAGTTCTGCTGAACACCACCTGGACTTCGTCCGGAAGTCCCTATAAACCAAGGCACTCGGTGTTGTACGGTACGAATGAGCAATAGTTCCCGACTAGAGGAAGCAAGGGCGATGGGCAACAACAGGCCGTCCGTGGGCCCAGTATTGGCAGGCGACGGCGTCCTAATTTCGCCGGTAAACAAGCGGTGGGGGGAGGGGGGGTGCTGATGAAAAAGAACTGGAAGGATGAGTTCCGATGACGCACGGCAAAATTGCAAGTGTCAAATCGAGAGAATTTTCAATCTGATAAGACGCACAACAGCTCCCTTACCTACTTATTGCATCAGTGACGCCGGGATACGCTTCACATCATGACAAACAAGTACTTATTTCACTGTAACTTCGATTAACTGTGAGGTGTTCACTAAGAATTTTGAAGACCACAAAGCAATTTTTTTTTCTTGTTGACCGAGCTAATAACGACAATGTACGAAGTATGTAAATCTCGTTCGGTGTCAAACGCCTTTCTTAATCAAGATGAACTCCTATTGATTTATTCATAAATTTAGAACGAACTCGCTGTACGAGCGCAGAACTCCGCCAAGTGAGACAATGACAAGATAATGGTAGACAGACATACCAAACAGGCGGGCAGATTAACGTCGAAATTCAATAATCTCTTCCTCTTGACATTCCTAATAGTTCTTGTAAATTTCAATATGTCTATAATATTTTTTAGATATACTGCTAACAGAAAAGCACGCGAAGGTAAAAATAATACCTATTCAGAGGAGGTAACTAAAAAAACCTATACATGAGAGTCTTACTCTACAGCGCTGAAGAGTTTGCTATAATTTGAAATAACTTTGAATCTATCAATATAAGGGGAATTACCCAATTGCCGAACTAACTTTATTTCCAAACAAACAGTTATTATTTGATGGGGTTATTATTTTCACCTATCAAATATAACTGTTTGTTCTGAAATAGAGTTAGTTCGGCCATTGGGTGATTCTCATAGTTGGGTGCCACTCTAAATGTCAGCAGGTTAAACTGGCCTTGGAGGCTAATTTTCTTTGATTAGTAGAAAACGTTCTGTGAGGTAATGTTTATATTTATGCGTTATTGGATTATGTATCTGATCGTGCTTGGCGGTCATCTTTGATGAAATATTATTTGCACACATCTAACAATTTTCTTTATAAGCCTTCTTTTGTATTCTGCAATTTTGAATGCTTCAGCAATATCAGCCGCGTTTCTTTCCCTCTCTTAAGCCATTCAAAGTTGTTATCTCCTCATTGAAGGCCAATTTCTGTCATCTCCTGGTAAGTTTCAATGCTTTAGGGGCCACAATTTACAGAAGTTGCCAGAAGTCGTAAGATCTATGACTTCCCTCTCTTGCATGGCCGGCATAAGTGATGCCGTCGTATAGATACCGTAAGGAAGAAATCACGGAATGATATATTATCAGAAATTTAGCATTCCAGACCCATATAATATACTGGGCTGTGAATCGTTTCTCTATATACCTACAAGCAATATCCTCCATCATAGTAACTCCTAAACTGCTAAGTTTATAAGTATCGATTCATAGAAAACTGATCGAGAAATATAGGAGTGATTCAGGTAAACTTGAGCTATAAAGTGAATTCATGATGATAGAGTTGGATGTTGTGGAACTAATTAACTCCGTTATAATTGGGCAGAAGTTTAAAGAGGTTCAGTATAAAATAAGGATCGCCTGTATACTGTTTTACTTTAAATCTAAACCCTTGATTCATATTCAATCTTGCTTTTCTCGTAAGATTACCACCATTAGGAACGTTCCATATGTAACGGAGAAAGGGTTGGGTTCACTTCTTATTAACGATGCGCAGAAGTAACAACACTTGATTCCAAAATTCGCCCCGACTCCAGGAATTCCAGCTTCGTCCCACGTCAGTTCGATCGTTTCTCGCCCTCGGCCCGCGCTAACATTTCCCCGCAGAAATAAGACGGGCAGCAATAATTTATCAGCCCGCACAGTTGGTATATTTATGGCAATGAGCCAAGTCCCCGGCGGGGGGGGGGGGCAATTAGTTAATGCATTTGGTGCGACGCTGTGACGCGCATCAGTGAAGCTCTGGACTTATTGCAGTGCAAAGTTGTGCTATTGCTGCAGCGTGTGACCACGGTTGAGGAGTGGGATGCGATGCATCAAGTTCAACTCCGACTCTTGGATTCAATCAATTTTCGACTCCCGGCTTCCCAAAAATGACCGACTCCGACTCTTTATTTTTAACAAAATGAGGCCTATTTTCACCGACTCCGAGGCCTAATCCACACAATTTCGGATTCCGACTCCAGGTCCCTAAAAACGTCCGACTCCGAAACACTGTTCGTAACAACTCACCCCACTGCACTCCACCATAGGTATACGAGCAGCATCGAATAATGTCCGATAATCGCCTAAAATTCTCCGTTTGAGTAAACACTGGGCAATGATACGGTATTATTTGACGCCGCAGCGGATAAAAGTCGATGATTTTCCTTTACTGCATTAATGTCCATTTGCAACATTTGCCGTTTAATCCTACAATTCACGGTTGAACTTCTCGTAAGAATAGCACTATCTGACCCGCTGCAATACGATACACGTTGAGACAGAAGGGTAAGTAGCGCTTTATCTGGGAGAAAGAAAGTCTATTTCGGACCTTACAATTAATTTACCAGGCTGAGCTCCCTCGCTACCAAGGCTTGGTTTTCCCGTAGCAATACAATAGGACTAAGAACCCATACAGTAAAACAAGCCAGCTTGGTAATCTAATAACTTTTGTGGTGGCTTAAATTGCGTTCTTATTAGGAACAAAAAGGCCAATAATAGATAATACATTTCTATTATTAGTACTATACTGGTATTAAAATCCAAGTAAAAACGGACGTTTCGGGTATTCACCCATCATCAGCGGAATCTAAGAACATGATTTTAT
>LQNS02015105.1:1416036-1432572 GCA_001587735.2 Parhyale hawaiensis | reverse complement strand
CGTATACTTCAGAACCACACCGTATACTTCAGAGCCACCCGTATACTTTAGAACCACACCGTATACTTCCGAGCCACACCGTATACTTCAAAACCACACCGTATACTTCAGAACCACACCGTATACTTCAGAACCACACGGTATACTTCAGAACCACACCGTATATTTCGGAGTTAGTCGTATTTAGGTTGCACCAATAAAATCCCCGTCTCGGAGGCTCCTCAGGTGTCGTGTCAGAAGCCCCAGCAGCAGCTGTTGTCCTCCTCTGGCAAGAATTTGAATATTTACCAGAGTCGGAATTTTACTTGCAGAGACGAAGCGGATAGAAGGTCCGGCCTCGACTTCAGAAGTCCGTAGTTTTCCTACTCTGACTCTTCTTCTGGATAATCAAGACTCTCGGTAACATGTGCAAACTGCTAATTCTGCAGTATTCCGATTCCTACTCCTGGAATGGCGTGTGTCCGACTCAAACTCCATGCACCGAAATTCATCCCTCTCTTTTCGGCTCCGATTCGGACTCTACAACCCAGATTGACAAGCGGCATTCTAAATAATATATAAATACCATCGACAATACATCATTGCTGCGGTCGCCATCGCTCATCGTAAAAGATTGAACTTCCTTTCGGAGGGCATAAAAGTTTCATTCACTTCCCCCGGAGCGAATAATTCGCGCCAGGAGAGAACCAAGGTTTTATGGATATCCCCTCTGAGGGGAATAATTCGACCTTGTAGAGAACTGAGGTTTTACGTGTTTCACCTGAAAGGGATAATTCCCCTTTAGCTGTACAGAAGGTTCTGCTTACTTCCCCAGAGGGAATAATTTTACCTTAGTAGAATATCAAGGCGCTATTACCATCGCCCAGAGGGAATAATTCCATAGCCCCCCCCCCCCCGAGTAGAGAACCAAGTTTGCATCTTGCATACCACGCACTGCACCAGGTGAGCACGCGAGCATCACTCCATTAATATTTAGCTGGGCATTAGGCACAGACATACGAGAGCGCAGCAGTGCAGTCCGAGACCAGCTGCATTTGCATAAGGAAACCGCAACTGTACAGCGCGCAATGCGGCCGGCGCTTAATGCTGTGCTAAGTGGAACGCCCTCATGTGGAAACACCATAATAAGCAGCAAAATCCGTTTGTTCGTTATACTGCATAGTGCACCCTTGCGGAGGTGGATGGTGTGTAGACAGTCCGACTCCCACTCCCAAAAGTACCCAATTCCGTAGCCTAAAATCAGCGGGAGTCCGGCTACAAAGTCCAATATTAGCGGGTGCCCCGACTCCGACTCGTAGAATTCGGAAGAATCCGATTTCGTAGAATTACGCAGTAACCGACTTAGCTTCCAAGAATTAAGAGCACTCGACCCTTACTTCTACATATAGCTATGTTAAACTTGCGACTCCTCAGCATAACTGACAAGCAGTTACAGCGTCAGCAACTCCGGTCACCAGCTGGTGCCCGACTCCGACTCCTCACAACCAAAACCCTGCAACACTTCGCGCTACATCAGGGGAAAATTAGAACGCCTCGTGGCGTAAAACCATCACCCGAGATGAGGGGGTGCAAATTTAACGCCATCATTTTCTATGGCCAGCCAACTCTAGTTTATGGGCATATTTCGCATCTCAAGCAGTCAATCAACCTAAACTGCCGAAAAACAAATTATTATTATTATTATAACTTCAACTTCTTTTGCCTCTTTTTGGGAGGACAGACAACAAAATTCGACGCCGTCATTTTTGATGACCAGCTTATCAGTTTTTTGGCATTGTTCACATCTAGGTCAACCCACCTGACTCCCAGCAAAAAATAATGAACATTGCTCAACTCCTGCTTCCTCTTTTTGGGTGGGCAGTGAAACGAATATTCAACCAAATATAATTAAATCTTCAACGAAAACATCACCTCTCTTCGCTTCGCTCGAGGGAGATAAACAAGACTGTGCTTCAATAGACGCAAAGCTGCAAGCTACAGAACAGTGAAACGGAGGAGAAAATACAAAACGTTAGAATGACGCTCTGAAACTGGGAGATAAGAAAGTATGTTTGAACATCTCACCCCTAAGGGAAAGATAGCCCCAAGTCAGGTGCCTATAGCGGCGGCAGCTAGAACTTCCTGGAGGAGATCTGCGGACACTGTACAACCGAGCCTATAAACCAAACTAGAGCCGAACTCGTAAAGACGTCGGGAACTCTCAGCTCACGACCCACCAACTCCCGCTTCAGGGATGACATACTCGCCTCGCGCCGGAGGCGGAAGGACAAATACATACAGAGACACACTTGAAACACTACATCCTCGCAGATTCTCCAAGACTTGTCGACACCTCACATCAAAAGGCAGCAGCCACCGCCCTGTTCACTTGACCAGGTAATGCGAGGTCGAGCTGCTTATCGTTTCCTTGCTGTATTAACTGGCAGATATTCATAAGTCTCAATATGCAAACACGACCTATTACCATATTCCATCACGCTTGTATATTATTTACAGTATTAATTTCCGGCTTGGTGAGGGAAGGAGCTCCAGTTGCTCATTAGCAATTAGCTGATTGCATTTCTTTGTACGGTGCGACAATATTCTAACCAGGGTTTCGGAACCGGTACGAGTCTGACCCTACTGGAGGCCAAGAGTCGGCGTCGGAACTCGCTTGTCTCAAGAGTCGGAGTCGGTGAAAATAAACTCATTTTGCAAAGAAAACAAGGCAAGTTGGGCACTAGTTGGACCCAGGAGACGGACTTGATGCATCCGACTCCACAGCGCTGATCCTCAGAGACATACAGGACTTGATGATTTTCCAATAAGGAAATATTAGCACAGGCGAGCTGAGGTCAGCCATAAACCAATATGCTCGTGAGCAAGAAACGTAACTCGTGGCCTACCTTTGTGACGTCACCAAAGGAGGCTACAAGCCCGTGTGTCTGTGTAACTTCGTGAGAGTTACTCTCTCGTTATATCGAGCAATATGAATACTTATTTTCATATGTAAATTTACTGATATAGAAGTTTAATTATCTAGGATATGGGTATTTATTGCTATGGCTCTAGATGTTTCCTATAATGAAGCCCATCACCTAGACCGATACTGACATCCAAAGGGAAGCTAGCCACTGATAAGACGCTTCTTATAGAAGCCGATCATCTAGACCGGTACTGACATTCTAGAGAAGCCAATCACTTAAAAAGTTACTAACAGCCTTGCTCCAGACGCTCCCTAGAGAAGCCAATCACTTATACCGATGCCGACAGCCTAGAGAAGCGGATCATTTAAACTGCATGTGAGACCCTTCCTCCTGCCGCTTCCTAGAGAAGTCGATCACCTACCGGTACTGACATCCTAGAAAAACCGATCAGCTGACACCCTAGGAAAGCTGATACCTAAACCGTTGCTCACACGCTTACTGGAGAAGCAGACTAGGTACCGCAGGTACCTAGCCCGATACCGACGTCGACGTCGCTTACGGCAAAGAGAATAAGCGATGGAGCCCAGAGCCAGCACTTGGTACGCTGCAGGCGGCGGCACTTAAGTGCGTCATTACAGAACAAGGACGTCACTAAAGCCTAAGGCGTATTAGCGCCGACGGAAAATTGACGAGAAGCGATCTAAAATTCTTGTCTTCCGGGACATCGCGCAAAAAGAAGAGCTATCAACTTCACATGAAAGATTTACGGTAAGCCAGCTCTTTGGAAGACGAACAAAGATGTCTGACGACAGCACAATAGGTACCTACTTGTAATCCATAATGAAACTTTCATTATCATATATGTTTGGAACATTATGAAGCTTTTTACTTTATAAGTGAGTGAAGAGAATGAGGAAGGAGTGGAAGGGCGTGTGAAATGAACATTCCGCAGAGATGATGAGAAAGCAGCTAGGGACAACAAAATGTGTCAGTAGCTTCAGCGGCCGGGCAGCATGGCTGCTCAACATAATGCAGCAGCGCATGCGAAATGCAGCAATTTGAAAACTGCAGAAATTAAACATTTTCTGGACTGCTAATCAATAACGAAGGCTAACAAATACGTCACTGCCTATTTAAACTCACAGAATTAAGAGAGACATTCGAAACTTCACCACTGCCACTGGTATTATTACTATTATTATTATTTATACTTTCCCCACCGCATTATTAAATTGTAACTCCAATGTTAGATTGGAACAGTCAAAAAGGGGTCCGGTTATATGCAAGCAATTATCTATACTGAGGGTCCGTTAGGGACGTACTTACGTCACGTAGTCAAACTCCTTATATTGTATGGATGAGTCCAATATTATTGAGGAACGTACATAAAGGATTGCCGAAATCGGAGGTGTGACCAACCAGGAGGTCTGACAGAGTAGGGCTAGGGTCTTGGAAAAAACCGGGGCCGATCGTCATTATATCTGCGACTGGTATACAACTGCAGAGTCTACATTCAGTTTGATTAACTTATGGATAGTGAAAGAACTGGCAAGAGGAACGGCATCGGAGGGGCAGTCGGGTGGCCGTGCGAATTCCCGCGTCATGTGAGTGACATGTCTGGACACTAACCAAACAGAGTCAACGAGATTTCTCAGCTTCGTCCGTGATGGGCAAGGCGGAAGTTGGATACACCAGGTGTTCCGAAAGCAACTGAATATATACTTTGACACTCACACGTTTCATGTTTCACATATTTGTTCCAAGGTCAAAATAATAAGGATTCAAAATTGTATTCATGGTACCGATAGTTACTAGCTACATTGATTATGCAGTTATTATTCATAGTTTCCTCTAATACCAGTACTGCATTCGAAACAGGTCTGTGAACGACTAGATTAAGCCACAGAGAACCGCGTTAAAAAGCGGCGCCTCCTCGCCACTGGCTGTTCTTCAATTACTAGAGTTTCTTAACGCACTGTATTGTTTCTTTTTCCCTACTCTGACAACACCGCTTTAGCATCCAGAACGGCATGTAACTCACGGCAACAGAATAAATAAAATCTATTAAATGTATTCGCCCATAGGGACTTTCCAGATACGGCGGCGCGTAGAACAGACTAGAACGATGAGCATCTCATAACTTCCTTAAACTTCCACTTGCCTGTGTCTTCTGCGCGATAACCTCGTATTCACTAGCTATCGCCACCGATTGTCAGAAACCAATAATCTAGTCAATACCTACTATTCGCTAACAGAGAATATGATAAACGTTATCATCAATAAAGATTTGGATAACTGAGCTCCGGGGAATATGATCGAATACCCACCATTGATGTTATGAGGTTCCTAACAATGTAAGTTGGCGCAGTTTCTATCGAAATTGCCCAACTAAATAACGCAACTAATTCCTTGGTTACCCCTTACCAGCCTTAGAGAACAGAAAGGGTCATTGGAAACGCACAATTCTGCTCTACACTGTCGAGGGCTGCGGTTTGTCATTGCAATATTTTTCGAATAAATCTGGGAACTTTAGAAAAAATTAACAATGTCAAACGACAGTCCTGGCAGCAGAACAGAAAGAGGCAGTAAAGATGAGCGGCTTACCCCTCGGGACTCCATGAAGACTCGAGCGGCCTGGTCGTAGTCCCAGCCGCGGACGTAGACCGAGGTGAGGCTCCCGCTGTTGCTCTTGGGCTGGTTGCCGTCTCCGGATAACCGCCGACCTGAAAATATCAAATACACAACCGTAAAGATCGAATCTTCGTTGTTAGTTGAACTAAAGTTCTGCTAATTTGAATAGTACAAATAATTGTCACAACATGGCTAGCTGGCATTTGTTGGTTTAATTATGCTGCCGTCAAAAATAAAAATACAAATGATTAGTAGCCATATAAGAAACTGCTGTTGTGTAGATTATTTGAACTGCCGTCGAGCTCAAAAATAAATAAATGCTTTTCTTGACCAAATTCACAACTTAGTTCGAATAACTTCTTCTTTTGCGTATTTTTCTGGGTGTAGAACACAATTTCTAACGTCGCATGTGAGCAACTGTCACGTATAGTTAGCCTACACTACCAACATATCCCGTATCTAGAATGAAATGTTAGTTTCTCGTACAAGTAGCATTATATTCATAACCATTTAGGAAGAACATTGGACAGTAGAAGGATATTCTTCTGGGTGGCAATAGGGTATCGTATTAACGTATACCCAATGGGTTAGTGTCCCCATGGGTTCAGGAAAATTCCGCCGACGGTCGATCCGAAAACACAAACCCTAACAAAATTTGGGGCCGCCGCACAGAAGCTGAGTTAGTCCGGAATAAATGTTACAAAATAGTTAAAAAAGACAGCTTGTATTGTTAGTTTAATTATAGCGCCGCTAACCTGCAAAAAAATATAGAATCAAATAGATATCATACATCGTTTATAGAATCAAATAGAAATCATACATCGTTAAGTGCAAACTTTGTCTCGCAGTTGCACAAAATATAGTGAGTTTCGTTTACGGCTTTAATGGTCAAGTGTGTATATCGTTAGTGTAATCTTGTACCCCTATCTAAATATCTGACGTAAATATCAATTTTGTTACACAGACAATAATTACAATAACAGCGCCATATATAGATCTGGACGGTGCGAACAATTATGTATACATTAACTTTTACTTAATCCACGCACTGTCGAATTTACATGTATGGTAATTGTTACAGGCAGATGAGCAGGCGGCGGCCTATCTTCTACCTTAACTGAAACCAGTGCTTTTTGAAATAGTGCTATAATGTTAAAACCTCGGTCGAGGAGCACCGTATCGCAAAAATAAACAGCAGATACATATATCACAGAAGTTTAAATCAATACGCCATCGCCTTGTAATACACAAATAAACTAACTATCGCAATTGTATTGTTCAACGATATAGTACGGGCAACCAGCAACATGTCATGTAAATAAACCACTGTTATTACAACACGAATAAGAAGGAGACACGATGAGACAATTCCGTTGAGTAGATGACACGCGATAGCTAGGTAGGTACCTAAATAAACCATTGTTATTGTATCACAACCAAGGACTCGTCCGCAGGGAAAATTTCCATTCATTATAACAAGACGTCAGCAACTGCCAAGCTACAAAGTGACGAGCACCACGGCACCGACAGACACCCTCTTCTCGGCCAACTAAACACAATTCTGGCGAGCGCAGTAAATATATCTCGCGGTAAATATAAATAAATATAATTTATCTCGCGATAAATATAAATAAATATATCTCGCAGTAAATATAAATAAATATATCTCGCGGTAAAAACTTGACCGCGAAGAAATTTCCCACTCACACTACAGGCACTCCACAGCCACCAACAAAAATTGCAGAAATGAAGCGTGAAGAAACCAGGTCGACAGGGCAAAAAAAAATCGCGAAAATGGACCCTTTTAAGAGCTTCTGAAGAGGACTCGCGGGATTGGCCCTGACGTCGCCACAAGAAAGATCTCTCAAGTGCAGGCCGTTGAGCCAGCCACCGAGATGAGGAATGACATTGGCTCCACGGGAAGAAGTACACCATTTCACTTATTAGGTGGAAAACAATATCACCGGAGTTAGAGAGAAAGAAGGATTTCACTAATGAAGTGGAAAATAATTTCACCGGAGAAGGGGGAAAGAAAGATTTCACTCAAGTGAAAAATAATATCACCGGAATTAGAGAGAAAGAAGGATTTCACTTTGCTATTAAATGGAAAACAGTATCACCGAATATGGAGGAGGAGGGAAGAAGAGAAGAATGTAATGCGTAGTACAAAGAATGAGATACACTGCATGGAGTTGAGAGGTTCCGCTCGCATTAAATGCAATCTATACCAAACGACGAAAGATAGGAGACGATGTTCCCAGTGTACAGTTAATAACAATGGGACTCAACAACCAGTGTACTTACACACTAATGAACACAAGTTTGAGAGACAAGAATGAGCGTAAGGGTATAACTCAGACCCGGCGAAGAAACACAAACTTCGGTGTAATTCACACTACGTTGTCATAGCTCGTCTAAAATACACACACAAATAAAATCCATTTACGAAGGCTGACAGTTGACATGTAGATATTAATTGGAACGTTAAAATTAAAAGCAACATTTTTAATAATTCTACGGCACAGTAATGATCAACGAAGCACTGCAATTGCTATGCACATAGGTAATTCTTATAATAATAATAATTATAGATGAGAACACAGTCGCGCCACATTTCGCGGCAATAATTATAGCGGTTAGTGCCCGACAGAGAACAATTCCTCGACGAAATACAAACCTGTAGAGTGAGAAGGAGCTGCGAGATGGTGATCGTGGTCCTCGCCTGGAAACAGGTAAGAATCGTAAAGAGTGAGAAGATCTTCCTCGGATGACCCATGGATTTCCATCGGAGGAGGCGTACTTTGCAACGACGCCCAGAAATCGCTCCGTGGAGGAGCAAGTGCGGCTTTTTGCTCAGCCTCTTTTTCCTCGTCACTATTAATGTCACTTTCTGAACTCTTAAACACGTCGTCCTCCGTGGTAGAACTGGCGCCGGATCTGCTGGATAAGCGACGCTGCTTCACCAGCCTCGGACCGCCTTTGGATCTTCTCGGAGGGTCGGCAGACCGAGACGAGCGTCTCCCATCGTCTTCCGATTCGCTAGCAGAAGCGTTTTCGGAATCAAGACTAGAGATGCTGCTGTGCGACATGCTGCCGCTGCTGTACTCGTCATCTTCGCAGCTGCTGTAAGAACTGCTGTTGTTGCCGCTGCTGCTGCCACTTGGAGGAGACACAACGACGTCAGGTCCGGAAGTTCGTCTGGACTTGCGAGAATGTTTTTCATCGTAGTTGGTGTTCGTCACGACGATGGATGGTGTCGCCGAACGAGAGGGAAGATCGTCGCCACGACTGCCCTGAAGACCAAACGACCCAAGCCGTCTCCTTTGCCGCTGAATGGGGCGGTAAACGTATGAACTTTCTGCCGAGACCTCTTCTCCTCCGAGACTGTGTCGTCGTCCAGCCTGCTGGACTCTTAGCAAAGTATCCAACATGGGTGCTTTCTTATCCTTATTCTTCATGTCCTCAGTGCTGTTCTTGCGACTTGAACTGAAGAAATTCTTCAAGCTGAAAGCATCAAAGCTGTTCCGTCTGATATTGCTCACCGGAAGCTTCAAGCTAAGACTGTCACCCAATGATTTCATCTTGGTCAGTTTCTTTCTGTCCTTTGCATCAGATTTCTTGGGTGCTTTTTGTTCAATATCTTGCAGAATCTTCTTGTGGCGCATGACGTCAATGCTGTCCTTCCGGTTCGTACCGGGAGATTTAGGAACATCCATAAACACAGCCTCTGGTTTTCTATTTTTCATATCTCTCAAGGCATCTGCAGCTTTTCTATCCTTCATTACCTCCAGACTATTTTTCCTGGGGCTATTTTTGTTACTAGGTACTTTGAGTTCTTTTGATTTGACATCTTTGAGGTCAACGCTGTTCCGCCGGCTACTGTTCAGAGATCTGGTCTCTCGATTACCACCAGAAAGGATCGACAGGAAAGGTGAGTGGTGACCACTTTTCTGGCTCAGTTCAGAATCCGGGTTGATGACCTTATTGGAACCACCGCTGCGATTCCTGGATCGAGATCTGCTACCTTCTCCATCTGAGGAACTGGAATCCCTGGATATGCTCCTTCTGCGTAATGTGTTAATAGGCTGTAGGAAATTGTTGAGAAGACCTTTGCCCTTCGGCTTGGCAGCTTCGGATATCTGTATCTGGGGATAAGCACCTCCTGAGAGATCCTGTAAGCCACTGCCGCTTCTCCGACGGGCGCCCTTGCCCTTGACTGGGTCCTCGATGTCGACACTAAGATGCCTGGTAGCTGCCATTGGTACTTTAATTCTTTCAGGCCCTGCGCTTTTGGATTTCATTACCGGGGACAAGGGCGGGCCTGGGGCTCGGGGCGATCCTTCGCCTGGCAACGAAACCTTTATTCTTTCCGGGCCGGCGCTCTGGGACTTCATTACGGGGGACCGAGGTGGAGGAGTGCGGGGAGCAGAGCCCCCCTGAGCAGAGCTTTGAAGACGCTTTGATGACGACTCCATAATTGCCGGAATTTTTAGCCACAATAAGTCGCCGCAAATTGTCACATCCACGCGTAACTCAAGCTAAGGTTCCTAAACTTAATTCATTTTCTGTACTATCACAACGCACTGCACAACCTCGAATGCATCACGAGTGTGAAAACGTCACGATCTCTGAGAACGACAGGTAGCTCGTATCAACGAAAATTAGAAAAACTGTCAAAATTTTTCGAAAAAAAAAAAATTATACGAAAATCCAAATGAACCAAAATGCATAAAAATAGTACTCAATAAAGCCGTTCATATAAAAAACAGACACAAGCGTTTATTTTAAGAGAAGATACGTTCGAACAAAGTAACGCGAGACACAAGTAAAAAAAAACCTCATCTGCTCTCGTTTCATTCCCACCTCAAGACACCGCAAAGAACCGCTGCCAGACGCACGCACACGTCCGATCTCATCAAAGTTCTGCATAAGAGCATTAAAATTCCAAGTCTTCTCATTTGCTGCAGGAATTAACAGCAAAATCCTACCTAATTTTTGAGAGCTGTAACAACTCGGGCAATTATTTACGGAGCTCGACTGCGTTGGCTTCAGGTCGTGAGCGCTAATGTAAAAGAAGACTATATTTTCAACGGAGTTACGACCGTTGAAACTTGTATTGAAAAAGAGCCAACTGAGCAGTCACGCCAGATGCTCACAGTCAATTTAACCGTTGTTAGAAGAAGAAGATATTTTATCTTATTTTCTTACATTTCTAGCCTAAACATCGCTAATAACATTGGACGCTGCGATTCTAAGAAAAGAAGAAAAGCGAAAAAGACAAGTAGTGTGTCAAGCAAATCGAAGGACTCATTGAAGGAAATGGCAAACGAGAAAACGAATATGAAGAGGTCCAGAAACTGTCAACAAGAGCATTAAGAAAGACAAGCAGCGGTTCGCTTCAACTACTAGAGAGAATGAGGAGATCTGGGCAGACATGTCCCAAAATGAAGGGGCGCTCGTCCGCGCTACAAAATAGTTATCCGGTAAATATGGGTTAACAATTAATGCCTGGACATCCTAGCATTGATCGTAAAGAAGGCGTATACCTTATTGCATTAGAGGGACAATGCTTAGACCTTTTGTCACTGAAATAAACAATGTCTAGACCTTCTGGCATCGGCGTAAACAATGCTAAGACCTTCTGGCAATGGAGTAAACAACGCCTAGACCTTCTGGCATCGGAGTAAACAACGCCTAGACCGCAATGGCAACGAAATTTTGTTCTTTTGGACCGAAGTGTGAGACGCCACAAGCTACGGATGAACTTTATATACGGCCCGCCCAGACAGCGCGGCAGTTACCCTGACGGGTGGGCTCAGCGCCCCCTTCCCCCAATAACAACGGTATCCGTGAGACGAAACAAAGCAGACAATACCTCAAGGAAACAAGGTAACTCCTGCACCGAAGACTACCGAGCAAGGGAACAGCAGTACAAGGAAGAAGAGGGAACGTTAGCGAGATCTCCTGCCAAAGACTACCTAAAATCACTGTACAATGTAACATACATACAGCACAAGGTCTTGCACAGTTCGCAACGTACGTACGTACGAACATCAACAGGTAAAGATGTTCATGCGACTCTGGACACAGTGAGGGTTTTCATATCTTAGTACTAGGTACTATAATTGTTAGGTATTACCCAATCGCAAATTTAAAGGTATTGATCGGCGGCCTACGAGTAAACAGTGAACGGCATCCCGAATAACATCGGATAAATGCCTATAGATTTCCGATTGGGTAGAGTGAATAGTTTAAGCCTCCGTTTTCGCCATAGCGGCTACCTAACGGAGAAGCAAGAGACATACAGAATGTCGATAGAAACGTTGAACCCACGCACGAGGGTGTTCCCACACAGGATCAGCGCGCTCGGGAACAGCAAGTCAGGAAAGAAGAGGAAGAAGAGATGAAAGTAAGATCAGTAGAAGTGCAAAATAGGAAGGAAGCAAAGTGGAAAAGAAAGAGACGTTCCGAAGGCTAATGGCTTAGTACTATAGTAATTGATTCACGAACTATGAGAGCTTGGAGAGCTCGCTAAGCGACGCACGAACAGGACTATCAGAGCAGGATGTCTGGTGTTACTTCCTTTCACTGAGGTGCCAGGTGACCTACATATAATTACCATGAGGGGGCTGGAGCCCCTGGACGCCCAACTGCTGCAGATAAGCTAAGTAATGCAAAAACGGAGCCAAGTGGCGGGGGGGGGGGAGGCGGCGTGGGACAAAAAAGCAGCAGCAGTAGGCGCTACAGACACCGCATAATATTTAGGTAGAACTGTAGAGATGGAAAATGTACAAGATTGATTACGATTGTAACTTCTGTGGCATCCTGGGACAGTCATGATGGAAGAATGAGATGACGTTGCTACGGAATTTTTCAGAGGGAAGTGCTCGAGAAGCCACAGTAAAGAAGCTTTCATTTCAACTTGGTACCCTTCAGTACTTTGTGATATACAGCAGGGCACTGTTGAACGTACCTACCTACCATTGCACGATCCTTCAGCAGAAATCAATCGAACTTTCAAAACGAAACAAAAACTGAACCAAAACAAAAAATAGATAAACAAATTCTACACGCACAGAAATACATATTTTTTGCGGGGAGCTGCGGCCTTTGGATGACTTAAACAAATAAAGAACTAGGGAAGTACTCCGAGAGCGTATACCTCCGACATGCATGCATGGCACTGCAACTGAAAAGTGCAAATTGGTCCTGAAAACAAGATGTCCTATCTATCACACAAAAATTTAGTCATTAGTGTCTCTTGACATTAATAACTTTGAGTGATGTTCTGATAAGCACATAGTCAAACACACACACGGTCATACCGTTCATCACAAAAATTGGTTAGTTGCTCCTTTTCACATTTCTTACAATTCCTGCAAATTTTATTAAGGTTCGTTCAGAATTTCTCGACTTATGTTACGAAGTAACATAAAAACAAACATAGAGACAGACAGACAAACGGGCTGACAGATCACAAAATTAGGTCAGTTGATCTTCGTAATATTTCCAAAAATTCCTAAAAACTTCCTCAAGATCCGTTCATAACTGTTGAAATTATAGTACGTTATCAAGAAATGCCACGCAGACAAAGATTCAAAAATATAATTGAAGAGATTTTCACCAAAAGTAAATTATCTGTTCCTCCTAACATACCTACCTACCTTTCATCATAGATTTTATAAAGATCGTTTTTGAGTATCTTGGTGGCAGACTGACAGAGAGACAAACAGACACCGACAAAAGTTAACCTATACTTGACGGAGGTAATGGTCAAATATCCAAGCACAAAATGAAATAATGTATTTGAATAAGTTAACATTAATATAAACATAATACATGAATGTGGAAATGAATTAAATAACATGATGCATAAATAATTGAAAATACATCATGAAATAAATAAATGTATAAATAACTAGCGCACTCCGAGAGCGCAAACTTACACAAAGGAAAGCAACGGTAGCGAAAAGTCCAAATTGGTGTTATGGCACTAAGAAAAAAACAGACATACAAACAAACGATCGAATAGATTTTCACCAGAAATTAATGATCTGTTGCTTCTAACATGTCTCATAATCCCTGTAAATTTTGTAAAGATCCATCCATGACTTTTTGAGCTATCTTGGTGACAGACAAATTCGACAAAAAAATAACCTCCTTGGCGGAGGTAAATATTGAAATACAGTAAATAAGTGCGCTCGACAGCCTGGCGGGAAGGAATCGTACCAAAGTTTAAGACTGGCAGCACGAAAATAAGAAATTAAAGTTCAGCGTTACAGAGACCAGCGCTGAACTGGTTTACAGAACCGGTTAACACGCCTTACGTTACAGCAAGGCTAGCTCCCTTCAAATGCGAGCATGATCATTATGCATTCTAGCCACGCGAAGATATCTTCAACGGAGACACTAGGGGGCGAAGGCATCACGTCACCTAGCGAACTAAGACTAGAATTCCGTCTTACGGCGCGTACAAAACGAATGCTTAATAGGAATCAGGAATTGCATAAAAAGATTTCAACTCGTCAGTGCCTACCACACACCTACGTTACAAACAATACTATTCCTACGGAAAGTAATGTTTAGGAGAGGCACCCAAGGATTAGCATTAACCTATTCAACGACAAAAGCCACGCTTAGGAACTAATTATTCGATCTAGTTAAATGTATTATCGAAAGCATGACATGAAATATGAAAGGATTTGATGCGGCCCACCGAGTTAAAAAGTTTAAAAGTGATTGTGCGGGAATAGTCTACAGAATCCGCACTCGAGATATAAAATTAATGCGAAAGAATCAGCGATCACATGAATCCAGCGCTCGAATGAGAGGATCAGCGATCAGGTGCAGACAAAACAACTTCAGTCGCACAGACGAAACAAAGGTTGATTGTTACTTAAGCTTTGGAGGGGACGCAGCTGATGCCGAAGTAACACAATGCAATCGCACGCTCAACTTATAAGCGGCTGTTGAACTCGCACGTCGTTCAACGTAGTACTTTCCAAGAGTATCTTGGTTAGTGATTTTTTAAAGTGTAATCAGGACGTTCTCGTGGTCATGGTGGGTGTGCAGACTTTTTTAAATCATTGTATTTGAGAGCTAGTGTCGCTAACACGTGGCACTGTCCAGACACGAGGCTTATCTGCCTACTCCACGAGGTTAACTGCAGCGAATGCTGCAAGTGGAATAGAAACTCCAGTGACAAGGAAGCATATATTGAGTGGTGCAGTGTCGTCGGTGAGGTAATCCGCAGTCTTCAGTTTTGAGTCAGTACCAGACCACTAGTACTTGCATTATTATTATTATTATACTCCTAGTTTAAACCTCTCTACGCACAAGATACACTGTGATCCAAAGAGAGGAAGAAAGAAGGGACAAAGAATGTGAAGAGAATCGTGGAACCCATGCGCGAGTCAAAGAGCATGGGAATAGTAAGTCGGGAAAGTACAGGAAGAACAGAACAAAGCATAGTAGCATAGGCAAGTAGGAGTAAGAAATTGGGAAGGATGTTTTTGCGTGAGTTTAGTTACAAATTTATACGGCACAGTATTAAGCCTCCTCTCGAAACTGATGCAAAGTGTTTTGACTCAAGATAACGAAGAAGCACAAAGCATATACCTAATTGCATACAGAGAATAATACGGTACATGCTTAGAGGATTTGAAGCGCGGGGGAGCCGCAAGTCCGCGCAGAAAAGGAAAACAAAACTGTTGGCGTCCTTGAAATTTCCGAGGTGAAGGTAGGATTTCGATCAGCTGTTTCCGGAATTTACGCTTACATCGTTTGAGATAAAAAAATAACCTGCAAGATTTGCGCCGAAGAAGGCAGCGACCCTGGTAGCAGCTAGGTATTTAAATCTGGGCAACAGTCAAAAGCGGTCAACACACAATCACTGTATCCCTAAACAACCGCAGCAGCTCAACTTGCGTCATAGCGAAATTTCCGAAGAAACGCATCAACGATTGTCACTATAGGTAAGAGCGATGGGATGCCGCGTCTAAACATTTATTTCGCTCGTAAACAAATCTCGAAACGATATCTGATAGTGTGCATGCGGCCTGACAGGCTCGACACCAAGCAATGGAGGGTAAACAAGCACGCGCAGGCACCATGTAAACAAGCCCTACAATGTCAATGCTTATTTTAATGTGAATTATGCTATCCCTACCGAAACTGGGGCGATGGGTGCCACCCAAATTGGCGGCAATGGGTGTTTTACAGCAAAAGCAGATTTTGTAAACGGGGAAAATTATTAATTTCTCTCGAATAGTTCAGATTAGTCAGAGGAGATGACCAATGCCATGAGTGGAGAAAAAAACCGAGGTTTTGGTTCTCTCTCAACCAGTGTCATAGCACAAACTCTTATGTCCGTATACCAGAACAATCCGCGGGGTAAAGAAGTGAACGTTAACTTTTAACCGTCGAAATTAAACATCAGAAACTAACGTCAACTCTTACAAAACGAAGCTCTCCGAGAGCCGGAGCCTGTATCTCGGCTCCTCATTAGGAATGGGCCAGTACGCCAACTACTGTCCGTTATCTCACCTATGAGTTAGACTTATAAGCCCTGTTCTAAGAACTTTACCCGTGTAACCGAATCCCTTCGCGTTTCCTATGCGGCAGGCGACCCTGGGCCGTAAAAGCGAGTTTCGAATTATATGACGCAGCGACTGCCGTCCTGTTGCTGGCGAGAGGGGAATCGTGGGAGATCATCGGCGCGTTAGAGGCGCAGCCGTTGTAGCGTTAGCAGACCGTTCTTATGAATACTACTACAACCATCTAGTCTATTTCGAAATGAATTTAGATTGTGAGATCCACCAGGAAGGTGGATGGTTTACCCTGCAATGCTATACGCCCTTCATAGAGGACATTCCAAACTATACGACAATCGTACAGTTATAGGTTTCGAAAAGTATATTTTTCCATTTAGCACGAATAACCTACGGACGGTAGTGAAGAGCTAGCCGGACATATGCTGAGGGTAGTCCCTTGACGGGTT
>LQNS02015105.1:1389567-1414852 GCA_001587735.2 Parhyale hawaiensis | reverse complement strand
ATACGACAATCGTACAGTTATAGGTTTCGAAAAGTATATTTTTCCATTTAGCACGAATAACCTACGGACGGTAGTGAAGAGCTAGCCGGACATATGCTGAGGGTAGTCCCTTGACGGGTTACCGCGGCACGTACATGCTGAACATATTCGGCGGAATTTCATATGTTTGGAGAGTGAGGTGGCTCTCACCAACAGCCGTGTTGCCGGAGCTGCTTTCACGATCAAAGCAAAGCCATAACACAATTATGGTCCATGGGAAGACAAAGACGTGGACGTGATATTCGCACGAGCGCTCATCTCAAGCGCCTCGTATACGAGTCAAGTCTGGTTCCTTGACACTTGATAATCTTTCGAGAGCATCATTAACAAGCCAAATTTAACGATGATCATAAAAACCGTCGACGGCGGCGAACGATCTGCTTGTGGCGCACGACGACTACCTACGTGATACACATGGTGGTGACCTTCAGGAGATGGTGACTGTATAGGCGTTCCTCGAGAGAACTCGGCACAGTAGTCGAGACTTCCAAAAATCTTTTAACTAAACGATGATCTAGACGAAAATACATCAAGTACAACTCACAACCGAGCCAAACACTCAAGACGGGAAAACTTACTTTATTGCACGAAAATTTAGACCCAACAATATACGGAGATTACCATAGACCAAACCATAAATAAGAAAATCCAGTGAAAATCAATGAAGATCTCGGCAGCAAGATTATTAACCGGAATCCAAATAGCTACCATGATCAAAACCTTCGAAAATTTTGCTGAACCAAATGGTATTTTCAGCGAGAATCTTACAAACAATTTAGACTGTATTACCGCCAAAATATTATCAAATGAATGCACAAAAGATTACTTCATTATCGCTCAAGGGTTCCCTGGATCACACCTTTCAAATGATGCAGTTCCTATTACGAAAATTAATTCTGACGCTAAAAGGATATAACAACGACGAACGCCCGCAGCACAGGAATAAGAATATGAAATGATTCAGCCAAGGGTTAAGAACCGTAACAGCTGTTCTGTTGTAGCCGGCAACGTCGCCAGCGCACCGCGAGCACGAAGGGCGCAGCCCCCCGACTGCACGACGTCCGTCGCGGACCAGAGGTCACAGAACAGGTTTTCAGGTGGCAACGAGCTCACTGGTACATGGGTGTGTATATCGTCGGTTTCCTACAGGCCCCCTCTGTGGCTTAAGCCCCCTCTGTGGCTTGAGCCCCTTCTGTGGCTTGGGCCCCCTCTGTGGCTTGGGCCCCCTCTGTGGCTTGGGCCCTCTCTGTGGCTTGGGCCCCCTCTGTGGCTTGAGCCCCCTCTGTGGCTTGAACCCCCTCTGAGGCTTGAGCCCCCTCTGTGGCTTGAGTCTATGTAAGACTATATCCAAATACACTTGGACTACCTTTACAGAAGGTCCATAGATGATAATAATAGATGTATGTGAAGGAAAGCGAGTCTTGCTCAAAACCTGAGGAAATTTTAGTCTAGTTTTTCAGTATCCGGCGACAAGAGCAAGTTCTATGGTAATAGTTACACTTACATACGCAGAAATCAAAGAAAGACTTCGATGATAGTATTCAACTGACTTGCTAGTCTAGGTATTGTGCATAGGAAAGATATCACAGCCCTCCTGTGACCGCGTACATATTACTACTAGATGCGGACCATCTCTGCAGCTTGGGTGAATACAAGTCCTCTTATAAGCATATTCAGCTAGAAACAAGTCGCCAATGAAGATGCTTGAGTGACTTCGCAGATATAAACAAAAAGTGGCAGCCCGTTACTCTGTCTTTTACTACCTATAATCTAGGTTGTTTGGGACTAGGCTCGTGGTACCAAACTAAAGCCAATACACCGAGATTGAGACCGCGTGGAAGTACCACAACGTAACAACTCTGGTGCCAGTGGTGATACACATAGTACATGTCAGTGGTACGTGCCATGAGGGCTTAGCATGTCAAAGGTACAGCAAAGGTACAGGTAAGTTCTTATATTATATACTCAAATGAAAAGATTGGTTGTGAAGTTAAAGGGCGACGCCCTCGAGCGATCTGATCATCGGAACCTTGACAAACTATTCACTTATGCGGTTATGCACAAAGTGTACATTTCTACTGAGCTGTACGTATTTCTGAATGAAATGTGACGTGTAATTCAAGTACCAAATGGTTTAAAAGTGCCTCATAGTTAATGGCAATAGCTTCAATCATAATGGCAATAACTCACAGATGGGCCGGGGCGTAAGTTCAGGCGTCTCTTGGCATGGGAATGGGCCTATTGGTTCGTGTACTGCCGCCTATCTAATCTAGTCAAGCCATGAATTTTTTTGCCGCTCGACCGTCACATTTCCAGCTATCCTGCATTCGAAATTCAAACCTCAACCAAAAGCGCACTTCCCTCGCGCGGGCAGCACAGGTAACCACAGGTAACCCACGAGGAGGTGCTGGGACGTGCAACACGCAGCCAAGGTACCTGAAGGGAAGCGCTATAACACCTGTTGGGAGGAGGTCGAAGCACGCAGCATAAACAGCAGCACTGCACCTGAGACCCAACACTTGTTCTGCCAGCATAGGTAACGAACACTTGTCGTCGCTGACGTCATCACCACACAAAGACTTGAATGATATACTGCCACACTAAGCTCGGTGACTCATCAGCTCCTGATGCATAACTGCATTACAGAGTCAGCATTGTTCCGTTATTATTCCTTTTTAATCTAATTTAAGGTTTTCGTACTCTCACCAAATCAGCTGCAACGGTTCATACTCCCACGGTCTTGCCCTTGGCTGCGGCTTCTCCTTCGGTATCAGATATACAGTATTATTTTATTTAGATATAGGTAACGGTAATGGCTCCTCTATAAATATGGGCCTGTTGGTGCGTTTGAGCGTCTACCGCCACCTATTTAACATTTATGCAACCGCCTCAAAGACGCAATCAAAGAAGTGCGAGGTAGACAGTAAAGTGCGATACTGGTCAACAACAGTAAAATCTTTATCCCTTCCCTAAAGAAAAAAAAATGCTCAAAGGAATTGCAAGCGAGAAACTGCAACCATCATGCCTCTGACAGCCTATCAGGCAAGTTAAATTCTTTCAAATGTTCACAAGGAAATAAGAAGAAAGCCCCGTAACCGCATCGTCTACAGTCAAGAGTTTCCTCCTCGTTCTGCACCTAATGGCGAAGGTCTACCTGCAGTGTCCGTAACTCCCCCGGTCGATGGTGGCGTGACGGCGAACGTAAGGCATCTCGTCCCGATACCTGGGGCCCTCAGTTCAGTATAGATGTTATCGGGTATATGAGCGCCTGGTGATAACGTGTCGTGTATACTTGGAATACGAGAGGCCTCTGTTATCGCGTGGCTATATGCTACTTAGTTACAAATTTTATAACCCTACTTAACCCATTACTATTTACATTAACTTATTTACCATCTATATTACTCCTTCACAATCTATAATAACCCATCTGCCAACTACATTGATCTTCCTCAAATTTTTACCATCTACATTTAACATAAATTTTCACAGGTACAGCATCTATGAAAAGTGGAACTGAGTTCCACAGGTCAGAAAAAGAATACCGACAATGCCACAACGCCGAGCACGATATAGACGAGGCTTCATACAATGCTATTCCTACGAGCAGCTTATATTTGAGTTAGTTGGTCTTTATATGCAGAGTTAGGCATAAACTTTCGTAGGAATAACACGGAAAGACACATAACCAAAGGATCTCTGTGAAAAGTTTGTTATACCCTTACGAAGCGGTGCGAAATCGCTATGTTTTGTTTTATAACAGGACAATAGGATAAAGAAAAACTACCGATGGTTGAAACAACGAATAATGCACGGCGTCCTTTTCACCTTCGGTCTCTCAAGCGTAGCAGTTCTACAATTATTTCTAAATCACCCTCGTCGATAACGAACAAATCAGTTTTTTTTTCACCAAATTGCGGTTGATGTCTGGATTGATTGTAAACGCAAATAACTGTTAGAGACGAAATAAGTGAATGCAACTTTCTAAAGAATGCGACATAGACCGAGGCTGATATCCTAGATACAGGAACAACAGCTCGAAACAATTGTATGCATCTTTCAGAAAAAAACTTTGGTAAAACGCGTAATAAGCGCACTAAATTTACGTTGCTGTCTATTATGGGTGAAGAAACGCAGAACGCGCTCGCTGCCATGACTGTAGGCTAAATGAGATTCTTTAACGTTCAATTCACTATCTACATATTTCAGACTGCGTTTCCGGCGGTACTCAGCTATTGTAAGCGGTTTGCGATTTACGCACCAAACTCAACTGAAAACGGCGAATCGAACGCTCCATAATTAAGTCTCAGATAAGTTAAAGCCGATCGAATTAACTTATTTCTTTCAAAGTTGGAGAATCGAAGATGCCGTTATTAGCAAGAGCACCAAAAAGTAAACTATTTCAGCCCGTAACAGTGAGCCCCATCGTAAACTTTTAAGCGACTATCCGCTACTACCCCCCCCCCCCTCCCCCAACACATAATTGCCCATGATTTCCCGATAACACATGCGGCGAATTCAGTTTCCGACGAAGTTAGGGGTCTAATATCACAAACGCAGTAACCCCACACGGTAGACGGAAGAAGTTAACTTTATAATGTACTTGGGCAATTATTGCTCCCAGTTTGGCAGGTAGCTTCCTATAATATGGGAGGAATAAAATAATATTATTGGCATTAAGATATTAGTCTATGGTATGGCTGATGCGTTCATTATTCAAAAAGAAAATAACGATCATACATCGTTAGTCTACAATATGGCTGCTTTGGTCAGCATTCAAAGGGATTAGCTATCTACTACGCCGTACCATTGCAATGGATTTTACAAACGTAAAATGTGTAAAAAAAGAGCGCAAATATTAATAGACGCTAGGAGCTATAACCTAAAACTAGCCTTAGTAATATCATAACAGTTACATTACGAGAGCACTCTGAGAGCGCATACCTCCGCCAAGTAAGGCAACGGTAACGAAAAATTCAAATTGGCTCCGAAACCATGATTTCTTTTGTATCAACTCCATAATCTAATCATTTGTTTCTTTTAACAGTATTAACAGTTTCTGCAATTTTATTGAAGATCCTTTTATAACTGTTTGAGTTATGCTGCTAACAAACATTACGACAAACAGAAGTCAAAAATACAAACGAACAAACCGATCTGCACCAAAATTTAATCATTATATCTTTTAACATTACTAACAACTCCTGTAAATTTCATAATGATATATTCAGAAGTTTTTCAGTTATTGCGTAACAAACATTATGACAAATACAACTCAAACATAGAAACGAATAAGCCGATCTGCACCAAAATTTAATGTCATGTCTTTTAACATTACTAAAAATTTCTGCAACTTTCACAGAGACTCACTCAAAACTTCTTGAGTTTTGCGCTAGCAATCATAAACTCAAACACAGTAACAAACATACGTACGAACAAACAGATCATCACAAAAATTTGGTCATTTACTCTTTATGATATACCCCAGAACTCATGTAAATTTCATAAAAATCCATCCATAACTTTTTGAGTGACTGCATTGAGAAAAATGAGGCAGACAAACAAACATACGGATGGACGGATCTTCACCAAAAGTTAATCATCTGTTCCTCGTAAAATATTTAACATTCCCTGTAAATTTCGTCAAGATCCGTCCGTAACTTTTTGATTTATCTTGGTGACAAACAGACATAGAGACAAACACACAAACCCGACGAAATCATAACTTCTTTGGCCGAGGTAACAAGGCCGGGAGGCCATAGCGCTGCTACGCACAACAGTTATACTTTGTGTAGAAGTCCTCATAGAAAAAATTACGTATTGCGCGTCTCTTTCGATCATAAATACGCAAAACTGAAAAAATAAAATAATGAACTAGAATAAAAAAAAAACAACTTGAGAACTATTTGAACTCCAACGCGTACTAAAACACACCAAATACGAAAATAAGAATAAAAAAAAGTGTTTGAACAGGATCTCTCACTATAACATGGCAACCAAAAGGTAAGAGGGCGCGCTCGTAGCACGAAGTCCTTCAGCACACGTACGTAGCTCACAAGTGTGCGTGTACGCCAACACCGATTTCACTCAAGTTACAGGAAATGTGTTTCGTAGTATCATTATTATATCAAACTTTCGCTCATATCACTTTTTGAAAACTTTCCAGGGTTAAGCAAAATTCAGCGCTAACTTTCACAGCTTATCCATCCAGCACTGCATCTCGAGGGCAGACGAAGAAATATTCATGCACACCACCCAACACGAAGGCTGCAACAACACTGACGGCATCTGCGACGAGAGAGTGGAGGCAAGTTACACTAGCGTCCCAGCAACACGAGACCTTGAGGCACAGGAGCTGCACCGTGTTGGGTAGAACTGGAACTTGGAATAGTAGACCAACACCAACGCCCTGGAACCATGTCACTAATGGCCCAGCTTCGAAGTCAGACTAGATAAGCTAAAGGGCGTACAATATATTATAACGTAGGGCACATTGCTGACATGTCTGCAGCAATTTCACGGTTTGGATTCCTGGAACTGGAAGACTGGGAGTCCAGCAGACGAAAGCTAACGCCTTGGAGCTTGGAACTGTGCCATGTATACACTACAGCAGGCCAACTATCTCAACAGACAGCTATAGAGAAATCACTATTGTATACTCTTGCGTAACCAAAATGGAACGGTTTTACACGGCAAAGTTCATATCGGATTGAAAATATAAACATAAGTAATTATCTCTGAGCAATCCAAAAATAAAAGACGCCCAAAAATAAAAAAAGAGTAGAAAATAACCTGTTTCGATGTTCCTTAATTGAACGAATATTAGCAACTTTATCCCTTTCTTACGACAGTTGTTAACGTCACACGCGTAACCTAAATTTGTAATCAATTTTTTTTTATTATTTATTATACATACGAATTGAAAATTGATAGGAATTAAGTACACTCATTTCTTATTAGCAATCTTCCAAAATTCCAGAAAAGTCGTCAGCAACAATGCTACATTTCACGACCACGTGCACAGTTGCGCGGCATAGCACCCCAAGAAACGGTACACATTATGCGCCATACAAAATATTACTATGGTCTTTGTATGGTAATGGGACCCTGGTATGTACGTGTCTGAAGGTCGGTGCAAGAATAAGAAAAGTAAGATAAGGATCTTGTGCACGCAGAGATACGGCGGCGCGCGCGGGCGCCACGGGCACGTGCGCGAAGGACGAAGTGTGCACTGAGGGTGGGTGGCCCACCTGAGGGCGAGTGGGCTACAACTGACTGGCCCGTGGATTGTCTAGGGCCCGCCGTTTGTTGTGTGAATATATTTAGTACACATGCCGCTGCTGCTTGGAAGTTTGTTATTATTTGCTTACTTATTACATTTGTCGGTGATACTGCACGTAGCCGTTTCGTGACAAAGAGGTCCAAGATATCGAAGAAGTCGGACGACCATAGCCTAGAGAATTAGTTAATCGGTTAGTTTTAAGCCTCTACGTACACAGCGCTGTGTTTCAAAAACGGAAAAACGAGGGATCAAGTATAGAATATCGAGGCAAATAGGGAACCAATGTTTGGAAAATTGTGAGAGGATCTGTTAGTGATAAGATAAAAATATTTAGAACTGACTATAGTTCATGCTCGTTGTGAGAGCTGGACAACGCGCAGAACTCGCAGTTTTGGCCGATAAAAGTCATAAGTATTATGACGATGAACTACACCAAAGGAAAGGCGCGATTGTGCACTGCATGTCTCAACAAATAGAAGACCTCAAGTTGTGCACTCTTGAGGACAGCAAAATCTACACCTGTGTAAAATAATCACCACAAAGCGGAAAATCTACATTTGTGCAAGTCTCTATCAAATGGAAAATCATTTCTTGCGAATAGAAATATTCACAAAGCTGAATATTTACAACTGCATGTGCAGAACTATTTTATGAAGCGGAAAATCTTACATGGCACACAGCTATCTCCGCAAACCGGAAAATTTTCATTTGTACAAGAGTTGTCAAGTGCGAAATGCACAGCAATGAACGTAAACTCTAAAACTATCCACATCAATATTCAGAAAACGGAAGTCATTACACTGAGCACAGCTAATTTCATAAACCGAAGAACGTGTACAGTGGGGAAGAGCGACCTCTACAAAGCGGAAAACATGAAGCTGTGCACAGCGGAAAACTTGCGGCCGTGCACAGCGGAAAACATGCAGCCGTGCACAGCGGAAAACATGCGGCTGTGCACAGCGGAAAACATGCAGCTGTGCACAGCTGCTTCGAGTGTCTCTAGATCGGCAGGTGCATTTGAGAAGAGGCGCTTTTGCCTCGCCCTGTCAGACACGACCGTCAAGCAGCTTCTGTTTACACTTGTTTACACCGATCCCATTGCTACCAAACATCGAAAAGCCTTTAACGGCGCGTACGAACGGTCGCTTGTGGCATGTTCACGGCCGATCATACGAGGCGGAACGCGTGTGTCAACAGTACCGAGGGGGAATTTAGTCTCTTATTACCGAATAGAAAATTTATACATTAAACTAACTGCAAATATAACTGTTACTAAACGATCAGAAGATCACGTGGGACAAGGGAAGTGCTATAAGAGCATGACAAAAGCTAGCAGCAGGATCGACGTATTCTAAAATGAAATGAGAGAGGCAAAGAAATTATAAGTATTCTACGCAGAACCTATTGCTTTTAATATTTTCTTTACATTGCTGCAACCATAGACTGCAACAGTGCTTGACTCTTAGGTTCAAAAGTGGCCTCTGACGCTGGCAGCCAAAATGGGAAAAATGGGATTTTCTCAACAGCTATTGTGAACATGTCCAGACACGGTCATGCAGGCAAGCGCCCAAGTGCGTCCCCGCTGTATCCAAGATACCTCCTCCGCAAGAAAAATGTTTTGGTATCATGGAATGAAAATCCCATTTTTTCGTTGCCGACTTTTGGCAGTCAGCGTTAGGCCTGAGAGTCAAGTACTGTTGCGGTCTATGCTGGGACTATAGTTAAAGTCTCCCCAGCTAGCTCACGATACGAACAGTAATGGGGACGAGAGAGTCAAGTACTGTTGCGGTCTATGCTGGGACTATAGTTAAAGTCTCCCCAGCTAGCTCACGATACGAACAGTAATGGGGACGAAAGAAGCATAAAGTTCAGAATAGAAATATAAACCAGCGAAAAAGACGATTGGTAGGAAAAAATGTACAGTAGGAGTGCGGCGAAAGTAGTAGGTAAAGCCACAAAATAACGCTTTTTGAGGGCAACCTACCCTCACGGCTTCCCTCGCGCGTCAGCTTCCGGTTTAGAATGGCCAATGCACTTCCGGTGTAGCGGGGGTCAGAGGGCGCAAACCGGAAGTAGGCGGGGCCTGGGGAACCGGAAGTAGGTGGAGCCGAAACCTACCCTCAAAAAGCGGTATTTGGTGGCTTTACCCACTACTGACGAACGAAAAGAACACTACTATAGCTGGCATGAAAAGATGTCTCAAGAGTCAAATGAAACGCATGCAACCTGTTGCGATCTACTGGGGTTCTTGCTACCCATAGCATAAGATGGGCGAACGTAGTTGTAGGCTTTAATTCTGTGACACGCCCTCTCTGAACAGCTCCATCTCGAAACCGTCGATCGCGCGCAATGAACAGGACAAGTTCGGGCATGATGACGTGGTTCCATCAGCAGCAAACGGTCGGATGACAAGGCAATTTCCGGAAGAGAAAAATAAAACACCGCGGATAATTTCAATGTATTGAATCTAATGAGCAAAAGGACTGAGTCACGTACACACAGCCTGCACTTGCAACGCCGACACAGGGAAGACTAAAATATATTACAACAAACAAGCAGTTTTAAAACTTGCGTCATAAAAAATCGCTGCACTCAAGTCCGAAATCCTTATGTAGCAATCACTATCCGCCAAGAGTCCGGTATCTCGAGTGCCACGCGCGCACAGGAAAGCTTAGAAAGATCAAGAGATACAAGATAAATAAAAATGCTGAACATCCATAGGAAAAAAATTATTATTTAGGCTTCAATAATTTGGATCTGTGATCTTGTAAAGCTAGGTTTTACTTGGGAATTAGTTGTTGTGGATTCATTGGATTAATCTAATTAATCGGGTTGATTTTTGGTTGTTTCGATTTTTACTGGGAAGTTGATTAGTTTGCGATATTGTGTGATGCACGTCCTTGGTCTCTGCAAATTCTATGACAACGTTTTAATTGAAGCCCCGCACAACATCAATTCAATTAAATTTAACTGAAGCAGCGCACATAGAAACGAACAACACTTCTCAATACACGCGTCGACTGGTGTCGGAAAAGGTTAGAAGAGAATAAAAAAAATCATAAAAGAGCGCTATTGGTCGGTTATACAATAGAGCTTAGCTACACAACTGTACAGAGCCCTGGATGGTGGACGCAAAATTTATCCAATTATACTGCGCACTGATCATAGGATCATCGACGAGATCAATTAAAACGATAACGCGCTAAGTAGGGTACACCAGCTAATGACTTTACTGTAAGTTTACTTGTCTATTCGTCTGATCCAAAACGATCTGATGATATTACGTCGAGTTTGTTTTACATCATTCGAGAAGACGCACCTGCAATTAAGTCACAGCTAGAAACAAACTGAGGCTTGTTTCCCATATCGTATCACTTCAACTTCCACCCAATCTTTATCTTTCCCGTAGTAAAACAATGAGAACTGCAGCATGTAAGATACACTACGCAGTGCAGTGTAAACTAAACTTGAGACGTAACTAACTTGACGCGAAATTCTCACCGGCGTCCACGAGCAACCAGCTTCACTGTAAAGTCACCGAGCACTGGAAATTCAGTTTTATATGACCCACGACGGGTAAACTCATCGAGAAGTTGACAGCAAAACTTTATTCGTAAAGAAAACAAGGACTGCTGTGTGCAGGGTATCACCCTACCGAGGTGTAACCTCAATGGGTTCTATACAATGTTACGTCACATAACGAGTACATTTAGTCTATTTTCGAGTTATACATGTAAAACGAAGCAATTATTTCAACAGAGACGGAAGTGTCGCGTGGCATACCAGAGACCTAACGTTGTCTCCTCGTGACTCGTAATACGAAACATCGTTCGCTAAGCGAGTCAGTTTAAATTTTTTTTTTTTTCCGAATGATCCGGTAACCGAAGTTTGGCGGGGCATACGATAGCCTCCGCGATTACGAGGAAGCTATGAGAGGCTGTATACGTCCACAACGACAGCTGGCACTTGCTGCACTTTTCATAGTGTTAAATACAGAAGTAATTTACAGAAGTGAGCGAAGAACCAATCTGGCGTGGGGGAGAGCTGGACGGTCCCAGTGAGCCAAGAACAAGGCCGGAATGCCTCCATGGCTCGGCAGGGACATTATAAAGTCTAGGAACGTCACGACTGGAATGCCATCTCAGCTGCCCATGCTCTGTAGACGGGAATCCACCCCACCGAAAAGAGAGGAAGAACGACACCGCGTGCTAAGCCAGCCTTCCGAGAGGTACGGGGAGAAAATGACGACAGAAAGCAAAGGACGTGTTCGATTGGTCAAGAAAGTGAAGCCATTTACGCTTGACACCTCCTATGCTGCCGACAGGTGCGTCGAATTAAGTTTTAGACGCTGATCCTGAATCGACTACCTTTGAAGCTTCCAAAAACTCAATCTTATGACGTACAATATTTTCAACCGGTTCAACGAAATCGTGTGGTTTCTAACATTTACAACTCGTTTAAAGAGGTGAGGCTAATCCATCCGTCTGAGATACTGCACACAACATCATATTCAAAGTTTTAATTTCGCAGGACAATCGAACACGCCTGAAATCCAATACGTCAGTGTAGTGTTGATTCCAGAGGCAACGCGACGTCGGACCGACGTACGTCCACTGGCGTAATGCCAACGGCAGTGTCCCCGTACCCTGGAAAGTAGTAGTCACAACGAGAGCGACGCTACAATGAAGTGGACTTACTCTGCAAACTTCACCGACAGTAAAATTCCAGCAGTAACGTCACGTCACTTCAGCGGAACTGGAAGTCGTGATACCGGCACTGGGCCAACGACGATATAAGCCTGACCTGCTGTGTTTAGTTTCCTGAGGACAAGGCAAGGGCTTATCACTCCCCTGTGGGGGGTCCAAAGCAGGAGCTGCGTGCGCGTTGACTAATTATTACCTTCGCCGTACTGAGTAATGGCGATGGGGCTTCGGCGTACACAAAGGGTACGGTGGTTAAACAAAGTATAAGAATAATGCACAAGAGTGGATTACTAATTCGAACGGTTCAGTAAATTACTGGTGGAAGTTGCAGCAGAAACACTGCGGTGAACGAAGGAGGAATCAGCAGCTTATGCTCCTTAGCCCTTCACTGTGCGATAGGAACACGCTTTCGTAGAGGAATAAATAGCACTGTGGTGGAAGTGAGTATGTATGGTCACTTGTCAGGTGAAGGGTAAGCATGTTATCAATTGGTTATGAAATGAAAGAAACCTGCAATATGTCGAGAGAACCGCAGAACGCAAGCTTGCACGGGGCTTATGGACTGACATGGAGTCCAGGAGAAGAGCAATTGCCAGGCACGACACATGAATAATTATAAATAGCAACGCTAATTTCCTTATGCCGCTACATGAGTGGCAACTTGACGCGTCACATTTCAAACCATACAACCTCGACATCCGCATTCTTGGGTTGGTAGCTATTTCAGGGCAAATCCTTCGATGGGCTAAAAACGGCAGGAAATTCCGAGCGGCGCCATGCAGTGCCGCACTTTAGTGGAAGTGGAAATCGGTTCAGTTGGGGCAGCATTTTACCACGCCAAATCGATTTCTGGCGACAACCTGCAGTGCAGAACGACTGCTAGCGACAATACAGCATATATGCGGTTACCTATACTGTATAATGCCCATTGCCGACGAGATAACAGCAGCGCAGGTAACCGTGGGAGTTAGAGCGGCCGGCAGTATGCTAAGCACCATACATTATCGAACAGGGTCCAATTATAACTATCAACAATGCTATTCTTACGAAAAATGTAGGTTTACCTCGGGCCGTTACGGTGCCATTTCCCCATCTATTTCCCTGGTAAATCAAACACGAATGAAGCGACACGTATATTTTTTCTTCTTTTCAAGCAATTACTCAACATCGCTGGGCTAAGAAATGGCAGAGTTGCTCGAACAAAATAAAATAAACAAGACGTGGCATCCTGCCTGCTCGTCCGTTGCCAGTCACTCGGCACCAACTGTTGCCATGGGTGCCGTACGTACTTTCCAGGACTGGCCGGCTGGAGGCCATTGACCGCCTCAGCCACACAACTGCCGCCACTCTCTCTCCTCTTACTTTTCTCTTGATACTCCCGACAATCTATTAAATCGCTTTTTGAGGACCAGCACCGTCCTATTGTTCTGTTCATCTAACTTCTCTGAACAACAAATCGAAAAGTTGAGCGTGTCTATAGGAGCCAGCACAAGACACTATTGTTTGCCTCGAATTCCCGATTGGAATAACAACATTGAAAAATGAATAAAAGCTCGTGAGCTTAAATATTGTGAAATACAATAATAGCATTGCAACAACAGTCATATTTCTTTTACTGCCTCAATCAACATGGGGGACGGGGCAACATATCACGCGCATGCCACGTGTCAGGCGGTACAGGACGTATGCGCCTCCCCGCATGACTGCTCATGTAGCAACTGGAAACAATCAAGTCCGTCAAAGAATATACGTATTAATTAAGTTCCCTGTTACCCATAGTGAGTCGTTGATAACACGATAGTGCCACTGACATTTCGATTGACCTTTTCGTGATGACTGCAGCCCTAACTGCTCGCGTTGCAGGTCCTGAGGTTATGCTCCTCTTAACTACGTTAAGTGAAGTGACTCAAACTAACTACAGAAAAATAGTTCTCAGAGTAGTTATAATAAATGGTAGAAAAATAATAACACTAATAACAATAATTACAGTGAATATAATAAAAATAAAAATTTTTGTAGTGAAGACATTACTCGAGTAATAAATCCATTTAACGATGAAAATCACTAATAACACACTGAAGGGGCCCCACGGAAATGAATCAGGCGCGGTGACAATCGTAGCAGCGACCGCTGCGGCTCACTGAAGGCCTCGCTGTACCGACGCTCTCATTAGACACCACTTTATAGTATCACAATAGGTACAAGAAAACAGGCACGTCCCGGCGACCCAGCAGGGAATATAGCCGGGTTCACCCTCTCATCTATCTGCTAGTACACGACACAGAGAGTTCGAACCCTTTGATGCGTGTCCTTGCCGACACTAGGGCGTGTGTAGCAAAAGAGTTGTTACAATGTTAGCGGTCACGTCAGCGGGCGGTTAGCAGATGCCAATAGTGGAGTTCTGGATCTCCCGATAAATTGGGAATAACTTACAGCTCAAAATCCTGGGCAACACTCTACCGCTCACAAACAAGCCACCAACACGTAATATCTAAATCTTTAAGCATCACCCTAATCCCAATTAACTAAACGTTTCCAATCCTCCACAGATCGGCAACAAATAAAAACACTTGCGGGATCAGCTCCTTGGTTGAATTTTTTCTCTTCTTCTTTTCATCCTCAAATATCTAAATGACTTCGAAATATTGTCACTAGCTCGTAGCGAGCCGGAGCGTGAGTCCTGGCTATTATCTAGGAATGGGCTTATTGGTCCGTCTACTGCCTGCTGTTTAATCTAATTTAAAACATTCAGGCGCTTTGTACCGCGTACCGAGAGCAAAACACGGCCGTACGAACCAGGCATACGGAATCCCATAGCCTTTGGCAGGGGGCGCAACTCCCTGTAACAGGTCACGAGGTTGCAAGTAGAGCTAATTCCACAGGCAGAGTCTGTACTTAACCAATAATCAAGAGAATAGGATCACAGCCACCGGAATTAGAGCGTTATTGGCCACATGAAATCAATGGGAGTATATAAGGCCTCATCAGTAGCAGATTAATTTGGCCTTCGTCTAATTTAGAGAAGAGCGGGAAATTAATCGACAATAGGACAGTGCAGTCATTCTACGTAATTTCAATGTTAACAAATGACTAACAAAATTAGCCACACATTTGCTAATGAAACGAATCTTTTAATAACTTTATTGAATTTCGAAAAATAAAAACAGCGAAGCAATTACTTAACTAATTAGACCAGCGATATTTTAGAAGTATGTAACTTAAAAAAATAAGCTACAAGTTGTATGTTATGAAGTAACTCGAACATGATCGCGCACAAGCAAGTATCCCACCGTGACGGAACTCGCAAACTCTCCACATCGCTGCCAAAAGCGCTTTGAGCCAGAATGCAGCGCCTTTGTGCGAATTACAAAGCGTATTCTGCCACCGTACAAGTCCACGAGACACGTGTAATGTCTCAGTATCTCTTATTGAGCATTTTCGTACGTTAGCGTTTGGCACAATGCTTGCTTGTTTCTTCATATTATTGGGGCAGAACTGCAGAGCAGCAAGCAGAAAGTACAGCACGGTTAAGTGTGTATACAGGAAGATATTAATTGCGCACCACGTTAATCTTCAAAATTTAACCGTGCACTGCGCACGCTGATCCAGTTAAAATTCTAACGGTGCTCTGCGCTAGTAAATAAGTTTAACAATTTATTCTTGCTTAACCGTACAATATTTACCATGCATTGCGCACGCTGATATAGTGAGCATAGTACCCGTGTACTACGGTACCTACTATATATATATATCATTATCACGAAGTTACGATTATTAGCGGTATATCGTTTTTTCCAGCGTTTATGATTCGGCACACGACATGTTCATAAATGGAAATTCAGAGAGAAATTTTTGTTGAGGGTGCGCGTGACGAAAGAACTCTCATAAAGTACCCAACTGGCGGTCGAAATGAGTATCACTCGATTTGGAATTATGTTTTGAAAATAGCATTCAATAGAAGAAAACCTAGAAACGAATAATACGGCGAAATTATTTTTATTATAAAATTAGATAATTCTCCTAAGCTCTGTAGGCCGATGTAGAAGATTCCAAGTAGACTATAATGTCGTAGGTATTCAATTCCTTTGATTTTTTTTTATTTGACAGCATTTCAGGCTTTGGATTACCTCTATTCCACACGAGCTAAAAATTTCTTTTTACTTTTTCGGTATCGCATTATATTGCCAGAAAAAACACATCATTAATAGCATATATTCCTAATATAATCTTCTCTACCCAAACCGTTCAAAGCGAACATTGACTGGCGGAGCAGGACGTAGAGGAAACAAAAGGCTGTCGTGAGACGACACCCCTGCAGCGCGGAACTTGGCGGTACCGTCAGAGGATTACCTGCTGGAGAGGCGGACAGACATGGACGCAACACGCGAGGTCCTTGGGAGGGGGCGTGCGCTGAATCAACGGAGCTACGCGATAAGAAAAAACAGGCGTAAAGGACAGAGGTCACTTGGTATATCAAGGCACAACGGAGTGAGAATTGACCGTTACATAGACGGTTACCCGAATGAACGAGCCGTTCGAGTGGTGGTAACCCGAATGAACGAGCCGTTAGAGTGGTGGTAACCCGAATGAACGAGCCGTTAGAGTGGTGGTAACCCGAATGAACGAGCCGTTAGAGTGGTGGTAACCCGAATGAACAAGGCGTTGCGGAGAAAGTATAACCTGAATAAACAAGCAGTTACGGAACTATAGCGATAGTTCAAAGCCATCCGTTTAACAAAGTTTCCCTGCCAAACTACCAAGCAAATTTGCACTACCTTGGAAAATTTCACGCAACAGAACATGTGTCTGCAGGCACAAGACATTTTTGTGCATACAAAAGGAATTTATTTCAGTAAAAAGCAATATCGAATTTCACTTTTTGCTCACAAACGAAACTAGTCTTGGTAAGAACATTTTCTAGCAACACAAGTAAACCATTCCAATGCGAACACAAGCCAACACTTTCCGAGTGCACGAAAGTCAAAAGTCAATCAGTTTTCAGGAGAGAAACCAAATTTTCCTGTGATCGGATAATTAAATAGTCCCTGTAACTGTAAGAAAAATAATGTCTGCAAAGAGAGTTGAAAATTTTTCTCCATAGATACACGTAGGTAAAACAGTGGCAGTAGCTGCAGGTAAAACATTTCCATAAAGAGAACTGATTGATTGATAAGTGAAAGCTACTAAGCAAAGTACTCCGTACGTGCACGTAGGTCAACAATGTCACGTAAACAAAAGCGAAAGAACACAAAGGACGAAAGGTGAGCGCGTACGAACGCCACTAGGCAAGGGTCGCAACTGAGGGTCGCCGCAGCTTGCCAAAACTTTGTGCTTACGCCACACAACCACAACAATTGAGCAGCACAACTGCACGGGCGCTTTATTTATTTCCCTAAATATTACACTCTCCGCGTCGAGGAATGGGCCTCGATAGAATGAGGAGGTATTAGGAGACTACACAAAGATAAAATAAGTTAGTAAAACGCTCCATGTTTATGTCTTTGTAAATATGATACTCTCAAGGAGATATGATTATATTATTGCTTTGATAAAATCAAGAGGAATTTAGAAAGCTGCTACGACTAAACACTGAAATAAAGATAGAAACGTATACTGCTTTACACTTTTATTTCTTTGTACAAAGTATAGTCCTGATGGGAACTTATTATATTACTTACACAATCATTTCCTTCGTTGTTTCTTTACATAACGTCAACAGCTCAGAGAGGGCCGGAGTGTGAGTCCAGGCAGCTCTCTGGCCACGGGCCTGTTGGTCCGTTTACTGCCAGCTATCTAGTTAATAATCTACTTCTATACAAACAGGAATAGCTGGCAGATTGAAATCCTAAAACCTCCTCGAAATTGGCAACACAGTCTGGCTACATACAGTGCTCGGACGTAGGTATGTGTGCTGCTTCATTCATTATTTCTTCGTATAGCTACATGTTCACCGACAAATGAACATGACGATTACTGCTATGAGAGAATCAACACCTTACGATTTGATTTCTCCACTAGCATTGTATCCTGGGAGATCAAAATTATTATATTCCACGAGAAAAACTTGGAATTTGTCGGCACAATATAATTGGTGCATCAACATTACAGTAAATACAGTACTTATTTCAAATGCTTCTTTTCGTACAATCAGCTAGAAATAGGGAAGTGCTATCCTCCAAGGCCTGCGAACCTTAGCGAATTAACAAGATATTGTTTCGTACATAATATATCCTCGACAGGGAATGGCTATCGAAGATCTGAAGGGGAATCAGGGCCTGGCTGGCAAAACTTCCTCGGTCCATTAGAACACGCTTCTATCGAGGAAAAATTTCAAACGACATGACAAAGGAAGGCAAAAATTATACCGCTACGACGACACAAAGCTCCGTGATAATCCTGTGTAGAATATCTGGTTCGATACATCACGAACACAGAAGGAATGGAAAATCATGACAAGAGATCTCCGTCTTGATTTGAATACGATTTACTAAATCTCCCATTAAAAATATTTGTGACTCGAAGCGAATGTTGTAACTCTCGTCTCCACGAAACCTTCGTCCCGACACATATATGCTGCATCAGGCATGCAGATATAGTTTATAAAGATTGAGTTGCGGGATTTCTGAATGAATGAATTATTAAGCAGCACCCTGGGGCCGGGCCCTCGTATAGTTAAGAGAACGTAAGATATACGATTTTGTATAGAGACACAGATATCCAGGGTCGGAGAGTGTCACTGCTTTATTTTGATCCTAAGAACATTGTGATAAACGTGGGTTATATTACAAATCATATATTAATTGTAGATGACAATATGAACCTTTCACCGTTGTCACTCACAGCGTATCGGTAAAAATAAAGAAATTATCCGTGTTACAAAAATATATATTGAAAGAAATTTTTGTAATTTTCGGTAATCCCTGGCCCTTCCAAAGCTGAAAAGTCAACCTCGTTGCAGTGAAACTAAAGCCTAAAAGCGTAGACCTACGCAGCAGGCGGGATAATAGGCGACGGTCTAATATCAACTCCATTAAACTCGGGTCATTTGGAGCAAACACGGGCGTTTTGTATACCACTCGTCAAAGGGCCAAAACATAACAAAAGCATTTCAGCGAGAAGCTGGCAGGCAGGTTTTGAGAAGCACGGAATGCATTGGAACGCGCCCACCGTGCTTCTCAAAAACTGCCTGCCTGCTTCCCAACTTCTCGCTGAACTGCTATTGGTATGATTCGGCCCTAACGCAGTACCGACCAGATGAATCTCACCCAAATATGGCAATTCCTATGAAAATATACCGTTACTGTATGCGGGAAGAGTTGAACCTGTTAACTTCTGTGTGCGATCTCTCGGTTTGTTCTTTAATGGCTTTGGAACGCACTAGTTGTGTGAAAGTATATTTATCAAGCCCCAAATGACTAGCTAGTATTCCAATTTTAAAAATAAAAGTCTTGAACAAGTTTAAAAATTTAACATTGGATTTTAGAGATTTTTGACAATAAAGCCGTCCGCTGGCAGGCAAACCAAGTCAGGCTTCCTCGGAACCGTCAGTCATCGGCCTAATTCCATTACCCTCAATGGGCGCATACGCGATCATAAAAAATACGCTATTTCTACTAAAAGTGATGGTTAATTCAGGCATGCAATGTTATGCTACCTCGTTGTAAAGGCTGTTTTCCTTAGTTTCAATACACCAGGAGAAAGAACCCTTGTAGCGAAACCGCACGGCCTGGGTAAGATTGGGTTAAAGCAGTAAAAACACTAAGACGCAGCGGCAGTGCAGCATTAATTGCAGACTTCGAACGGTTGCGTCCGCCATATTAATGCAGGTTAGGCCACGGCCATCATAACAAATCATCTCGCCATGACCCAATACGATCGTGCACGTGAGGTGTGTCGGTAACGAGCGATCTGGGGCTGTTCTGCAGCTACGAGCGGGAGGGTTGGGTGGCAGGTGAACGGGACGAAGCTGTTGAATGATCGGGAGAGAATGGAGCAGGTTGTTGGATGAAGTAGAGAGGAACAACAGGCTGTTGGTTGGGTGGGAGAGGAAGAACGGACTGTTGGATGAAAAGGAGAGGGTGTGCCATCGTTTGTGGCACACTTGCCAGCCGCATGTATAAAAGACCGGATCGTACCTATCGAGTTAGCCATTGCAGTCTTGACCAGTGTCTCCACTAGTCATAGATCACCTTCGCACGTTCCGACCCTGACAATCAGTGGCCGAGTAGTCTTGAGTTTTCATAAATAGGCGCATCTGGCAATTATGCGTACTAATTCAGTGTATAATACATAGAAGTAGTTTCTCCGAGCATCTTTGTATCCTTCACATACTATGGTAGACGATCAGCGCTTCGGGTAACCCACGTATCCGCGAGTTTAGAGAAAATAGCCCATTGAACGAACGATGACCAAAGAAATACTACATACACCTGTACATGTGTGGTTATCCCTACACATCCAGGTATAATGAACGCGTACATCCAGGTATAATGGCTGGAACAGGCCGCTGGATGTTCGTGGGAGGAATGGGACGGGTTGCTTAACCCATTAACTGCGAATGACGCAAATGCCCGTTCCCGAAACGGTATTCAAGATACGCATGCCGTAGTTAATGGGTTAATATGTCGAGGAGTGGAATGCGACAGGATAGAAGCAGCGGCCTTTTGGTTGATCAAGAGATGAACATGGGATGCTGGGTGTACGGTAAGGAAATGGAACGGGGACGGACTACGAATGAACGGATAGAGTGGAAGGGAGTGTCAGTAGATGGGAAGGATCCAACGTATAGCGATGTTACATTCGTTAATCCGCGTGTTATGATGTGTCGACTTAGTTTTTCAAATGGACGAAAAATCAACTGTACGTTACGTTAAGGCAATATCTTTTAAATCTGAGTGCCATGAATTTTGTTAGCCTTCATGCAGAGTGGGCTATATGAGGGGACACAACAGACCGACCTTGGCGACAACTTCCAGCATTCTTCGCAGTTGGCTCACAAGTAAGAAAAACTAAAATCCGTAGAATTCAGGTAAATGTCACTGTAGCGATATCCAAAATCTTAAACGAGGGAAATGTATGCGTTTTCGAGTACATCTTAACGACGGGTATAATCTATATATAGGAAGATCAGAATGCGTAACACAGATTCCTCAGATAGTAGGCCACTCATCGATATCCTGCATGGGAATTTGACAAACCTTCTCCCCTTGTTGCCAAAAATTCTGGCAAACACAAATATCGATCGTTCGAACAGGCAACTATAACTGCTGTTAATATAAGCTCCGTGTCAGCTAATTCGCACATCTACTAGAGATAAAACTTGAACGCGAATACGAGTACGTTACAGACCAAGGAACAAGGACAGAACGGAAGTAAACAGCTCTGGAGGCTTTCAATACCTTCTCAATATTATTCCCAGGTGCTCTAATTGGCAAGTTGGACTGAACAACAGTTGGACGTAATTAAAATCAAAGGACTGACGTGAACAATGCTGGCCTATAGTCGGCCATGATGGCAGCAGCGGGACAAAGTGCTGCAACTGTGGCGTGTGCGGCGCATGTCAATGGCAGGCCAGAGTGTGTTGAGAGGCCGTGCAGGCTCTGGTCAGGACAGCTCGCGCAGGATGTTGGAAGAAAATACTGGAGGCGTTGATGGCCGACTGAGGGATGACATGCGGACGCTATTCGGGTCGTAAACTTCGGCCAAGCGCTCGTGCGGATCTGCCACGACTATGGCCAAGCGCTCGTTTAGACCTGCTAGAGCAAAGTTACACGTACGGCCAATCACAGACCCGGCAATAAACTCTACGGGGGCACAGATCGACGGATAAGATAACACAAACAAACCGACTGAAGCAACCAACTTGACACCAAACAGTCACCGACGCAAAGGCACGGGTCTCCCCAGCAGGTCGTGTCTTTTTTTTTCCTTTGGGGTAAATCCATACGCTGCAAAGGACACACCAATCCAAGACACAAAACCTTCCAGGTGGACAGGTCAGACCTAAAATGCGCAACATAATATTACGGCCACACTACATATCTCACGCTCAACCTAAATACTTTCCAGCCCTGGGTATCTTGGCTCTGTGAAAGGGAAGACGTACGAACTGAAGGCCCGCTGACCTCTGGCATACGATGCCAAGTCCCTTGGAGACGAGTCGTGTTTATCGGCTTGAAAGCTCGGGGTCAAATAAAACTAGAATCCAAGAGGGGTTTCTTACTTACTTCTCCAAAATGCAGAAGTGTGTAGGTAATCACAACGCCATTGGGCTACCGCAGCGTGGGAAAAGCCCACAAGTTTTCCCGATAAGAGGTCGCTAAAAGCGGTGCCACGATCGTCGGTAGCTCTTTCGGGTTGTGAATGCAACATGATTTTTTTGAAGGGCGCTTCCACGGGTGCACACAGGCAATCCCGGGGTTTCAACGCACCACTCATCAACATTCATAAAAAAGCACCCGAGCAGGTCGAAACTGTCGACTACTGGTGCCAGAGCACGTAGGTACCCTGGACATACTCTTATAAATAAATGTACTGACAGAGAGAAAGAGAGCGATGGAGTCAAGAGACGACACATGCGGCGCATACAGAACAGACAGGCAGGCTACTCTTAACAACTTAATATCAGGTCCCTCGAGCTCCAACCAGGAAAGATCCAGCACTGTGGGCGGACCCAGCCCTGATCTCGGAAGATAAACATTGCTAGAAAAAGGTCAACAACTAAGCTATATTTCGAATTATTATTATTATTATAGTCATAGTTTTACCACCGTATCCACTCGATGAGTGATCCGCACAGTGCAAACTCGGTCGTTCTCCGCAGCTCGGTAGGAGTAATTTATCTCGGCATTCTTGCCGGAAAATCTCGGTCGGCTCAGTGCGCTACTACTGGCGGGAAAGAAGGCGCAAAGTATAGTAGGAGACACTAAAGTGGAGCTATATTTCGAAGGACTCACCAACAATCGTTCAGCGTAAGCAGTAGAGTAGAATCGAAGCTTCCGATACTGCATGTAAGTTGAAAGCGATATTTTAATATGAGACAATTACTCATTTCAAGCTGTTGACAGCACGCGGTAATTCATTTCAATGGAGTTTCGTAAATTTTAAAAATTTTCCTCTGGGGCATACAAATACCTTCTTCGTTTGAGGGAAGCAGCAATACCACAACTGTTTCTTTCAATAATAAAACATTGAGACCCACAGCATGCAAAAAGGAAGAAATCAGCGGTGGTTCAAAGACTTGGATAATAATCACAATGAGTACTACCTATGATGCTGAAGGCTCCTTAGACAGAACTACGGTATTTTAAGCGGAGAAAGAGATACGAAATACATCAATCGAAATGTGGAACCTATGCACAACGTTGTTCCCGTACCGGATCAACGCGCATGGGAACACGTTGGGAGCGACGAGCAAGTACAGAACAAAGAACAATCATCACAAGTAAGGAAACGGAAGGAGCAAAGTGGACACGAAACTACCGAGAGCTGTTGGAAACTGCAGACGAAAACCCTGACAGAGCAGAGTCTACCAAGAATAGATGATATGCTATAGCCGGTAACTATAAGAAGAAGCATGAAAAGAGCGTGGCCAAATAACTGTGGTTTTCATGTGCAAATTGAACGTTGTGGTTTACTATACCGCACATAACGGTAATGACATCGCTAAATGTCTCATTATTCATTGATTATATTAGTTGAGGACATTACAGTAATGATTAACCAGCTATGATTAAATATTTGCGTTAAATAAGTACCTACTTAGTATTAAAAAATATATTCACTAAATGAAATTTACTACCTATAGCGTCATTGCACTCACCAAGCATATAGATATACATATATTTAGGCAGCACAAACCGCATTACAATAATAGTCAGCCTAGGCCACCTAAATTTGGCTCTCTTGGGCTCGAAGAAAGTTTCACCAGGTGGCACTACAATAAAACACCTCGGTAAAAATGTTAGTAAACAAACTTATCCGGCCCAGATGACCACAACAACAAGTAGAACAAGGGGATCTACTTACCAAAGATGCGGTCGAACACGTCAACGTTCAGTACGACACTCACCTCTATCACCGCCTTTCTGCACAGATTAACACAAAGATAATTAGGAAAACATCGAATTGAGTTAATATCGGTAGGTACGTTGTTTCAGCCTACCTAGACGCGCAAGTGCGGTGTTTCGAGAGGAGAAAGGAATGTATATGCATGCGGTATGACGACAGAGACGAGGAGGTAGTTATAGTCAGAAAGTTTAAGCCTCAGTTTCCGAGCGGAACGATGTCACAGAGGAATGAGTCGATAGAAACGGGGAACCCATGCACGAAGGTGTTCTACACAGGATCAGCGCGCATGGGAACAGCAAGTCGGGAACGTAGAGACGAGGAACTGGTGTACGAGTGGGTTCCCACACATACCAGTGATCAACGAGCGGGGGAGCGGCAAGAAGGAAGAAAAAAAAGGAAGAGCAGGCCAAAGCATCATCATTAGGAGTATAAAACTTAGGGGAAGTAAAGTGAGCACGAAAAATAGGCGTCCTGGAGGACAAGCTAAAGTTAACTATGGGTTCCCGTAGCCGGAGGAGAGAAGTTACCTTCAATTGCTAGTATTCGACAGAAGAACGTAACCCTATGGCCCATTCAATGCCTCCTGAGGGGAAAATATGCAACATTTCAATTTAGTAACTACGTGATTGACAAAATTTAGTCCCAAAATTGGCACGAAAAATTTACATATAGATATAACAAAAAAGAAAATTTGACAATACACATCCTTAACAATGGGGGTTGCAGAGCTTGAGGGACTAAGGTCTAAAGATGAATTATGACCAACAACTGTCCGACACCGACTCCTTGCACCCAAACCACTGCCGTTCCTTACTTACAACATCGACTTGGCAGTTCTGGTCACAATTTCACAGAAGTGAGCGGCGTAACCGCACGGTCGCGGAGTCGGACAATATTGGCTGCCACGGGTCGGAGTCATACACTCGCGTGTTCTAGACGTCGGAGTGTGTGAAAAGGGGCTAGTTTTGTCTAGCAAAGTCATCGGATATTATGGGGGTCCACAGAGTCGAACACTGTCTAGCAAAGCCATTGGATATTATGGGGGTCCACAGAGTCGGACACTGTCTAGCAAAGCCATTGGATATTATGGGGGTCCACAGAGTCGGACACTGTCTAGCAAAGTCATCGGATATTATGGGGGTCCACAGAGTCGGACACTGTCTAGCAAAGTCATCGGATATTATGGGGGTCC
>LQNS02015105.1:1370979-1385218 GCA_001587735.2 Parhyale hawaiensis | reverse complement strand
TATAGTATGTCGACAGGAACGTGGAACCCATTCACGGGGGTGTTCATAAACAGGATCAAAGCGCGTGGGAAGAGCAAGTGGAGAAACGAAAGGAAGAACAGAACAAAGGGCCGTCAGCAGGAGCATGGAAGCAGAAGGAAACAAAGGTACCTAGCACGAAAGACATGTCACGGTGACCTAATGGGACCCCCTGGGGGAGGGGGGCGCTGCTCCCCATAACATAGGATGGGCAAACCTAACCCTATGCCTCTGAGGGGATCGAACGACAAGAAAAACATGGATCCAAGCATGGACGGCCCCATGCATGGAGGGCCCCATCCACAGACGGCCCCATGCATGGAGGGCCCCATGCACGGACGGCCCCATGCATGGAGGGCCCCATGCACGGACGGCCCCATGCACGGACGGCCCCATGCATGGACGGCCCCATGCATGGAGGGCCCCATGCACGGACGGCCCCATGCACGGACGGCCCCATGCACGGACGGCCCCATGCACGGAGGGCCCCATGCACGGAGGGCCCCATGCATGGAGGGCCCCATGCATGGAGGGCCCCATGCATGGAGGGCCCCATGCATGGAGGGCCCCATGCATGGAGGGCCCCATGCATGGACGGCCCCATGCATGGAGGGCCCCATGCATGGAGGGCCCCATGCATGGACCGCCCCATGCATGGAGGGCCCCATGCATGGAGGGCCCCATGCACGGACGGCCCCATGTATGGAGGGCCCCATGCATGGAGGGCCCCATGCATGAGAACAGTAAGTCGGAAAAGGAAAGAAAAACAAAGATTACCAATTAAAGTGCAATAACATACGGAGTCTATCTTCGGAGGGGGGCACATAACCGCATCCCTTCTCAGTTTCATCGATAAGTGAGGCACCAGGAAGAACGGTGTACGGTACAAGGAGTACAATGGCACGAATACGGAACGATTAAGTGAAAAATAACATGGCATATTTTTATATTCAACACGTCAGGTTATCACAAAATCGTAGAATCGACGTTATCAACTAAGCACAAAATGCTCATTAACATCACAGAATGAGAAAAACGACGCTACGAGAATTAAGCAAACAGAGAAAAATCTAAGAAGAGTGGAAAACACATCTAGAAAATAATGTGGAAAAAGCATGCATCATCGTATAATTAACGAGACGAAAACAAACAAAAAAAAAAAACAGGGAAAAGCACTATCAGCTACAAGTACGTTGATATTTAAAATATATAGCTATATTGTACATCATTACTCACCGACGAATTATAAAGAGAAAATATAATGAAATCGCGCCAGTGTCGACGAAAATTATATTAAAACGTAAACGTAGTATCTCGTAGCCGAGAATATCGCAATCAAGAAATTAGTTCTGTTTTCTAGCCAACAGTGCATGTTAGCTAAATTTTTTAGTATTTCCGCCTAAACTAGCGTCCATGTCTATCAACATTTAGTGTATTACCCACTCGCGCTTCCATACTCACCCGATGGAAGAACATGCGCCCGCTTAAGGAAGCCTGTCCCCGGGTTCGATTCCTATAGCTAGAGCGGTAAGCCTCAAAAGGGGTTTGAGGAGCACTGTCTTGCCATTAACCCTTGTTGAGCCCATAGAGCAATTCTCGCTTACCATGATCGTTACTGGGACAACGGTACATAGCGCCAGCACCGAGCACAGTGTTGCCCCTAATGCAGCACGCTTTCCCGTGCTCCGGCGGAATTAACTGCCTAGGAGGGTTCATACGAGTGTTATTGCCAGTCGGTGGACCACAAAACGTACTGATTTTGGGATAATACTTTTCTCGGTGAATGGTATAAATTGAAGAGGAGAAGAATGAAGAGAAGGGACAAGTAGCAAGTCCGGCAAGAGAAAGTACACAAGTGTGGGAAGAGCGAAAAGAGGGAGAAGAAGAGTAGTAAGCAAGTCATCAGTATGGCAAGAGAGAAGCAAAGTGAGCACAAAAAGAAACACTACCCAAATTAAGGTTCAACTGAAGACGCGTTCGTCACATGCTTGCTGGAGTGTCCCGTATGCGTGTCAGGACTCATCTATGATTTTACACCAGTTGGCAACGCGGTTTTGCGAAAAGAGTATTCTAGTCAAATGCAGCCTGTCCTTTTTTTCAAGTAGGGACGTTAAAATTTCTTAAGTTACGCAACACGCAACCAAACTCAGCGACTGGTTTGTTTTACTAACTGGCGACACAAGATAGCGTGGCAACAGGCGCGTTCCAATGGCAGTCGCCATCTTTTCCAATCGGCCATTTAAATTATTTGGCGTACGCGTTCAACAATTTTCGTATTGAATCAGTGCTATCTGAATCGCAACCATTTGATTCCGCTGGGTTTTCAAGCCTTAACGCCTAGTGGATCCACTCGAGCACATATATATTTATATATATTACAAATAGATCTACTGTAAAGAGAAGCACCCGCACGGTCCTATCCTCAACGGGTTTTCTGATGTGATATACTTCAGTGTAGTATCAGCGTATGTCAATATTTCTGTAACTGCGTTTATAGAAAATATTCTACAATAGATAAAATATTAAAACTTTTCGAATGCACAGCACGTCTTTCATTTATAAAACACCGTTCAAAAACTTCGATTAGTGTTAAAACATTAAACACACTGCCAGGTGCGGCATGTTCAGCGTACACTCAACATATTAAACTAACAGTCACTGACTGCCAACTCTGGTTACATTCCTAACGAAAACCTCAGCAAGCCGATAAGTTTCACTTTATCCCTACGAAAATCGACGTTTAATTAAGGCATAAATGAGTGGAGGGGATGGATGACCCACTAGGTAAAAAGGGTACCTTGAAACTGCCGCGTACTTTGATGAACCTGTCACACAGCCAGCACCACAGCACACTAGCACCAGCACTAGTTTTTCGTCGCATGGTGAAATAATAATGTCGTCTCCTGGCCCTTATAGCTATATCTAAACAACAAAAAATTAGTGAGAAAGTCGACAGTTTCCTGTAAGTGTGACATAAGATCTCTTATCTTAAAATGATAGTTCCTCGGGTAACGTTTACCAATTGATAAACTTCTGCGTAATAGTATTTGGCTAGGAACGTTGGTGTCTCTAGAGTACTGTTTCTCCCGTCAACGACGGCGAAGAAATACTAGACTGAGACAAGTATGGTGACAAACCAACTCGTATGGCCGTGCTACTAAGAGAAATGCCTGCCTTGGTGTGCTCTTTCACCTTTCTGAGTGCAACGTAGACAAATTAAGTTGTGCGTAGAAGTCTTTCTTCGGAAAAAATACTTCAAGTACAACATATGCTAATTTACGTCAACGATAGAAGAAAAGATGTCACTTAATTTCAAATGACAGTGAATAGAGACGGGAGAACAAACAGCTTTACTGTAAGGATGCAAAATGTAGCAGAACTGCGCTTAAATCTGTAGACTGAGTATGAATCCAAAAAGTGAATTGAAATCTCCAAACACAAATTCCCACTGCGAAACAAACTTTCGATGTCACGGCAGTTCGGGCCAATTTCAGAATTAGACGGTGAAAACAAGCGTTGGAATCGACAGTTGTCCAGCAATGGATCTTGCTCAGCGTGTCGTGCTGCTGGGAGGCCTTAGGTAACCCGAGGAAATTTCTTTAGCTAAGAGGAAAGCTCCTGTGCACAGGCCGACTTATTTCATGAGGCGAAGCTCTGAGTTTGGCCAAAGTCAATTATTGTCAATTATTATTCTATTGTCATATATCAGAACCAAAGATAAAAATCAGCACTTCATAGTTTAGAGTGAGTCTCGCTACACACGGAAACGGTGTTTCAAGATATAAAACGCAAGGCACGTGAGTACGTCAAGAAATTGAGGAAGCGTCGCAACAGCAAGTGCATGGCGACAAAAGAGAGAGAGAGCAGAACAAAGACGATCGTAAGGACAGAAAAACCGAAAGCAGCAAGTTGGAGACGGGAAGAAAAGTGTTCCCGAATGCTAATTACCGTACGGCTACAGCGCCACAGCTCTTGACGATCCGTGATCGACTGCAGCCGTGCATTCTTCTACGGCCAGTTGGCTTATAGCTGCAGCACTAACCAGTGTGTGCGGGTTTCTCAGTAGGGATGCGGTCAAGTCGACTTTACCTTTATGGTAACGTAAGACGTAAACATACCAACAGCACAGCAACTTTACGACACCATAAGCCAATTAAATTGTAGCTACAGCCGGCAACAAACGGACCAAGAGGCTATTCCCAGAAAGAGGTCAAGGCCCATGCCCCGGTCCTCTCCGCGAGAGGCTCACACGACCAAAATCCTAAAGTGTCGAAAATGCCGTAAAAAGATAGCAAAGAGAGGAGTTCGTTATCAATCAACGTTCGATACGCGACCCTGTGGCGCACGAAGAGATAGCGGCAGTTCCGCGACGACGTCTTATCGCGTCTTGCTGGGCCCGCACGACTGGTACTTCAGCAGAAAAATACTGGACAAAAAATAAGTATCATGAAACTGCAAGACCATAGATAGAATTTTGTCTCCGTTTTTTAGACGAAACTTAGGTACGACCAAATGCCGGGGTGTAATACATTCCTGAAATGTTTTCTGTAGCTACCACCACGGCAAATCAACAGTAAACACTACCAATAAAGGGTGAGTTCGATTGGCGAGGACATTAAGCCACTAAGGCTTGATTATTATTATATTGAGGGCTTTCTCACCGTATTACATACGAAGACAGCGATCCAATTTTGTATGATATAGTATAGAAGTTGAATCGAACTCAAATGAGTTCTATTAGAAAAATCTTGGCCAGGTGCACCATGTCAGGCAGGAAATACGGCGCAAGCATCTCCAACTCTACACGGCTCTGTCGAACGAAATCGCTCAGCCGTGCGGCGCAGAGACGGAGACGAAAAACGAAGAAGACAGAAGAAAGCGAACACTCGTGCGGGGGGTCCCTTCCATGGCCCACCGCACGGGAGCAGATAGGAGTCCCATGGGATGGGTCGCTTACCACCATTCGGCGGCCCACATCGCAGAACAGAAGGGGAAATATAGAGGACCTACCTAGCTCTACAAAACTAACCTTCTCAGCAGGAACTGCGGCAAGATGCTACATCCCCTGCGGAGAAGGCACTCGGGACCCTTTCTGAGGCTTGACTTTTCCGGTACTTTAAACGGAAGATTTGCCATAGTCACTTTGAATTGTGTTGATCAAAACTCCATTTTGCGAAGCAAGATTCAAGTTTCTGGAAAGCTCTCAAGGGCAATCGATTGGAGGTCAATTCCTGAAAATCAATTCAAGGGGTCGAAGCCAGCGCACCTGCCTGGAGTTTCGAATAAATTAAGCCTCGACGTCTCAATTTTGGCTCCCAATCGAACACGCCACAACGTTTACTACACCATTTTGCTAGTCACCCAATTGGGAGTCTGCCATTGCAGCAATTTCTTGTGGACGCCGCGGCAGGTATACTATCGACGCTTCTTAATTTTCTTCATGCAAGGAAGTTTCCGTATCCAAAACTCCCTCCGTTCTGGCAAGTCTTCGCCCGAGTTCTATTGCAGCTACCTTTCATATTTCAGGCAATAACATCTACACGAAAATAAATTCCAACGTTTTTGAGATAGAATAAATTTTCATCACGCAGGTATTGCGTATGAGCTTCGTACAACCGAAACCTTGCTCTGATCCGTGAGATATTCGAAAATGACGCAGAATACTTCCCTACTGCAACAAACTACAGAAAGGAGGCACAATTTCGTCTAAACTACAAGAAATTAGCAACAACTGAAACGTCCCCAAAATACCTATACCACAAATATTGCAGAAGGTGCCACGAATGCGTTGCTGTGTCCGTTTCAGTATATGTATTTGATGAGATATCCGCAACTGCACCAGCTGACGTGACCGCAAGCGTGTGGATATATGATGTCTTTAAGTACGCACGCAGAAGTGCTAAAACAGGCAGTATTAATCATTCTTCGGACGCTAAGCAGTACGTGCACCAGAAGACTGCTGTGTGAAATCGTCTTAGGATAAGCCAAGTGAAAACGCGACCGCTGCACCGACAGTTCGGTTCGGTGCGATACGCGAACTATTTATCGTAGGCTAAATGAGTGGAATAAAAGTTAAATGTTGCACCTGTAAAGACTGGGACAACCGGCCCAGCTGCAGCTGCCGCTCCCTTCGCACTGCTTCCCGCTCCCGCCGCCGCCGTTCTTTGTCTTCGCTCCATTGCTGTGGTTCCGAACCGTACGAATGTCCGGGCAACATAAATGAACGATTCAAATCGCCGAAATGGGGAAGCAACATAAATATTGCGACGGTCCACAACGAAGCATCAGCAAATTTAATTAACATGTAATAATCATAGCAAATGGCAGTGGTATTCAGCAACGTATAAAACGGTGAACAACAGCAAACAGAAGTGGACCATACAGTCAAACACGTAGGTGTGCAGACATAATACAGTGCAACGTGGACCACAAACAAAAGCAACAACAACACAAAGTGCCACAATAAACAGTAAAGCGATAATTGAAAAGCAACTCGAAACAGAGGAAAGCGCAACAAGTATAGTACGGTACGTGAAAGCGATAATAAGAAGCAAATATAAATCAAAACTAAGGAGAAGTATGGTTAAGTGTGGATAAAATAAAGCACAAAAAGCAATGATGAAGAATATATGAACAGCATATAATAAGGCCCAGCAAAGCACATGAAAATGTATACGTTACGATACGACGGTTCCCAAGCGATGGAGGGGTGGGGTTCCCAGTGCAGCGAGGAGGGAGCAACAGAGGAAAAACGGTCAAGTTAGTGAGGGGAATCTACAAGTGAATAGTATCAACTCGACCGTTAATGCTCAAATACAGGCTCCTGTTACACAAGAATCTCTGCAGGGATGGGAATAAAAATACAGGAACCTGTACTCATCTGAAGCGAGGGCCTTATCAGCGACAGCCGTTGGTGAACAAATCGAGTGCCCGAAACTTACGAGACGACGGATCCTCATTGGCTACTTCAGTAGCCAATGAGGAGTCTCGTACGCTGAGGCTCATCGCTTTGCCCGCCAACGGGTTCCGCCACAAGACTCTCACATAGATCCTCACAAGTCACGCGAGCCTTGAAAGCACGTAATTAGAAAAAAAAAACACTGGTGTTGATATCTATAACACACCAACACACTTTTCTTCACTGCACAAACTGATAAGAACCATGGGGAAAATGTACGTTGCAAAGAGCATCAAGTCCAAAATATTCCCAGCTATATTCGCATGAAGTAGAGAAGTGACCATGAATTTTAATTTTACCTTTCGCACAGGGCAATGAATTTTCAGGCTACATCCTAGAAATAATGAAAACCAAGAAAATGCATTGCCCTCAGAGAATTATAGCAATAATCTAATTTATTGAACTTCACAGCAGGGCAAAATGAAAATTTGATATAAATTTCTAATGAATTGCAATATGTATTGCAAATACAAACAGATCAGACTCCCATAATATAACTGCTGCCTACATAACGAACTTTGAAATATCATTAGCACCTAACGGCAAAAATGCAAGCGGACAAAAAAGTTGAAACCAAACTGCCAAAATCTGGACAATGACTAGAAATGACGTTAGGCCAACAATAGTGCAGTGGCTACGAACCAAAACTTCAGAGGATAAAACAATTTGCCAGGGAACATCGATGACAAATGTTCCAGAAGCGTTCGCCATTTGACACTATTGATTAGATTAGACAGCTGAGAGTACACGGACCAACAGGTCCATTCCCAGAGAGGAAACGAGACTCACGCTCCGACCCTCTATGAGATATTGCCGCATGTCAAAGTGAAACATTAACTCATCATCATTAATAAAGGACGTTTTAAACAATATTTCTAATAAGAAAATTGGCGATAGTGAGTAGTTTAAGCTTCCGTTTTCGCAGATTCCTGATAGGAATAAACATATTATTGGGTCTTATACAAGAAAAATCCTCTATAAATATTCTGGAGCATCAACTGTTTCTTCTTTTTTTTTATTCACCATAAGAAAGCAACCTAAGCTGCAAAAGTAATGGCCGAATAAATGCATAAATAAAGATAAAATTTTGTCGAGATGACTGATGACTGGAACAAAAGCCAAACAACACGATGATCGCAAAATAAAAGCAACCCACACACACACCGTCCGAAAATTTTGGTGGCAGCTATAGAAGGCCGTCCTTGGGCCCCAAAAGGAAAATGCAACCAAAATTTCCAGTCGGACGTGAGTCGTGTAAAAATAATTTTGTAAACCATAGACACGAGCTTGTAACTACATTCGTATCTGCAGACACTAAATTCGTATTTGCAGACACTAAATTCGTATTTGCAGACACTAAATTCGTATTTGCAGACACTAAATTCGTATCTGCAGACACTAAACGCGTGCTATCAACAACCTCGCAAAATGAACCCAGTCCGAATTCTGCAGTTGCTCCATCTACCTCAGAGGTGAAAATGATTGAGCGAAAACGCTACGATTTCAGTAGCAATAAAACTCGGAAAATGATTCCAAATATCAGACTGAGTTCAAGGCACGAAGACAGAGTTCTCCCACAAGCACTATTATCATTCTAATGCTACTAGAACCTTTTCTCCGGCGAGTGACCATAATGGTTGCTTGTGTTACGCTATTCCTACGAACTTCGGTAGAAGGTTAAACCGTCAGACCTGCAGGTGTGACCCACAGATGCGAAGAAAGCAGGGACACGCACGGCGGTATCACGAACAACGGGTAGTCCGCCGGGGACGTCAACATCCCTACAGTTGTACTCAAGTAACAAAAGTATGTCGTAACTCAACGCGATCTAACGACAGGTTCGCGGGCCACAGGTGATCCTCCGGATGAGTTTCTGCGACCGCTTGTGTTGTAAATTTCATTTATTTGTTAGGGCAAAGGTCTCGGTTCTCGAAGATAAATTTCACACATGCATTAATATACAATATGTAGGTATATAGTTAGCCCTCCATGTAACTGTTTAGAGCCGAAGTGACCTAAGCTGTTGAAGAAGTTAGACAACCCTGTCTTAATTCACACATGCCCGTATTAGGGCGCTCTTAATTCAGGGTTGCGGAGTCTGATGGCTGAAGTCAGACACCGACTCTTGACACAAGCCCGTTTCCAACACCGACTCCCTGGACCCCAAACTTGACCGACGCCTTACACTTTTTTAACTTGAGAGACCCACTTCCACCGACGCTGACTTTTGGGTCCAGCCAGTTTCCAACACCGACGCCACAACCCCGGTGTCTGCTACAGTACACACGTACGGGTGCACCACAGCACCAGTACCAAGCATGACAGTAGATACTATTTGTTGCTAAGTTACTGACTAGCCGCCACTAGGGGGAAGAGAGCCGTAACTAGAACTATTAAGTGAGGTAACTAACTTGAGTCCTAACACAAATATTACTTTTCGACGAGTTAACTAATCTGACATATGCCTGTACTCCCACAGGTTAGGTGCATCCACGGAATTAAAAAAAAAAAAAGCTTGTACGGAAACTCGGTCTTCGTGCCAGAACCACTAAGCCGTACAGCGTAGAGCAGAACTCTCTTCCTTTCACACACACGAACGCACACATATATACGTACAGCTTATACACAAAATACTGGCACCACAGTCCTACTCGGGGTACACAAGCAACACTCTGTATTTTAATGCCCAGATAACAATAAATGCAAACCATTTCTAGTTGATGAATCTGTTCTTTAATTTAACGAACTCAAGTCAATTTACTTCCGGCTTAAGAAAATTTGCTGAGCATCTACTCCTTTAATGTTAGATTTAATGCATTTAACCATTAGCTACATGCAGTGTATGGCACGCCATACATCTCAAGGGTTACATATATCTAAGTTGACCTGCATGTGTATTTCACAGTACTCGATTTCACATTAAATATCAAATCTTAACGAATCAGAGCTGTTATTGAAAAATGTTTATACCTGAAGGACTATCGCTGCCATCATGAGTACAATGCTACGGCGTACATTTGCTACACAGCGAGCGATAAAATGAAAATTTTAAAGGAGTATTTTTTCAGTAGTTTGTAGCAGTCTGCTGTCGTAATTTTTTTTTTTTTTAACGTCCACTTAAGTGTTGACCATAATTAAGCTTGGCATACAACAACAAGAGGTCTAAGTTGTACAACCTCGTACATATATTTTTAGAATAATACTCACCACGTAGCTAATTGTTTTATTTATATTATACAATAATAATAACTAGGGTTGTGACTTTACAAAATATGCACGCATATTCTGTCCAACTATATCACTGAAGTTTGATTTCTTATATAAAATATGATGTCAATGCATAGACTTCACTAGTATAAACTATGAAAATTAAAATTCAGTCATACAATTGGACAGAATATGCGTGCATATTTTGCTAAGTCATAACCCTAATAATCACTTTTGAGTCACTGATTATGAATCCTCTTGAAACATACATCAACAACAACTCGCGTCCTTGAAATGAAGCGCAGAGCCACAATTTGCCAAACTTTTAACGTGACGCACTTATTCTTATCTGGGACCATAACTGAGAACTTTAAGTACCGTATATCTATTGGCAGGGACTGGCGTAGTAAACATAGACTTTAAATATACAGTATATTACTGGAAGACACACAGCCACTACAGGGGGTCACACTTTACAAATGTATCATCAAACGAAAAGCATCGCACGAGCTCCACACATATAAGTCACAGATCTTTAAAATAAGTACAGCATAAATCCATTTAACTGCAAAGTAAGACCTTTAACATAGAGACAATATCAAATTGGGAGCCTTGACCAGCGTTCTTTGTACAAGTTATGGCCTGAAGCACCGCAGCAAGTGCGGCTGAAATGTTGTTTTTAGTGCTTACCTGTACAGGTGAAGTTCTGTATCTGCAGCCATGATGCAATACGTACACTTAGGACATGCGAGAACATTTGCAGCTTGAAAACTCAGAAACGTTGGACTGTTTGATGGTCAGACTGAAGTTTGGAAGGAAACTGTAAAACTGACTGACTGACTGACTTGACAGGGTTCCTGTATTAATTTTCGTTGTGGAGTTTAACGGGGTCTCAATGAGAACTTTTAGGAAATTGTAAATAATCCTGAAGTTAGATTAACGCTCAGCATCCAGTTCTGGAAGCTAAACCATGAATTCCCTCTGGGTTTGCTGAATAGTTCCCAGAGCGCGTGGGAGCTACTAGCCTGATACGTAACCCTTCACACCTGTCCATAGTACTGAAATGGTTCAAGTAATCAAGATGTGATATCTCGCAGTCAAAACAGAGGAGCTTTTGGTTCTAGGAATTTCTCAAAACTTGAATGCACTTTACACAAAATATGCTGGGAAGAGAAGACCAGAGGCTCAACCGGTCTTTTCCTCGTCGCCTGAAAGTCGCCTTCTGAGACACGACACCTTATGAGACATAAAATGGGCATGCAAGAAAGGCAACAACATAGCAAAAGAACAACACGGTTACCTGTACAGCGTTCTTCATGGCAGCCATGATATTGGGCTTCTTGTTAGCGAAGCGAGAAGCATCTGACTTGGAGCGAGGCCTTATGCTTTCGAAGATGCCGGGTTCCTTCTTCCTCTGGTCCCGAGGTGTGGGGGCCTCACGGGCCCCTCCCGCGCTGGTGGGGGTGAGCGAGTCGTCCCCAGATCGCCTCCGCTGCCGAGCTTGTACTGAAGAGAATGCGGCGTGTCAATAAAGGAGACTAGGACGGCGGAAAAAACTAAGTGTTTTACGGACGGGAATCATAAAAAAAAAACAATCTGGACGGGTGGAATGAATGAGAAATATGTACTGAATAACTACGAATTCATTATGACGTACTTGTTAAGTAATGAAGTACAGGTCAAGTAACGACATAATACTTAGCGAAGCGATATTAATAGCATTAACTAATTTCCCACGAAATAGTAATAGAGAGCCTGGAAAACAGATAAAAAATTTGCAGCTAGTAGATAATGGAGTAATCATAAGATATAATAAACTGAGAATAACAGTGACACCATCTATTGCAACTTTAATATTGACAAGTAATGACAGAGAGGATTTGACTAATTTAAGCTAAGATACGGTACAGTTGCGACTGTGATATAATAGTTCTAATACAGTAATTTAAGAAGAAGCTAAAGGTAATAGCTATGTATGAGAGTACTCATGATGATATTCCACGAACATGAACAACATCATTTGTACAGTATAAACATATTTAAGGCTCAAACCTCTCAATAAAGCACAAGAAAAACAGAAGGAAAGTGTAGATCGTCAAGAAAGACTGGTTAAAGTCCACACGAGTACTGTACAAGGACGTCTCTCGTACTGAAACGGAACCAGATAGCTCCAGAGTATGAAATATTGAACGTATAAACGTACACTTATTACACAGTAAAATCGCAATTAATTTTATACCACATACGACAGAAAACATTTATTCGCATACACAGCGTGTACAATCAGTATAGGTTTATAACTTACACAGGATGCAACCATATTCCATTTAGGAAAAATACGTAACTCTGCCAAGCCAAAAGAAATAGAACCAAAGTTCCCAGGTAAAATAAGCAAGATGAAGCTTTACATTAGGCATAAAAATTAGCTAATTTTTATATCTACTACAACCAATGATATGCTTTATTGTCATGCACAAGGAGTTTATAACCACCGACACATAAATACTCATAGCTTTACAGAACTTCAGCTTGGCTTATGTCACTAGAAACACTTGTGCTTTCTGCCCAGCATTGTTCGTTTCGCTTTCGTGCTATTTATAGCACAGAAAAGCGAGTATTTTCTCTCCTACGCTGTTAATATTTTATGAACAGACATTCTTGATGATAAATCATTCACTGCATTATAAGCCGATAGTGTTTGTTCCGCATCAGTCACAGTTTTTTTTTTTTTTGTTAGTTTGTTAAGAGTGTTAAAAGAACATACACTTTTTGTTCAAAATTATTCACTGAATTTTATCACTAGTTATAGCTACCAAAAAAAAAAACATTCTCTGTAGTCACATTTAAACACATAAAATCTCAACCACGCGAACGGGTTCAGCAACTGAGCTCAAAAATAACAGAAATTGCTACCTACAAAAGTGTCAAGTATCTATAACTGTAAAAGTAACAGATATATGAATCGTGTGTTACTAACAGCTATTGTATAATAATTTCGTAGTTCTGCTGATGAGTTCGAAGTTTCGTTCCCCTCAAGACGGGCTAGGTACGTTTAATAGTTCGAAAGCTTGGGGCATGTTAAACATAAAACCCAGATGACTTTTGAAAACTACCTTAGTATATTATTGTTATATGCGCGTAGATAAAAGCAGGTGCAAGGCAATGGACAAGTCACCAGGCGCATACCCAAAGAGAGTATGAAGCCTGGGTGCGGTCCTCTCAACCCCAATGCCATATAAATAGACATACAAGAAAATATATAATTAGGTTAGTACATGACAGATATTCAAATCACGCACGGTATCACACGGGTTAGTACGCCCGCAGAAAATCAGAAGATAACGAAGCTCTTGAAGCAAAAGTCCACAGTGAAAGTTAGTTAACAATTACCCCGCGTATTACTGGATCACACGCGCGCATGCCAACCCTAACAAAATTTGGGGCCACCGCGCAGAAGCTGAATTAGGGTGTTAGGTTCTGCGGCGGACCTGATTTTTGGTAGGGAATTGCACAACTGAAGAGCAGGGGCTCACAGAACGGACTACTTGCAGTACCAGTCCTTAGTGGACTACATGCCGTACCGTAGTCCTTACTTCCTTCCCACATCTACAAGGATGAAAGCGTTTAGCCAAACCCAGAACGACTGCCAGTGCATCGACAAAGAAAAGGCGATCTTGATGTGTGTTTAACATCAGTGCACGGGATGTAAGGTTTATAGTATAACAACGTTACGAAATACTGATCTTTGAATACACTGTGGTGTATTTTCCAAAAGATTTAAAATGGGAGGAGAGATTTAGGATTGGTAGCTATTCTGCAGTTCAATTGCACCAGTGGCGTCGCTACGAGTGTGATCCGAAACAATAAATACCGGGAGGACGTTGTTAACAAGGAAAAGGTTAGCAGTTAACGGTACAAAGCAGCTGGTGAAGTATTACATATGGCTTTAGCGTCGCTCTTGGAGCGAGGTCTTTTAAATGAGTCGAAGAATCCGCCGCCGCCGCCTTCCTTGCGCCTGCGGCTGGCGAAATCAGCCGGGGGGATGTGAGATCCATA
>LQNS02015105.1:1331933-1350061 GCA_001587735.2 Parhyale hawaiensis | reverse complement strand
TAGATTGAGACGTCAGCTTTGGCCAGTTTGTGTATGTCGTCGCCAGACTTTCGGCGGATGCGCAAACGAGCTGTAAACGGGACAGATCTGGAGCTGTGAGGGGGCAAGTTTGTTCGTACAGCAGACGTACGCCTTCTGACGCAGGAGTTATTAGATATTGTACGTATGTAAATATTTCGTCACATAAAAGTGTCTGTGTTGGCACCTGAGTCTGTACCAGATAAGTAGGTATTGACTTCGTCAGGATTACACCATGTATGTCGGCCTTGAGAAGGAGAATCTGTCTGCTCGGGTTGGTACACAAACATGGAGTTAACTCTGCAACTCGCAAAAAAAAAAATGATACAGGATTAGTATCGAAATAAGCTGTGCTAAGACTACAGTCACTACGTAACTACGTATGTTCGTGTAAGGGTACCTAGTCAGTTTGAGGTAGGAGTGCAGCATAGCGATTTTGTTGGAGTTTCGCCAACACGCGAGTCTCGTAAAGAGGGAAATAGTCGAGAGGATAAATTAAGGAGTGTACGAATATCTATCTACCGGGAAAATTAGCAGATGGAAATAGATCGCTTGGTAACCTAGAGTAGAGCACGTGCAATAAGGCCGTATAACCAGATAATAAATGAGTAAGATCATAGCCAGTTGCTCACCAGACGCACCGACTACGGGTGTCCAATATTTAACCATTTGCCATTTGAATATTAAATCAATTTGTGAACGAATTAGAGAACCAGAGCAGGAGTCGGCGTATCATACGTGATGAGATCATAAGCAATTCTGGGGAATCGGAACCCCTCTTTAAAGAGTTAATAACGACAATATTAATGCGCAATCGGAAGGATGACGTCCGACTCCTGAATCTAGCCATATTCCGACTCCGGCTCTTGGGTCCAGCCAATTTCCGACTCCGGCTCTTGGTTCCAGCCAATTTCCGACTCCGACCCCGGAAGCCTGTTTACCTCACCGTCACTACAACGGCTGAGATGGATAAGAGGCAACTAACTGGCAGCACATTCGTGGCAAAACGTAGAGTCCAAGCAAGGGGGATCACCGCGCATGGGACACGAGCGGCGAGTATCTACGAAGTTCACACGAAGATACAACCAAGGTTGAGGGTTCGGAAGGCAGGAAGGTTCGACTCCGATAACTGGAACCAGGGAGCGTCTCAATTCGAATCCCAGAAATCGAGGGTTCAGTCTCTGACTTCTTAGCAAAACGAGACTGCCAACAAAACTAAACTAGTCATTTGCTCCAAACACCGACTCCTCAAATGAGCAGGTGTCCGACTCCAGCCTCGACTTCTTGCACCTAAAAACCTTCAACTCCTTACGATTCTGACTCCGACTGTGCAAGCTTCGAAGCATCAAGTACGGGAAGGCACCCTCAGCGATCAAAACTACGAGTCTGTTCGACATTCCGACAGTCGAACACCAAAGTCGTGTCGACTCAAGAGGCGCGAATATCGAACGAGCGCGGCTCGTGCAGTGTCGTCGGAGCTCGTGAGTTCGGTTCCGCAAATTTAACAAAAGCTCCACTCGCGAACAAAAAATAAAAACTAGAAAAAAAACGCAGGATCAAAAACTGGTAAGTTTCTACAAGGCAGCTACAAGTAAGAGCAACACTAAGACAGTAAGATGGTATCACATTTAATGACGTACACATAACAAACATGCTAAAGCACAGTAGCGGCTAAGACGAACACTAGACAACTGCTACACGCACAGAGTAAAAACGACCGCTAAAGAAAGTCTTGGAAGCACATTAATCAACGACTTCAACAGCTTTAAATAAATACAGAATCGCTTTAACTCTTGATTCGTTTTGAACTGTGCATATGTTCGTCCAGGTTATTTATGTAAATGGCAAGATACATTGTGTAAGGATATTTTAATTTTGTCTAACACAAACTTCCAACTCGAAGCCCGCTGTTGTTTCCTAAAAAGCTTCACTAACATGGTAGTTTGTTCGATTCTTTTGCTCTACAACAAAAGACCGACAAGGATACAAAATGCTCCAGTCGACCAGACGAACGAAAACTCATTTGGAATAAACCAACAAAGCAAAGAAGCGCAATTATTTGCCTCATTTCTAAAAGCAAAAAATGGAAAAGGAACAGCAAATAGAGGGGATGAAGGAGACCAACGCTACAAGGTTCATACGTTAACTAGTAAATATGTAAGTACACTAGTATGCACAGTACTAGTACTAGCATGTACTGTACACGAACGATGACACACAGTGTCCAGCAATTCCTTCTTCTCAGATCGCCGCATTAACCAACCTTCCGATCGAAGGTTGTGTATAATTTGCATATGTTAAGTAGAGCGAACCACTAAAAACAAGATGTAATTCTTGAATAGATACTAGTACAGCTAACTCTGCACACACGTAACTTTTCGGCATGAGACTCTAAAAAAAAGAAGCAGGAGTAATTAGATGAGGGGAGCTCCTATGGACTCGCTACGCTTTTTGAAGAATTTATCAATTTATTCTGAAGAATTTATCAACAGCTGCGGACTGTCCCTGATGAACAACAGTTACCGAAAACAAAATTCTAACTCAAAAGCATAGGATAGAAGTTGAAAGGGAGCTTAGGCCGTCAATGCCTACTAGTTGTGACGTCACAACATCAGGGACGTTGCTTTCATGAGACAGCGGTAAGACCGTTACTACGTCACAAATACGAGACTTGGCGCGAGAGAAACGTCGGTTTTGATGTTCTTCAGCATTCCAGGTTAACTCAAGAAGACCAACACAGTTACTGTAGCGCTTTAAAAATCATTGCGTGAAATAAGAAAAAAAAAAACGAAACAGAAGTTCCCAGGAGCAACTAAATGATGCCAGGTGAAGATACGCAATATTAAGCTGATAGAAAGAGCCGCTGAGGCATAATTTCATCCAAAGAGTCGACAAGCAATATGAAAAAGCTTACAAACGAGGTAATTAGCATTGTCAGTTATGAGATAATTAAGAATTTAGATATTGTACTTCTGCACGGTTAAATTTTTCGGTACGCGGTGGTACCGCCGTACCCCCCCCCCCCCATGAGCTACGCGACGAATTTAGCGGAACGGCCAAGTTCAGAACATAAATTGTTCACATGAAATTCCAAGCGTAAAGTGGTACGTCTTCCAATACCTTGACGGGCATTAGCGTTGCCCTTTAGCGGCCTAAGGAATTCATCGATCTGAGCCAAGATGGAATCGAGGACATGCACCATCGTCTGGGAGAATAAGAATCAAAGTAAACCATCTCACCTGACTTGAGAGCCTCGTCCCGCTCCGTGGGAGTGACTGAGACAGACAAAGGCAATATTTCAATACTGTGACTGGCGACCGTGTAACGATGCAATTGAACCCCTTGTGGACCGACTGATTGATTACCAAAGAATGCAAGTTGGAAATTAATATAGGTTATTATTATATTGAGTAGTTTAAGTCTCCGTCTCCACAGCAAAGGCGATCTAACAGAGGAAGAAGCAAGGAACACATAGTGTGACGATAGATACGTGGAACCCATGCACGAGGGTGTTCCCACACAAGATCAACGCGCATGGGAACAGCAAGTCGGGAAAGAAGAGTAAGAACAGATTGAAGAAANAGGAGTAAAAGATGGGAAGGAAGCAAAGTGGGCACGAAAGACAGCCGTCCCGAAGGCCTAGCTAATGGCTAAGGTAACCTACACAAACCCCCTGGGGGCGCTACTCCCCATAACATACGATGGGCGAACCTAACTAACCTAACCCTATTATCAGAGGTAACAGGAGATATTGGTCCGGGACGACTTCAAACTAACAGCTTCGTTGCTGTAACTGATTTTTGTCGAAGTTGAAGTGATTGAAAGAGGATCGCCCTATGAAATATAACTTTTAAAGTATATACTGTAGAGGCCGTCCACAATGGGAGGGGTAAGAAGAGAAGGGTCCATTCCACACCACTGAGACACGATTCCCGATTCCAATGTGAGAGACTTGTGCCGTCAAAAGGTTCCCGTTGACCTTCATAATAACATCACTAAGCTTGTACAAAATGGCAATAGTGATAAACATGACATGGTTACTGACGGCACGAAGGAAAGAGTGCCAGCACACTGCTGCGCCATCAGCCCTGTGTCCCGATGGCCACAACCGACCCATTCGTCACAGAGGGACACCATCAGAATATCTAACGCAAGAACCTTCAGGACACAACGGACCAGATACAATGAAATGCCACAACTCTATGACCAGCCCACGGCGGCACGGGCTTTGACCTGCTTTTCTAAAGGTCAATGTTTTACCAATGAATTCTTCATGAAACTGTTGATGTGTAACCAACTCGATACGCTAACATTATGGCAAATGACAAAAATGGGTTCTTCCTAGTTTTATCTAAACTATGCGCTAAGACTGCATTGTTTAATGCTGATGCTGTATATTATATAACAAGAGAAAATGGGCTTCATTGCTTCTGAAACATAAAGGCTATATGAGTTTATTAGGCCTGCATTACTTACAACAGCAATATCATATCGATTTTCTCAAGTGAGTCTACTCGAAAGAATGAAAAGTACATAGACGTACGCGCCGCGTACGCAGTTCGGAGAAGTTATGGAGGTTTAGAGAATTATTGAAGTATTATCATCAGATGATGAGATATACTCGTGAACACCGGACATCAAAACCAGTCTTTAAAAGTTGGTCATACATTGGGCTCGCCACGCTTCATAAAACTCACAAATAAAAAATGCGCTTAGGCTTGTCAATAAAATTTCCGTCATAAAACGAGCTCTGCAACCAAATGGGCGGCCCAGATATAACCCTGAAATTTCATCAAAATCAGTAACCCCAAGCGAGGCTTGAATACCAACAGAAGGATATATTCAAGAAAATCAAGCACAGCGAGAGGAATAAAACTCTACACGAAGCGGTAAAAGGGGTCCAAACTTTTTTTTCCTGATTTTCTGAAAAGAAAAAGATGCTTCGTCACCTGGAATTCAAGCTTCATGTAAACGCCGACTGCAGATACATGAAAGTGAAAGTATTACCATCCCCTCTTACAAAAATAGCCACTGGCAAATTGAAAGTGTAATTTACAATCAAAGTAGAAAAATAGTCACTGGTGCCCCATCATGTGAACTATTCCTTTGGCACTATGTAGGTCTTGACAAGTTCTAAAAGATATGGACGTGGCCTGAGGGACGTGGAGACATGAGAAGCCTTACCCTCCTCCTCCTGCCGCTGCTCCTTCCTTCGCCTGTTGATGGAGTTCGCCATGCCCCAGGTGCCGGACCGCTGGCGGGGGGTGGGGGCCAGGCTCTCGTCCGCCGAGCTCCAGCCGTCGTCCTTCTGTGAATACAACCGAGTTAGTCACACTAGTTACTTAGTGGTAACATTCTAATAACACAGATGGTGACAACAGTTAGTGGTACCGTTATAAGAACAGAGATGGTGACAATAGTTAGTGGTAACGTTATAAGAACAGAGATGGTGACAATAGTTAGTGGTACCGTTATAAGGACAGAGATGGTGACAACAGTTAGTGGTAACGTTATAAGAACAGAGACAGTGACAATAGTTAGTGCCAGCTAGTCTGCCACAATTGAAAAGAGTTAGAGGCAAGACTAAACTTACAGAGTTAGTGACAATGGTGACGTCAGTGGGTGACAACAGATGAGTAGTGAATTCAAAAGAAAAATAGAATAATCCTTCTGCGTTTATAGCATAATATTGCGAGAAGAAACAGCCTAATCCAGTAGCTATATAGAATAGGATGGAATTAATTACAAAAGAAGGATAACTGACTTTATGAGCGCAAGCATACCAAGACAAGTACGGTAGTGTATTTCACATTTGTACACAGGAATGAGGCTACTTTTACGACAGCACTGTTCTTAGCGTACTGCACACCATAGGTGGATGTTACTAATAGTGCGGCACAGCGATAGGCCGCCAACGAGTGACTTAATTCAAGCACTGAAGGGTTAACTCGCTTCCAAAGCGCAAGCAACAGGAGGAAATCAGCGCACTATGCAAAACTTGTTTCAGGGCTTTAACGAATTCGGGGTATAGAACTGCGACCTATTATCATACAGCAATTTTCTACTTGCATTTCAGCACTGGTGACGGAATTTAAAAATTCCGATATACAGTATTTCCATTCCGAGAAACGACTCTGTTTACTTTGGTTCCTTCATTCAACTTTCAGGACAAAAAAGTGGAGCATAAACAATTGCTTTCAAGAGCATACAGGAGCTCGGCGGCTGGGCGTCCATCACAGCGGAGTTTGTTGAGACGAGGCTTGAGTTTATACAAGTAAAGAGCTCGAGTGATGGACGCACGGACGAACAAACAATACCTACCTAACGCCACACACGTAAACACAAGGGCGCTTCAGCAATCAGTTAAGAATCGGTCACCAGCAGTTTTCATCTTCAACCCTTGCTTAAATCTAATTAATTTTATGTATTTGAAAGAACCATTAGACGAAAGTAATACCTGTCTGTGGGCTCATAATTTGCTGCAGGATGTAATTAAATTGCTTTTTAATTGATGTAGTCAACTGTTTCCTTATTAAGTAGAATATATCAGCTTTTATCTTAACAAGAAGTTTACTGTGCCTTTCTACCACTCTAAAATATGCCTTTGCTATTGCACTAAGTTTACTTAACACTATCCTCGAGTAAAGTTACTGCCCGAATGACAGAAAAAAATTAAAATCTACGTCGACGTTTCGGCATCTTACTAGTGCCATTCTCAAGACTATTAAAATCTGAAATGGAAATATACAGAGATAAATTTCACAAAATACAATAATTACCAAGATATAAATATACAAGGACCTCTGGCAGTAACTTGTTTTTACTCAAGGATACCGGTACTCTTACATAAACTTAGTGCAAAAGCAAAGACATGTTTCCTTATTAAGAGAATCTTTACTCACCCTAAATAATGGTATTTATTATTATTTATACATTAGTTTCCCGCTTAAATAATGACGATCTTAGGTGAATAGTTTCCATGGATTATGTACACACAATAGTTTAGACAATACCTTCTACAGATATAAAAAAATAAAAAAGCATATTAGTAAGAAATTTACACACATCAATGGAACATTAGTCCATAGTTTCCCAAATAAGTAAGATGTTAATCATTATAATATAAGATGTTTACTAATAGTATACCGAAGCGAGAAGCTACCTATAAGATTGTCGTTCAGTAGGTAGTTAGGTAGCCAGCTACCGCTGGCAAACTGAGAAAAATGTAGTCTCAAATCCAGCACGCGTTCTGTCGGGACACGCGAAAGCGTGCTGGTTCAGTGCTGCAATAACACTGTTATTGGAGCCCTGAGGTACCGTAAGTGTTCTCCCAAAATATGAACGCAATCCCATGTAAAGGCAGCAGGCAACTTCCTACTTTGGCGTGCTCAGCACGAAAACTGTTTTTTTCGTGCTTCACGAGCATCTCAGAGACAGAAATTTTTCATGGGAACACGGGAAGGCGTGCAGACCTCAAGATAACACTTTTCTCGGTGTAAAGATTTCTCATTTCTGTGCACGTAACCAACCTTAACGCCGTCCCTGGCCTTGCCCTGCTGTAGTTGCTGCTGCGCCTTGGCTGCAGCACCGCCTGCAGCACCACCCGCAGCACCAGCCGATCCTGCAGCACCCCCCGCATCCTGTAAACAAACAATTATTTTAGAACTAAGTATTTTTCCAGTAGGAACAGGGTCGTATTTATACAGAAAGGATTATCGAACTGTCATTTTTTTGCATTCGCGGGGAAACATTTTTCTTTTGTTATCGTAGTGTAATTTTCTTTACTCGTCGAATTGTTTTCTTTCATAACTCGGGGTCCAAAAGTTTCAATGCATAGAGAAACTAAGCAATTTAGTGAATTTACATGAAAAATAAAGAGCATAATAGCTACGGTCAAGGATGATTAGCTACCTACCAGGAACAGGTTAGCGCACTGCCGAGCGGGCGGCGCATGCGCGCGGCGGACATACGAAGCGATGACGTCACAAGAATATAGTACGTTTATCAATAGCTATTTTGCATTGTTCCTTCAAAATTTCATTTGGGCCTCTAGAGTGTCCTATTGAACTAACTTAAACCTTAGTCGCTCTCAAAATATCCATAACCGTTCCCATATACAGGTATAAATGATGAAAAATAAGAATTATAGGCAACGTACAAAGGAACAGCTCCTTTCTAGTAAAAAAAAAATACAGGATTGCTAGCATCTGAGTCTGAATAGCAACAAAAAAGTGATACAAATAAAACATAACTAAAAATTAGGGACACAAAACCATAACACAGGGGCAGCCTAGACAGGAGCCTGTCGGCCACGACACGAAATGAATTCTGAGACACGCACTGCACGTCGACGTGTGCTTGTGACGGGGGACGAGGGGGGCGACGGGGGCACGAGCTGCGCGAAGGGGGCAACGTGCTGCACGAAGGGGGCCCCGTGCTGCGCGACGGGGTCACGTGCTACGCGACGGGGTCACGTACTGCGTGAAAGGGGGCCACGTGCTGCGCGAAAGGGAGCCACGTGCTGCGCGAAAGAAGGCCACGCGCTGCGCGAAAGAAGGCCACGCGCTGCGCGACGGGGGCCACGCGCTGCGCGACGGGGGCCACGTGACGCTCGAAGGGGGCACGTGCCGCGCGATGGGAGTACGTGCTCGAGGCTGAATACGTCCTTCCATCCGTCCGTCCATGTGTCTGCACGTTATGCTTGTAGTATTAAGAGAAAACACAACTTGCAGGAAGCTCTGATTTTCGCTGGAAGGAAGTTCTACAATAGCTGTCTTCTTTTCGCTTCTTGAAAAAATTTTCAGTCAGTTTTAAAGCAAAAAGATGATCACTGCACCCGTAGGCTACCATATCTACCGATTTTAATTTTTTTTTTTTTGCGCCATATTATATTCACTTTGCCGGTGGCGGATGACATTCTTGACAGGGCCACATACGTAGCTAGGATAGGGTACAATAGCACAGAGAAGGTAGTTTTGGGAATATCGACTCTTTAAGTACGGTATTGTTTGAAGCGACTGTGCCATGTTTAAAGAAATACAATGACATCTTGAGAACAGAAGGTTACACTGCTGTGACTGAAGAAATTGACCGAGTCGGCTGTAGTTTGTTGAATAGCTATCGCTTCAAATACAGCAGAAAAATTAGGTATGGGCTACTGAATACTGATCAATATCCACGGCTCTTGTAATAGTATGAAAAACCGGATACGCTGACAAAAAATTGAAACGTGTAAGTTTATGAACGGCTAAATTATCTGTAAAGTGTGGGAAACAGAGCTTAGAACTGGCGTGCTAACATTTAAAAGGACAATGCAACGAGTACTTTCGTATATTTCTGTATCAAGACACAAATGCACATTCTATGTTGACAGAACGAATGTGAGATTCACCGGTTAAATCAGAATACCAAGAGAGGTTAGACGAGGCGTAAGGTAGACGGAGTGCGTAACGGTAGAGAGGGTTCAACGGTGGACATTAGTTTAGACGGGGTGGGTTACGCTAAGTTAGAAGCGCTGCTTCAAGTCAAACTATGGTAAGTGAAAACATGAATTACCCGTGGAATTTCCACGGGTAGCGCTAGAAAAGAAAAATATCAATAAGTAGAGAGGCACATCAATGCCGGATGAATCTGAAATGCAAGTCGACCGCACCCGCTTCTAATTCCCACTCCAGATATCGAGTATGAAAATCACGCTCAGCGCACCAGGAATTACTCTCAGGAAATCCCACCGATCAAAGAGATGTCAGCAGGAATTTCTCAATTGGAATTCTTGCCTCGAGCAACTGAGAGCAATTGAATTCTGTGACAATATTGGAAACTCATTATACACTTTATAGAAATAACTTGCAAGCTGTTATTTAGATAAGCTCTTAATTCATTTGCGCAATTATTAGTTCAGTTTATATATCACAAAGACCATTATTATTAGGAGTTTTCAGCACAATGCAGCGGCCAACAAGGGCTATACCGCCTCGTGAAAAGAAACGGACATTACGTATATGTGTAGAGGAAAGCTAAGAACCCGTGCGTGACGGGGTTCCAACACAGGATCAACGCGGATGGTAGCAGCAAGTCAAGCAAGACAGAGGAAGAGCAGGGCAAAGTATTATCACAGAAAGTACGAAAATAGAAGGAAGCAAAGTGGACACAAAAAAGTATTCTGAAAACTTAGCTAAGGCAAGGGTAACCTATGGGGATCCCCTGTGGCGCTGCTCCCCATAGCATAGGATTGGCGACCTTAACTAACCTAACCCCATGACCCATACTGTAGTACTATACCCCCAGAGGGGTATCGGAGAAAAACAATACAAGAATATCCCCCCTTTCAATAACCACACCACATGGCACACAACAAAGAGTAGCTACCTCTCCTTCCCCCGGGGATGTTTCCTCGTGTATGGTAGGCTCAGGGTAGGATATGGCGATGTTGTACTGCCCGTATTTCCGTACTCGCTTTCTGTTCTTGGCGTCGGCAGCACCGTATGAAGAAGAGTCCAGCCGACCCATTGGTTTGGCTGGTGAGGATCCGTCGGTAGGAGTCGAAACGAAGAACCGCCCGACGGCGTATTTCCCAGCACCTCCTGACCCGCTCGACATGGTTGTGTCTAGTTCGAGCTAGGCGATGAATACCAGGGGACCTACTGCAGGCCCCGTACAACAGAATATACTTAGAAATAACTTGTTTTCGACCACGTACGCCTAAGGTAGTTATCTGTAGGCCACGTATGAGAAAAAAATCGAGCCACGTAGGTAATTTCAGGCGAAGTAAAACGCTGCCGATTAGCGTAGCCACTTACTTCAGTGAGCACCGAGCTCGGTTTGCAACTTTTCCAAGCGCGATAAATGACGAATAAACCGGCGTTGAAATGTTTTGAAAACACAGTCAGTTAAACGATAAAATGTCAATGAAACGTGAGAAAATTTTTTTTCAGACTAGATAGCTAATTTGGCCGGAAGAATATTTCGCGTTATAACTCGTGAATATTATTTCCTTAGTTTATAAGAGCGCACTTAATACAGCAACTTTGTGACCACACTGAGCACCGTTTATTTTCTTTCTTTGGCAAGCAAGCAATTAGATAAATTTTTAAAATCGGCACTGATATACGTAGCCAGGCTACGAAGCGAAGACTCAAGAGTATCCTGGGGCTTGATACACGAATAATTTATAATTTATCTGCCCTCTAAATTCATCACATTTGTATCTAGGGTACGCGACGAGAGAGCATATATATAACCCTTGCCATGATCGCTTTCGAAGATTTGTGACGTAGAGCAATGATTCTCGATGTTGCTATCATTCAGCACTTGACAGTATCCACAATGCATATGCTACAATATGTGACTAGATATTACTTATCAGATGAAAGAGTTCGCGCAAATTTCAGCGTCGAGTACAAATCAGCCTGTATTTTCAGTGCTTCCACGCACACGGTAGCAAGAACGTTTTTAGTCAGCATTCAAAATTTTTTTCCTATATCGATACAAGCAGGCATATAACAACGCACATACACGAATATATAACGTGGTAGTTTAAAAAAGTAATAGGTACCTATATTACTCCAGTAACAGTCAACATTAAGAACTTTCAACAACAAATTTGGAGCTTACACACAACAGTATTAGGAGTCAACAGATGAAACCGTCGAGTTGAATAATTAGCTGTTCTATTTTGACAATAAATTTGAGACACTCATTTTTTAAAGAAAACAATTTAGAATATAACTTTTAATTAAAGATTCCTATATATATATATATATATATAGTGGTCCGCGTGCTTGTTAGTATCGTGAGAATCACAAATATCTTCACACTCAAGCTTTAGCGAGCAATTTTATGCACGCATTTGGAAAATTAATTTTAACTATTGGCCCACGCTTCCTTTAAGGATACACGAACACCACGGTCACTTTATTCTACTTACTAATTTTCAATTAATCGTAATTTCCACAAATATATATTTATAACGAGTAGTCGATGCAGACAAAAGGAATATTTTCAGGTATATTCTCCGTATATTGTATAGGACCACACTATAGCCTATTTCAGACTATACCTATATACCGTACCGTACTCGACACAAACACCAGTAAAATCGTTTGCATAGGCTATGTAGGAAGCGCAAAAGTTGTACCTATTATACTACGTGTCTATCAATTCAAGCATTTATTATGGCATCCAAAGACTAGTATTTTGAACAAGGTATGCTATAGAACCAGCCTAGAACTGTATGGCACGCAAAGGGTTAACAATAAACAGAGGCAGCAGAATGGATATTCCGAGCGCTAATGCAGCACTGTGCAATTTTCATTCATGTAACTGTACAGTTGTCAAGTCACGACGCAATTAACTGTGCGACTTGAAACAATTTTGCAGCATTAGCTTATCGACAATCTGAAAACTTACTTACCAAAGTAAAACTTTAACTGAACACTTATGAACACGAAATTTTTAAGTGATTTCAGCACAAGAATAAACGCACTTCCATAAATTCAACAAGCACTGTACAGGGCTAAAATGACACAGCACTTGACAATTGATCACAATTCATACAATGAACACTTCGCAATCTTCGTTTTACAGTTTCTATATGTATCTGGATCACTGTATGGATACAAACACCGCGTTATGTTCACTTCAACGCCTTTCAAGTGCGCTGCACGAGTTGTTGTTGTTTTGCGCAACTTCAGAATAAGAAATTGGAGATTTCACTAGAAAACAAAGTCAGCACTTGCATCCGCTTACTCGTTTACGAAAATTACACGGTACTTTTTAGCATTCTTCAAGATGATTTTGGAACAGAGCGCAATAGAAAATAATCACAAATGCACGACATAAACAAATTTTAAAAAGTGAACTAAGAAGGAGTTTACAAGGGACAACTAGACTGTTTCAAAAATAAATTAACGATAGCGAGGAACACGTTTTCCTGAGTCCAGAATAGGGGCAGACCCGTGCCCGCCTAGACAGGGAAAAATTATGGGAGGTTAGATAAATGTTATGCTGGCTCATATCAATTAAGAATTTAAAGACAAAGACAGCAGTTAGAATTAGTACATTAAGAAAAAGTTTCGCATAAGTGCTCCATGGATCAGTTGCAAGCTTCTGATATGTCTTTAAATTCCTAAATGATTTACAATTAAAATAACAAAATGGCTTAAGCAAAATAGGATAGTATAGCCTAATTAATAGGTGCCGTTAAATGGAGTTACAATAACGCGCAGAATAACTTTGGCCAGCTATTTTATTATATTTCTTTTCTTAATAACTAATAGAAAACTCAGTAAGTCTGAGAATTACAGCACAAGTACTAATATTTGAAGATTGCCTATTATTATCTATACTTAAACTACCGTGTCGGTCCATTTAATCAAGGTCAGATAGCTTGGGACGGGAATAGGTACCTACCCCTGCTGATCAAGTTAACACCATTTATGGTATCCAGCTGGTACCAGGCACGAAAGGTACCTGCTGGTTATGTACCTAGCCTACTTCAGTCCCAATCTGCACGTGGCGGATAGCGTGCACACCACCACCTGCACCTCATTCGAATATTATGGATGTATTTCATAAAATTAATAATATAATTACTGGTAATATTATTCAAGTGACAATTAAATCAATACTATTTCTCAGTAACAAAACTTCTTCGATGTTCCTAGAGAACCTAGTAAACTTCTCAATCAATAATGTAAAATTCAAAAAGCCGTAAGTTGACTCATTAATGTAAAGTGACTCACATTTGCAATAGTATTATGACTGTCGCTACTTTTTCAGCATTCATATTAGCACAGTACTTTTATTACCGGTATTTGTATTACAACAACAATTTAATTAATTACATTAAATACAGGATGGGCAATAATGTTGTACAGCCTATACATATGCTTACCAGAACGATATCATACCTATAGCTACAATTCAACATCAATTTAGCCGTGCTCTAAGCATAAAACTTGACCAGTATTAGTGGAGCACAGACTGTATATAGTACATCAATGTCAGTTAGATGCGCTTTATTAGTTACAAATATTCTTTCATACAAGACGGTTACTCTTCCTACTAACTAATGGAAACCCATCAAGCTCGCCGTACACAGTAATTTAAATTTTACATTTATTCTTGTACCGTATGAGGCTTGGAAGAGGGCGCGCTATAGCAGCACGTGAAGAAGCACGACAGGCAGGCTGGCACGTTGGTAAAGCGAGACACGAGTGTAAATATAAGTAAGGCAGATGAAAAGATGAGGCAGCACCTTGGCACAGTGCCAGCCTGCTGCACATGCAGCCGAGGGAGGGGGCCCACGAGGGGGGGCTCGGTGTAGATGTGTGTGTGTAGCAACAGCGGCCACAGGCACTGCTGCACCGACACGCGATCTCTCGTAATTTGTCTGACGGAGAAGTTTATGTTAGTGTAAATACCTCGGACAAGCGACTGAATTCGGAGATAAATATATGTAGGACGTTTTAAAACAAGTGGTGCCGCGCCTAAACAAAGCGACGAACCAGCGCAAAATAAAACTAGAGAACCCTGAGAGCGCGTACCTCCGCCAAGCTAGGCAACGTTAACGAAAATTTCAGATTGGTTCTGAAACTGATTTCTTTCTTTCAGCATCAAAATCTGGTCATTTGTGCCTTGAGACGGAGAGCCGCGAGGCGTAGCCTAAGTTCCGGCGCCTGTCTGGCAATGGGCCTGTTGGTCCGCCTACTGCCACCTACCTATTCTAATCTCGTAACAATTTCTCTAACTTTTTTTCCAGATCCGTTCATAACTTTTCAAGTGATGTTGCTGACAAACATTTTGACAAACAGCGAAACGCACACAGGAACGAAACGATCATCACCAAAATTTGATCATTTATGTCTGTCAACAATAGTAAAAATTCCTGCAAATTTCATAAGGATCCGTTTAAAATTTTTTGAGTCATTCTCCTAACAACCATAAAATCAAACACAGAAACAAACAAACAGATTACCACAAACATTTGATAATTTACTCTTTGTGACATAGCTACCAAACAACTCATGTAAATTTCATAAAAATCCATCCATACCTTTTTGAGTTATTGCACTATGAATAAAAAGGCAGACAAATAAGAAAAGGTTGAACGGATCTTCGCCAAAAGTTAATCATCTGTTACTCATAACACGCCTAACAATCCCAGTAAATTTCGTAAAGATCCGTCCATAACTTTTAGAGTTAGGTATCTTGGTGACAGACAAAGGGACAGGCAAACCCAAACCTCCTTTACGGAGGTAAATATACTCGCAGTTCGGCGTTATGTTTTGGAAGCGTTGTAATTTGTCTCACAAAGAAATGACCTGGACAAGGCGCAAAGTGCGCTGATACTAACAAATGATTGCATTTTCTAGGCGGAACTTCCACTTGCACTCATACGCTCAGCCACACGCCAATTAATGAAGTGTATTGAGACACTCGCGAAAAGTTCCGCCACCTATAAGAACCGCCAAAGACACTTGGAAGCCGGCCCCTTAATGAGTTAGACTGACTAGGTATGTCTTTCCAGCAGATCTGCAGTAAATGGAAACTATTCCTACCAAACGAAACGGATTCAGAATTTTTTTTCGTAAACCCTTTACTGGGCGGCTGAGGCTCACTCATTCATAGGCCTATTGTGAATTAGTCAACATTCCTACCTATTGCTGGAAGAGAGTTAAATACATACAGAATAGGCCTAGGTACGAGTTAATGCTCTTATAAGAGCTTTTGTATACGTTTGTATAGAATGTAGGCTGTGCTATGAAAGTTGCATAAATCTGTACCTTAAGCTATGAGGCTTATAACCCTTACCACTATCATGTATTGAACTACGAGTTTACTAATCCCGCACCGTACCATAAGTTTCAATTGATGAAAACCTTCCTATTGGGAAAAATTGATGATTCTATTGTTTGCAGCAGACCCTGCTCGTGAGCATCAACACAATGAAGTAATCATATACATGATCACTTGCTCAGTATACGAGTAAAGGGTTAAACCACTACAGACCGCTAGGCAATGTAAAACTTTCGTTGCGCAGCGCACTCCTATTCGCCACACTTCGTTTCCTAGCCCCAAAACATCCCCACTCACCAACCTCCACTCATGTGGCTCAAAATACCAGCCTCAAATACCCATGTATCAAGTAACTGTGACACTCGCAAGCCTACCAACAAAATGAAGATAAGAGTTCTAACAGGTCATGTGAAAAATAAGAAGTAAATAAAAACTCCAAGTTCCGCGGGTGATTTTGAAATCTAGAGACCATTGGAAAAATCCCACATGGGGATAGCAGTATTCAGGAATGAAATAGCATCGTGAAAGTGAAGCGACTTAAACCTTGAAACAACGTGTCATTAAATATATAAAAATGGAATTAAATTGTTATTTTTGGGCGAAAAAGATAAAAGCTTAGTCGGTATGCCACGTACGTACTGCCTTCGTGCACTGCAGCAACAATGTTGCGAAAGAAGTGCTTGAAAATCAGGGCACAAATTCACTAACGTTACAACATTGCAGGATTTACTGCCATGTAACTTAGAACATCTCTATATTCAGAGAGGAACACTACTTTCGAACCCCACGCTGGTAGTTGTAAATGCAATACAATGCACCAGCCCCTGTGAGCCCGGCCAATGAGAGAGCTCGCTGCACGCTGCTTGGACTCCCACACACCAATGGGCGCTTGTGCTTTGTAAATGAACTTACAAGCGGTAATTGTGAGCTGCAACACAGGCCGGGCTTTACAAGCTTGTATGTACTTGGATAAATCTGCGCCCAGGCCGCAACAGGCCCAGCAGAAGCAGCACGCAGAGTACGGCGGCGCGGGCAGACAGCCCGAGGACAGCTAGGGCCTATAATTAGCGACTGCTGCAGCGCAGCGCTGACGCACGGCTCAGCAATTAATTAGCTGCATTTCAGCGCATAATCGGCCCATTATGGAGGGACTGGGCCCTCGGCAACACACACTGGCAAATGGAGACAACGGCCATTTGGCCCATTAGTGGACTGGCAGCATCGACTCACTTACCCCATTATGTTAGATATATACTCAAGATACTGATATTCACTCTTAGTTGACGCCGAGTAAACGTGATTTTTGTACGTCTAGCACCATCTGAAATGTGTCCTCCAGCACCTACCGGTCCCTGTAGGCATTACACCATATTACCGCTTACTGTACCGGTCTGCAAGCGTTAAAAATAGTAAGATTCCTACAAAACACTGTCGGGTGATCGTTTTCACACGTAAGTCTCACCAGAAAGTAAAATACGGTTAGATAGAAAAAGGATGACGCGTTCGAAATAGCGAGGGCAACCACGCACGGAGGATCACCGAGCATGGCACGCCGTTATGGCGTACAGCCCGTCCTACTTCCGTTGATGAATACATTCACCAAATTGTAACTTTATTCCAGACCATTTCTAGCCTCAGAAGTATGAACTTATTTGCCGCAATCCGAATACACAAACTATTTTTCGGATTATATTCCGAACAAACGCTCACCCCGTACTTTACCCTATTAATCCGAAAAATGCTTATTTGTTCGGATTGCACTTCGAAATATAATCAGATGTACGGATTAAGGAGGGGTTCGGATTATTGAGGTGCGGATTAGAGGGGTTTTACTATACACACAAAAGAACGGACAAAATTTTTACCTGTAGGAAGACGTTAGTTCCCTGCATGGAAACTAAAAAAACGAATTCTTTACCAACCGGGAAAGCGCCACAATCCAAGTGAGAAACAAATTTCATGACAGCCCTTGCGGCGGACACCCAGAGCCATCATCATAAAGAAGCACTGAGCCTCGAACGGACATTGCTAGCGGCCCGTGGACACACAGGTGGGTCCCCGCACTGTCGCCTATGAAGCACTGCTTTCACTTCGGTACAGCAGGGCGTAGAAAACATATTTCTTACTCAGTAATGTTAACTCTATATTGAACTAGGTTATGTTATTTCATCCTATAGTATTCCTATATAGGTAGGAGTATATATGGTTCCACCCCAAAAAAATTGCAACAAAAGGTTTCTTAACTGATTTGGATAGTACTAGGTGTCTATTATCGCATATTAAAAATCTTAAGTAATCCGACTTCCGGAAAG
>LQNS02015105.1:1315781-1331012 GCA_001587735.2 Parhyale hawaiensis | reverse complement strand
AACGTACCCTATACACACAGAGAACAGGGTAGTAATATTGACTAAATTTTTTTAGTTACGGCATTTTGTTTGGAATCACTAAATATTTTGGTAATTCTCAACATATGGGGAAAATGCTTTGTTGTAGTTACTTCTTTTTTTGTTTAATAATACATTGATATTCATGGTTATTATGACAAAACTTGCTACATGTGATGAATAGAATGGTAACTGTAACTAGATTTTGGTAAATAAAAACAAATTTAGGACCTTGGTTAAAATTACGAAACTCTTTTTCGTAATTTTTACTAAATATTCGTAAATACTACTAAATCTTTTAACCAAAAAAAATAGTCATTTTCACCAAAAATTTGGTTGGCTTATAGCTGACCAAATAGCTTGGTTAAATCAAACAAATTTTGGTGACTATAACCAAACTGTTCCCTGTGAGCATATATATATATATGAAGCACCGCTTTCGCTTCGCTACAGCAAGGCGTAGAAAACATAATTCTTACTGAGTTATGTTAACCCTATATTGAACTAAGTTATGTTATTTCATCCTATAGTATTCCTATATGGAATGAAGACTCCGTAGCGAGGTGACACAGCCTAGTTACGAAGCGTTAGTATGGAGCGCTGTTCTACTCCCAAACAGTTGGTAAAAATACCATTATTAGGATTAGCTGCCCAGAATTGCGTGGCAACATCATGTGACCGCGACTTGAACAAACACACGCGCTCGTGACACAAATCAGAGCACGATAAGCAGGAGACGAGATAACGATAGCAGCAAACACGACCGCTTATCAGTGGCGAGGTCAGGCAGAGAAGAGCAGACGTTACGAAGAATCGCGTACTTACTTCACAGCTACACATTATAACTGTCGAAGTAACCCTTTACTGGGCGATTGAAAACGCCTTCGTAGAAATAAAAAATATTATGTAAGTAACCACGTACGGTCACTGGCCCGGTAAAGGGTCCGTGTGCTCAGGTACGTACGCCTAAAAAAGTTACATTTCGTCAGACGTGTCAGAAAACTGGCACGTCGAGTCAAGCGAAGCCCACAAGCCTTGGCGGGAACGACACTTCAGACACGTGTGATGATTTCAACCCGTTCAATCGAAATGCAGGCGGTAACCTTCAGCCGGCTACCCTTGAGACTTCACAAAAGCCAATCTTGCTCCGTAAAATGGAGCTTCTGTAGTCTCATGCGTACCTACTCGGGCTGCGTTCAACGCCTGCAATGCGACGTAACCGCCGTTCCAGGCTGAGGTTCCGGATAAGTCAAGCCCAACAGGCCCAACTTCGCCACACCACCATACCAACCTGAACATAAGACCCAAGGGGAAACCTCCACTGAACCTAAACCGAGAAGTTTTCAGCACTCCTTTTACGGACAGCATTAATAATCGCACGTGCGGCGGCAGGAAGGTGCAGGAAGCCTACATACGTGAGGGCAGCAACGGGTCAACACACTGCAGCTCCTGCCAAACCACACACGCGACGGGTCTCCCGTCACCAGGTGCGCAGCGCTTTGTCTGGGCACGCACAGCTTACCTGGCATATAGCGAGCACTGCGTGGTGCTGAATTTGTGATGTGCCTACAGCGGCACGTTCTAAAATAAAATATTGCAACGGCTTGCTATATAAACCGTCGAAGTTGGAGCAATAGACGTGATCAGCAGTTACTAGAAACCGGAATGGAAACATGGTGGAAGCTGCGTGGCACGGTAATTCACCACAACAATGCCAGTCGATAGAAGAGTTTAACACGTTATAGGTGGACGAAGGAATTAACTAAGTTTAGTGTCAGCTGAGTTCTCCTGGTACCTACCTAATCCAGATACTATCCATCAGCGACGCCGATCTCAAGGGGTAATCGAGATGAAGGTGCTTCAACGCTGATAGTCAAAAATTAACCCATTTATTCATGATTCAATTTTTCCTTTTCCACAGAAACAACACTACCTAGTTACTTCGCACGCTGCATACATGGCACACCGCACTACCGGAGCTACACTTGATAATCGCACGCTAAACCTAATCAGTGGACGTGCACGTGCATCTAGCATATCGTACACATTACCAACCGTATCTACGCTACAGGTGTTTACTATGTATCGACACCATGTACGACAAGTTGAGCGTGCACTTGTGAGCTGTAGCCCCGCCATTAGAGAACTAGTGAATTCACTGAGTGCCTTACCCAAGGGTAGCAGGAACTGACCACGATGACAGGCCACATGTTACTGAAGCACTCCCCATGTCGCAACTTCATGCCGCAGCTTAATTACGTATGAAAATGCAAAAACAGCCGCACAGAACAACAGAACACAACCGGCATAGCAACGACGGAGAAGCTTCTTATCGGCTTTAAAATCAGTATTCGCATCCGAGACGCACACAGTCGTGCCCGCACATAAATTGTACGAAATGAATTATGAAAGTGCACAGGCGCCACGCCGTGCCGAGAATACCGTCAGGGTGCAGAAAATCCCAAGAAGGATATCCATAACACATCCTATCGTCTCGTTTTCACAACTGGTTGAAGCGGGGCGAAAGCGAGTGCTGCATTAGCAATTGTGGGGGCTGGGCGTGTGTCCACGGGCTGAGTCTCCGCAGCTCAGTCAGTGTCGGTTCGTCTCTTGTTCAGAGAGGTTGTGTTGGGGCTGTAGGTTGCGTGTGGATGCCACTTTTCCATACGTCAATACCTAAAGTAAGAAATTTACTTCTGGAAATTACTCCTGAGCAAAAACAATGAGACACTAAAAACTGCCCGACAAGAGAACCGTCAAACATCCTTTTTAGGTACATTTTTTTACGTACACTTTTATACGAAAGAGACTCTACGCTACGCTCCTTTGTCGGGCGAGAACCAATAGCATAAAAGTAACTTGAGTTATCGGCCAGAGATCAAGCGCAGGCTGCAAGCGCTGCTCCAATCTTAATATTAGTTGATCAGTTTTGTCCCTCACTTGTCCGCTTAGTCCCACGTGCAGCGTCCCACAGCACGCAACGAACCTCGCACGAAACGCATGTGTACAAACATTCTAGCTACCATAAAAATGCAACACACAACTGAAATCCAAATACACAAAATAAAGTTGCTCGCGGCAACAGGAGGTAACAACAGAGGCGCTGTTAATTACGCACGCGAGCCCAGAACTTGGCAGGTAAAGCACACTCGGAAATTCGAACATGAAAGCCGACATCAAACAAACTTTCACTCGAGCTTGCCAAGGAAGGAAGAAACTCGTGCAACTCGCGACCGCGACACTAGAAATATAGCGTCGGAGGCGGGGCGGTGCTTCTGTACTGCAGCGGGACAGCGAGCTGACGGACAGCGGCCCAACTTTTCCCATCAAGCAAGTTTGGTTGCAGGAAGCGACACCATCTTGAAATCAAGGTTATGACAAAATGATCCGCCTGCAAGAAAAGTATTTTAAAATGGAACGTGTTGATGAAACAAGCGCAGAATACAGTAACGCTTCGTGGGGTTGCGGGGACCGCATCTGTGCAGTTGAACTTGGGTAATTTTATCCAATTCGCAGAATTAATTATACTTTGCTTCAAGATTAAAACGACTTGATCATAATTTTGCTCTAAAAAGGAATGAAATCTGAGCCGTGATGTTGGTACTTGTTCACGGAACTGTACAACTTACTACTAGTGTAGCAATACTGTCAGTTTCGGCACTGGATGTATCGTCAAATTTTTATGTACCTGTATCGCCAGTAAACGTGATACTGGTACACCTCTACACTATACCTACATATAGCTATACGTTCCAATGGCCTTTGGAATTGTGCATGAGTATGGAGGCCCAGACCATTAATAGCTCAGTAAGAACATGATAGTAGAAAAATAGCGATATCATTTATAAAGAGTACAGAAACAGTACGCATTATGTAGTCTATGATTAGTATTATTCAAAGTTCACGTATGGGCCACCAGGGATAGGTAGTACAACCCAAACGAAGCAAGATGCAACACCGGGAAGCCCGAAACCCTGCCAAGAAAAATACATCAAGAGAGCCACTGCCAGCCGGTCGACACGACCGAAAGTTGATCGTGTGGTGAACTTTCAGACCAAAACGAACCCGGGCGGAAACACCGACTGAACAGACGAGTCCGGCACTTAGCAGTCTCCAGTGTAAAGAAAGAAAGAAAAAAACATTTATAGGAATGCGCATCAACCGCATTTCTCCCAAATACCTGAAGGCAGGGACAAAAGAATACCACCCATGCCTCTCATTGCCGTAGCTACAACATCATATAAACAGAGTCGTCCGGCCAACCCTTCTCCTATGGGACAGATTTATCGAATGCCTCTCAGCGCACAGGCTGCAGGTGGTGCACTGATGCACAGAAGCCAGTTCTCTTCCAGTGCATGCACACGAGAAAATCTAAATCTCATCAACGTCACTAAAAAATGTTACTTTTATAATTGTCACATCTTGGATTTGTACAAATTTTATATACCGGAACTTCTAGATTTTTCACGTAACTTTACTTATTTAATCTTATGAGCTCATTTCAATATTTGGGAGTAATATTTTCGCCAGAGAGTTTCCAAAGGCGTCTATCAGTTAAGAAGTTAGTACCTACCTAAGACTGACGTGTTGGCATCACTGCCAAGTGAGAGTTACAAATGAAAACATTTCATGAAGATTCAAGTCTGCTGATGAAGTTACCAAGTACTGTTTGCGGACGAAGTAGCCCCGTATAAATTAACAAAACATCTTTGCCATTCAGGACCGCTCGGGAATATCCATACGAACCTATTTCTAACAGGCATTGTGCTACTGCATTAGCCTTGCCATCTTTGCATCAGTACTATGACCCTTGCGATCATGGGCACAGTCCCCACATGGCACAATGTAGTAGGTATCATAGACGGAGCGTCGACATCTGAAGCATTCGCTCGCGGCTATCTTAGGTCGCCATGCAAGTTGCAGTGAACCCCTCGGTAATTACTTCAAGAGTGTACCCATGTCGACGGCATGTGTAGGCCAAACTATAGAGCATTGAAGTCCCCACTCCAAATACCAACAAAAGAGAGGACTGGAGAACACGCGAAGTGGCGAACATAACGCCACCCTGACATCATTCGAAAGCCTTCACTGTATTTGAAGTAGAGCGTTTCATAATGTAGAGTTGCCGGGAGACAGATGAAAACTGCTACCAAAAATTACATTTGTTGCGTGGGTGTCACACGCACAACAAATCAGCGAAGTAAAGAAATAAAAGGTTGACACCGAGAGGGCAGGACGCGGTCTGTCAAATTGACAAGCACAAACAAAGCGGTCAGCTGGTGTGGACAGTTGGCAAGCGCTGGTGTAAACGTCGTGCCAAGCATTTATACAAGAGTGACTTCACAGGCCTGCTACCAGTAACGCAAACCATGTGCAGTACCTGGTCACGGTGTGGTACTGAACGAACAGAGAACCACGGGTATTTGCCTGAGCCCAAACTGTAACCCGCAGCAGCGGTATGGGCAGATACAAGTAACAAAAAAACCTCAATAGCGCTTGTCAGGGTATGGTTTTCTAAGAGCCTTGTTACACTGCTTTTCTAGTGTCATTGTCTTCGGTCAAGATTTATGAATTATTTTCGTTTTATTATAATCGGAAATAAAGATCTTGACTGATAAGAATTCAATTCATGGTAATATGGTAACGCTTCTTTTCCATTAGTTGAATAGAAATCTGCATAGGATGGCACTCACAGATATAAGTATTGGGGTGACGAAAATACAGTAGGTAACTACAGCATCCTATCGGTGTCAGATTGCGACGAATCGAGTTACACCAACGTTACGCTAAGCCAACATCTGATTTGAACACGTTCTAGACCTCCACTATTATTTGGTGCAGATATGTTAAACATCAATGTGCAATTGTGCATAATAGTCCCTGGGCAGAACTTCAAGTTTCCAAACAAGTAAATAAAGTACCTACAGCAGTGATGATATTCGGCAGAAGTAGGTAGCCTACTACAAACATAGAAACTTTCCTACTGCGCGCCCGTACAATAGTTGCTAAGCGATGCAACTACAGAATTTTAACGAGAAAATCCCTTTTAGTTTTGACCAAAAAATTCTCCACAGTTATGACAAGAAAATCTCGCTCTGTTATGTCTGTTATGAGATGAACAAAAATCCTGTTCAGCTATGACCAGAACATCCTACTCTGTTATGACCATAAAATGGGTTCAAGTATAAAGATAATATCCGGCATTTACATGACTACAAACCCACTGAGTTATTACTACAGAATGCGATATTGTGAACGCTCCCGCTCAGTTATACCTATAAGGGCAGAATATAGCTACACGCTACAAAACAGACCCCTTTCACGTAGAGCTGCAGCAAAAAGAGTAGCTACCAAGCAAATTTATGCAACAAAAAGCAAATTTATTACAATGATCACGAGTGTCTCTATTGTGACGTCACAATAGGGTAGTTCTGGCAAATATTTACCTATGCTATAATGCATAGGTCGGTGACCCAGAGCCGGGGACGTAGGTCCTTCCAAACCCTTCCATAAAGAGGAGTAGAATGTTCACTTCTGTACATGTGTATTGTGTAACCAACTCGTTATACGGTACGGTACCTACTGACCTTAACTATAAATTATAATGAAAAGTTGTTATAACCTGGCAAGCGGTACGTAACTAAGGGCTCGTTCCATTTCCTCTTCGCAGCCGGTCTAAGTCAAGCCCATACGTTCGAAAGTACAGACAGTAGCGTTGGTTTCGCCACTTAGGATCGTCTTAAGTTTAAAAGAAACTCGCGTACGCTTACGACGGCCGCAAACGCCATTTTACAGAGCATGATGGAGTTTCCGGCGGTGTCACGGCAGCTGATTTGAGGTTAGCGGCCTAAATTCGATTGGGGCGAATTCAAGGCGCCAGTCCGAGGTTTCGGGCAAGTGGACTTGGTGTAAATCACAGTTCTCTAACCAAGTGTGGTTTTAAGCTACTTAGAATCAATCGAAGGGGCTCCAAACATGTAAAAATTAAGTGGCATAATTAAGACGAAAAAATAATGACTTAAGTCGTAATATTATGACATTGGTGTCCACAGCTCTGTAGTTAGCTACTGTGCACACAAGGTGCTTTGAGAACACAGGCACAACAGGACAGCAGGGGGGGAAACTGCCGTCACCACGTCACGGCGCTCGGCCCCCACGCTGCAGTATCATGATCGATCCACGCATCATGTACCAGGCAGCAGGGTAACAATGGATGCGAGTGGGGTAAAAATTATTAATATCGATGGCCCTAAAACCATGAGTTGCAGAAAACATCAGGTAATTGCAGTTGTTTCACTCCCTTTCCCTTCAACGTTCTCATCGAAAAATATTAAAGAAATTTTTTTGTCACTTTTCTCGGTCGTGTTTAACATCTTGTCTCGTTCGACAACAAATATATACCAGCAGGTTTCGAAACTTTGAACCCTGCCTCCCGATCACCTTGCATGGGAATATCATGCCCGTTTCCGCAATTACCGCCTCACAAGGTGTACTCCAGCAACTACATCCGAGGTACCCAAAAGCCAAAAGTCGAAGCGTGAATTTCCGTTGTGCCATTTCCAGCAGATGGCACCCTGGAATCCTTCACGAGGAGGTACGGGTATTTTTAACAGCGAGACGTATCAAGAGGATTTCTACATTTACAGCATTAAATGAAATTAAAAGTATAACGTAACGATAGCAACCCAAGGTTATCCCATTCACGCCCAAGCAAACTATTATTTCCAGAAGGAAGAGCATAATTACAAATGATCCTAGAAGAGGATGATGGTGTCGATGGGTAAAGCCTTCCTACCCTCAGTGTTATCTGTGATCCCAAGAGAGAAAGGAACAAACGAAGGGCATGAAGCATGTCCAGCATAAAGAGGAACTTGCGAATGGAAATGAAGGGATGGGAACAAGATGTAAGAAAGATGATAATCAGGAGCGGGACGAAATATTAAGCAAGACTGAGATCACATTGTGACCAGCCGCTGTAATCAGACAGTCCAGATCTGACGACACACGACGACGTTGAGAGGATACCTCGGTCCTGGTAGAACAGTATGGCCGAGTCTTCGTCGAGATCAGGAGCAATAGAACGTACGGCACTGTAACGACGAATTTCATCGCATGTATGACGGCTTGTTTTTTAGCACCATACGAAAAAAATTTAAAACTAAAATCAGTATAAAAAATGCTGAGTTTTTGGTACGTACGAATTCGCAGTCAATTCCAGCGCATATGTTATGTACACTACTAACTCATCAAGCGAGCCTTTTAACCTAGACAGGGTAGGTAACATTTGTTAATTACACTCTACGGCATAGTTTAGAGGTTAGAATACTAGTAGAGTGTCCTGCATGGTGGTAGGTATTTTGTGTGCTGATTTCCGAAGTATTTTTCATATTGCGCAAATACGGTTGAATTTTTTTTTTTTTTTGTTTATAGTAATGATAGAAAATAGTTAGGTGACTACTGTTGGTGGATAGAACGGGATGTCGCAGCCCCTCAGCACTGTAGACAACCTCTGTAACAGCCTTTTATGAAAGACGCGTTGTAAAGTCAATTACGTAATAGATACATTTCGATCCTATACGGTAGTATGCTATAGTTAAATTTCCTAAAAGGCATTTTGAATACAGTATTAACCTCACGTACAAGATTTTCGCAATACCAATGCATGGCGTAAAAACCTGACCTAACTGGGCAAAATGAATTGGGTTTTGGGGATCAGCACGCAAATGCATTCAGTATCAGCTAGTAAACCATCGACCTCATTAGAAAATTCACTGCTATGCACACACCGGTGCAATTGTACTACCTAAATAAGAATGCAGTTATTGCGTTTCAGCACGAAAATGTCTATAATCCAGAAAAGTCGTGTTACAAAACTATACTTGACCAGAATTCCCTTCCCACGTTCATCGATTAGCCTAGTAAAGCACCAACCGAGAGGTTTAGTTGCTATAACGATCAGATAACAATTTTAAAGTCAAATACTACAAAAACTATAGGAAGATAATACACTTCTGCAACACTGCCACGAGGCGGCAGCGTGATCTTCCAAAAGAGATTTGATAGGCCGAAAATTTCAAGGTCGCTGAACATCAAAGAACAGCTGATTTCTACATGTCCTGGGCGTCCTTCATGGTCTCTATAAGTGCCCAACATTCTACAGCTTCACTCGTTAATTACGTGCGATAAACATGCCAACAGGATTCGGTCCACACCCCACAAACGAGTTACGGTGCCTTCACATGCAGTACAAAAAAAAACAATCGCCGGCTACAAGGGAAGTAGGTATAACCACACACGACGACGGTTCATTCAGCACTGCGGAGGCTTTCCTCTGCAACGTGCCAAATCTACTTTGACACTCCCCTTAGATTGCTCTAACCATTCCAATTCATAAACAACCATACTATGAAACTATAATTACAGTGAAAGTGACAATATTGCCTATTATTTAAATACAGACATGCATATATATACTTCAGCATCCGTTCTTGTTATATCTTGATGGAAACTTATTTGAAGGGAAACCCGCTAGAGTGGTGATGCCGGTCCAGAGCGATGGTGCCATTGCCTAGCCTGTAGCAAGGGAAACATGGGTAGCATAATAATCATTTCAGGGTGACACTGAGCTACGATAGCGAGTCAATATCTCCCGAAAAGGTGTCAGTATCAAATCTCGCACGATAACACATAAAAAACAATCGCAATCTGTCGCTATGGCGCGTATGCTGTCAGTGTGATGATGATTTGAGCATTGCTATTGCGTCACGGTTGGCTAACCTGGCGGCAGTAGCGCGACGTACTCGGGTACACACATACTATGTGTAGCCCTCATCATCAACTAATTTTACATCATTCAGTCCCAAGACAGCTCCTTCGCCTGAGCTTTCGAACTCGTGAAGATATAAAATGGACGTAACTGACAACACTAGCTACTTTTATATCAGAATTTAATTTTCTACCAGCCAACGTACTTTGATATTTCACATTGCAAGAAAGCGGAAATAACTAGATATCTTCGACTGAGCACGGTACATTAATACGTAATGCAAAGCGTACACACTTAACTAGTCATTCGACAGTTGTGGCATTTTAATCAGTTGAGTTAATATTTACTTGTGTATATTTTTTCTGCTTATTTTGATGATTGTACTTGCCTCATCACACTGTGGTAACATTGTAAACGTTTCAATATTTGTAACAAAATTACTAGAGACGGCCGATTTACATCACATGCGCCAGAACGAGGAGGGGAGCTACCCTCTCGCGTTACCCTCCGGCTACCCTTTCTAATTTTAGGGCAACAAAGAAAACTTGAATATTACTTGTCTTACGATCTCGTCCGCTATGTTGTGCGTACGGCGCAAGCCGAGCTATGCGCAATGTAATAATAATAGTAGTGAGTCATGTGCGGTCAGCAGCGTCGGTTTCGAACATCACGTTAGATTAAAACCGATAGCGAAGTGACGCCGTCGCGACGGCCAGCATGGAAAGCTGACATTTTGCTACAAGGCTGACATGTTTTCGAAAAGATGTAGGAAGATAATCAAAACAATCCAATAGACACCGTCGCGTGTTAATATGTTTACATATTTGTATTTTTCTAGTCACGCTCTTAACGAAATAGGCAAAAAATAGACCAGGTTGAAGATTTTGTGATAACGTTGCGTTTTCATGGAAATCGACAAGCAAAAGTTAGACCAGGTTGCAGAAGATGGCATAACTGGGATCTTTATCCCTGTTACGATATGATTAGGATATGGTAAAATCAAACGTAATCAATTCATTAAATATCAATATATGCGAAAATGTTAGGATATGCTGTAATCAAACGTAATTAAGGAAACCGATTAAGTAGGAATGTACGGGAATGAGAAGAGTTGATAGGGGAAAGAAAATTTGCTTATTTATAAGAGACAAGGCACGCATAAATTAAATAATCATTTATGTGTGCATTGTCTCTTATATTAAGTAAATTTTGTTGCCCGAATCAGCTTTTCTCATTCCCGTACACACCTACTTAATTAGTTTCCTGAATTACGTTTCATTGTATCATATCCTTACATTTTTGCGTATATTAATATTTAATTAATTGATTACGTTTGATTTTACCATATCCTAATAATATCGTTAGATCCCTTCAACTGAATAGATTTCTTGCTAAGCCAACAGTGAAATCGATACAATAAATAAATTTTACTTTTCTAATTAGCGCTGCCATGGAGTCTTGTTTTTATAACTATTTCCATAGATCGAAACGACATTAGCTGTCAGTTCACGACGTACAGAGTCAGTAGACAACGAAGCACAGACGAAGCGATTATTTTTTCACGAGGCAGCAGAACTCAACAATTATTTTTTCCAGCTTGCTTTCTTCCTTTCACGGAGCAGGTTTTGCTTCAACACGAAAATTTCGATGTACTGGAGGTGTATCACATCAGTTGGTACGATACATGGGGGGTGGGGGTAATTAAATTCAGCGATGCCTTGCTGCTTGATAATATAAGCTCACATCTTCGCTCATCAGTCAAGGCGGGGAACAGCAGTTCGGCTTAGATAAGTTGCAAGAGAGAGCATTTAATTACCTCTTATTCCAATTTGCGCTGGCCGTTAATTGTAACTTACCCTTCGGAAGAAGCATTTCAGTAACCGAAGTATGCTGAGCTAGAGCACTCTGAGAGCGTATACCTCCGCTGAGTAAAGCAACGTTGAAGAAAAATAAAAAAAACTGGTCGCTAAAGCCAGAATTTTCCTTTGATCATCACCCAAATTTAGGCATTGGTGCCTCTTGACAGTAATAACAGCTTCTGTAATTTTCTTGAAAATCTGTCCGCAACTTTTTGAATTTTGTAATTTATGTTCTGACAAATATTTTTACAAACATATAATCAAACAAACAGACGGACCGATTATCGCTGAAGTTTGGTAATTTATGTCTTTCTAACATTCTCCCAATTCCTTGAAATTTCATAAAGATCCGTTAAGTTACTGACAAATAACTAACAAACGGACAAACAGATCAAAACCAAAAAAAGTGATCATTTGCTCCTAGGAATAACAACACCCGCAAAAATGTTACAAAGATCGATCGGTCAATAACTTTTTGAGTCACCGGTAGGTATACTCCCGAGGAAAAAAAAACAGGTGAGCAAACAAACTGTAAAACGGATCTTCACCAATTGTTGATCATCTGTTCATCCTAACATACCTAACAATCCCTGTAAATTTCTAAGAATCCGTCCATAACTTTTTCAGTCATCTTGGTGATGACAAATTAACAGGCATACAGACAGAAACACAGACAGACATGAGACAGACAGACATACAGCCACACAAACTCGACAGAAGCATAACCTTCTCGGCGGAAGTAATGAAGACGGGGTCATCAGAAAGAATTTCCTGTCATTTTTTTTACAACGCGGGCACCCTAGTTTTATAATAAATGGTAATTTTACGCTGAAAGTTCGAACTATAAAAACACAAACATAAATTCAAATAGGCTACCTATCAAGTGACGTTCAAGAAAATACAACACATGTTTGAGCAAGTATCGAGTTTCTGCAGCAGTACCTGTAATATCAGCAAGCAATAATAATAATAATATTTTAAATGTAAAACCGCTCACTGACATATTATTTACAATAGGTATTATTTTGATTACAAAATAATACTATGAATTCAGCTCCCATTCCTTTGCTCTGACAGAGACATGGTTTAATAGATGCGAAGTTTGACAAAATGAAGGTAAAGAAGCTGAACTAATAATGAACTTTTACCATATCACTAATGGAAGGTTAATATGTTACATCCTCTTTAATGAAGCTCTACTCGCGGCAGGGATTTTCATGAAAATATTTCCCGACGCTTTCCGAAGCTTCTGTTTCAGCTGTACTGCTTCCAGTCCAGTCAACTGTGATGGTCATCTGTCGTCCGTTCAGCACACGGTGGTGGTCATCCGTCGTCCAACAATCCACAGTAGTTGTCATCAGTCGTCCAATACACTGCAATTGTTATCAGGTATCTACGATGACGCCATTACGTACACCACCCAAGACCACGTCCTGCTGGTCAATGTTTCAGGCATTGTCTGGCCGTATAGCTACGTCACCAAGGAAGGCCAACACCGACACTTCCGTAGCGATTGACGAGTCTTGGTATGGATGTAATGACGTCACTATTGCCGCCCATGCATGACGTCACTAACGACGTCACTACCGCCCATGCATGGTAACATCCCCCCCCCCACGTGTACATGCAGGCCGGGCAGTGTGCTTCGCTGACCGCGACTTGTGTCATAATTAGACCGGTTCGGTTCCTGAAGCATTCGTCAGTGCGGCAGCTTTCCCAATAGGCAGGAAAATGTCGTTGTTTTCGAAAACTTGTCCTGGGATCGGACACCTTCTGGTTTCCCTCGGGTTTCATCACTACCACACGTCTGCGTTTCTTGAAAATGGCAGTTCGTTTTAGAAATGGTGGATCAGGTGACAGGTCAGAGTCACAGGAGTCCTCAGCACGAGACAGCTAGCGCAGAGCTACGAAAATTATAATACTTGAGAACAGCCCAACGTTTAAGACGCAAATAGACGCTATAACAGCACGCAGAAGATGGTTTTCGAAGAATGCTGCGTTCACACGATAGTCGTACGTTCCCTGTACACGGTACAGAGCGCCGTAATGTTTTGTAGCCTTCAGATATACAGGCAAAAGTTGACAGTTTTCTTAATTCTAATTCACTCTAAATTTCACCAGCGACACCTGACTAAGGCCAACTACCATGACGAATACCATCGTACCGAACTCTGGGTAGATGCACGGCTATGTTAGCAAGAACGCAATTAACACAGCGGTCGACCACTTCGTCCTGCGGGGAGGAATCAAAAGTCCATGGTGTAAACTCACCTTGAGAAGGCAGTTTCAAGTCACTATGACCTCAACTCCAAAGGAAGACCTCGTTATCACCCGCGAACGAAGTGAGAGAGGTGATGATGTTTTCGTTGAAGATTTAAGTATATAGATTTGTCTGTCCACCCAATAAGTGGTCGAAGGAGTTCAGCAATCTTCATAATTTTTTGCATTGAGTTTGGCAAGTTGACCTAGATGTGACCCATGCCAAAAACTAGGCCTAGCTCATCATAAAAAATGACAGCGTTGAATTTTCCTCCGCCGGATCGAATTTGCCTCCACCGCGGCAGATCGTCTGGTGCACTGGGCGTTCTGTTTTTTCTTATGTTACTATTACGAGGTAGTATAGTGGGCCGTGGCGTTGTAACCTTGTTGGACACAGCATCCATATGAGAAATTAGGATTAGCTGGCCATCGAAAAAGACTTCGTTGAATTTGCCTCCTACCGCGGGTGATGGTCGTACGCCACAAGGCGTTCTAGTTCTGACTTAGTGTCGTCCGTGCACGGTAGGAAACGAAGATATGACAACACTTGAGGGTTCGGCCAACAAAGAGCACCGCTTATAAAGCGGAACAACGAATACAATTTTCGATACCTGGACGGGACAAAACTAAAGCAATCTTCATTTTGAGTGGTTACTTTTAGCGTCGGTTGAATCGGAGACTGTAGAACCGGGGTTCTTAATTTAGGCTCAGTTGACCCCCCGGGGTGTGTACAGGCTCAGGAGTTCGGCGAAGATCATCAAGACACACAAAAAGCGTCTATACCATAATATTTTACGTACAGTTTGAATTTCACAAAAATCACATTTTTTCAATTAACGAAAGTGTCAGATAACGCACGCGTGATACTTCTTGGGTTCAGAAACCCCAAGAAAATCATTCACTCCTGGAGTAGAGAAGCCACATAAAGAAAACATAGTTCAGTATGTCAGGGTCACATTATGCAGTCGCAAGCTCAACTTACGAGCGGACGTTAAGCTCTCATGTTCCCATGTACCGTAAGTTGGTAAGATTAATGAGGGAGAAGTGGACGTGTGCTCATTAATGAAGTTAAGGTTGCGATTTTACAGTTTGGCTCCGGCATTATACGGTGCAGGAGCAGCAGTCTCCGCCTGGGTTCCGAAGCAAAGTCTCCTTCTGGACACGGTAGTGTGAGACACGGTAGTGTGAGAAGACTTGAGAGCAGCCGAGGGTTCAGCACACAAAGAAAGCACAACTCAGGACACGGCGAGGGCAGAACGAGGGCCTCTCAGCAAGCTCCAGTAGATCGATTCCGACGCCTCCGCAGGGACCGCCTCGCACCTCTGCCAC
>LQNS02015105.1:1173280-1265772 GCA_001587735.2 Parhyale hawaiensis | reverse complement strand
ATAGAGCTTCAAAGCACGAGAAACAACGCTCTTGGATCGGTTTACCTCTCTTGATATGGTCGAAAGAGTCATTCCTGAGGACCTGAGCTTAACAATTTCTTCCCGCAGCTCAGGAGTAACTTTCATGTGAGGTGCTATGTTTCTAGAATGGTGTAATCGTAAGAGTGACATTTCTAGAAGTCATGTACACGAAATTGAATGTTGCCAGATGACCGGGGTAAATGTGAGAATGTTTTAGAGACGATCGTTCTCTTATTTTGCATTGTTCAATTTTTGCAATTGTTTGTTAGATTGCTCTAATGTATTAAATATAGTTATGTTATTCCTGATATTTTGTAGATATATGTTAAATACATTCCTTAAGGCCACATCAAAAGATTCATTAACCTACTCTACATATATAGTTAAACTTTATTTTCAAATTATGAAAATCGTTCTCTTATTTTGCCCGCTAGTGTAAGTGCTTGGTGTTCTGTGCGACCGGGTGCACTATCATAAGCCAATAAGTTGTGGTAGGAATAATGGGGCCAACTTATGAAGATAGCCATCAGCAGCTCGATACTTGCATAGAAAAGTAAGCCGAGGTGATTGGCAAAGTGTTGGCGTTAGATAGATCGGACGCATCATCCAAACGAGGAGGCTATAAACAGCCCGACCAATTGTGCCACCAATAGCTCTATGCAGTATCAGCGATAATAAAACTAATGTAAAAACAATAATAAGAATATTGCTTTCAGCTCCTCATGGCAGGAATTGTTCCACGAGTTTCTTTTATTAATCCTTTGCCGTGCAAAATAATCATTCGGTCACAATGGATGCTTTTCCGAAGAAAATTATCTATACTGTCGGCAGTAAAGTATTCATTAATAGTCAATATAGGTAGAAGCGCGGCATACACGATTAGGCTATTTTCTACCAACCAATAAAAGAAACTGGTGGTTATTTTGGTTATTTCAAGTTTATCATATCACGAAATTGATCGTGAGACCCACGAGACGAATTCGCCGTTCTATTTATTACTTTTTAATAAAGACCTTTGAATGGACTCATTTAAAAGCTACACAATACCACGCCACAAAGTCCCTTAGGATTATAGGCAGCATCAAATGCGATACGCGCCCGTATAACAGATCCGGGTATCGACACGAGACTAACTTTAGATACGCTAAGTATATACGGTAAATATATATTTACTGAACAGCCCTTAAGCCATAAGGCGCAATTTTAATCCGAGTTAGGACCTATGGTAAGTTTGCCCGGTGGGGAAAACCGTAATTCAATACGTGACACGTACGGGGTGCTGGGACCTATATATAGGCCTACCAACATGAAGTAGGATTAAGGTGCCTACAAATAAAATATTCTGAAAGAACTTTGTTGCTGGTGCTATTAAAACACGAGATTATCTAGAAAGGCCGCTCATCGTTCGTGTTAAAATGAAATAAAGACAAGGTGTTAAGGGAACTACGGTTGCATGGCTAACACTGGAAACCACTGCCACTAACTGCGTATAACGCAAAAGTCTACGCAGGACGAGGCAGCATACGCCGTCCCATGAGATCACTCTACTTATTCGGCGTGCCATCACGCGCTTATCTACTTCAGAAGAAGAAAAGAGTTGGCTTGACTGGAGTGGGGGAGATAAGCTGATAAGATAGACATTCAGAGACGTATCGACACACAGCTAGGTAGTGAAGGCGTGATCCAGGGATCTAGGGCTAGAATACAAAGGGTAGGTAGGTAGGTACCTAATGAAAAACCACAGTGAAAACAACCATGACCGTGATTAGCAAGACAACGGGCTAAAGTTCAAGCCCAACTTTTGACCTTGCTGTTATAAAGGATTCATGAACTAATACTCGGTAGGTGGTTCTAATGATTAGTACATGAGAAGTGCTCTTTGTGGACGTTAGGATAGAGTCTCAATCTTCAAGATATAATGACAAAATATGCCAGGTCAAATATTAACCATCGCATATTTGCTCACAATGATGAAGCACAAAACGTTTTATTTGTAAGAAAATAAAAGCATGCGACCATATAAAAATACCGGGACTACCTCATCATTTTATTCGTTATACACAAACCGCTATACGAAATTTACTTTCTATAGTCAAACAAGCGTAAGCACTCCTTTGGGACGGGGCTCAATTGAACGCAGCGGTACCAAATCTAATCTATTAACTAATGCACTTTGAGTATTCGAATATAAATATAATTTTATCGATTGAGACAAGTTATACCTCGCGCTTATGTGAGATTTGGCCAAGTTGCTTTGCGTTCTTAGCCACGCCCATCGGACTCCTTGCGCTGGTTTGACTATAGTAGAACTAGTATTGTTTGAAACGTTTTGTACAGTCGACACACAGCGCTCAGAGGACGTAGGTATGCGAGGATCAGCTCATAAGAAACAGACGGGTAAAAAGGCTCACGACCCGTAAAGTCCGTTACCTACGTCCAAAATTACCCTTTGCAGATTAACAGCCAATTGTACTACACAAGCTAACCACACAAAGAAACCACAGCCTGATGTGACACACCGAGGTAAAAAGCGACGTTTGTGAGCATTTGAACACCAATACTATAGCAGCAGCACACCATTTTCAACAGCAGAGACAAACTAACGTAACTGAAAATTAACTACTGTACGCAATAAGAACGACAGCCAGATGGAGCGTGCCCCGCGGTAAAGAACTCAGGATAATCCCAATGGAAATATAAGCAAAAAATAGCGAAAGCTGGCAGCGATATGTGGACCAAAAACTGCATGCAGGTGCAGCAGCAGCAACAACCAGCAGAGCTTAAGCTAAGGCAACAAAAAACGTAATTGAAGACTGGGTGATCGGGGCAGCAGTGGGCCCCAGTGTAGAGATGCCGGCTAGAGCAGAGGAGCCCTACGGCGATGGCAGCAAAAATGAATGGGGAGCTTCAACACTAAAACGCTGAACAGCCAAGAAAACGCTAAGCCATTTTAAACACAGTGAGAAAATAGTGACTAACATAAGAGTAAAGATTTAGAGATCTTCAATATGTTTTTGAGCTTTAGATCCACATTTCTTAGTTTCTAGTCTTTCCAATCACAAGTGTGTTTTACCCTGATCAAAAACTGTAATACGTGTAAGTCTGATATTGTTTCATTCAAAATATGAAGTACCTAGATGTAATTATGTACTATCGTTGATTCATCTTACTTGCTACACCAAGAGACACACGAACGATAGCTAACCGCTCCGATGCAGCCTTTCCGATCTGCCTTTCAACGGGCAAGTGACCACATATGGTTACTTCTGTAATGTTATCCCTACATGGACATGTTTCCGACGCCTAGTAAAGGGTTAACTAACGCTAGCGCACCCATGCATGGAGGTGTAGCATAAAGTGAAGCCCATGTGTTCACGGTATTTTTCCTTAACATTTATAACCAAGAGAATTATTGTTGTGTGCGTTAGACGTGAACGCAACAGTTCCGAGTTACCTGGAGACATTGTTACTCTGCATAAAATACCTACAAGATACACGGGGTTAGAGAAGTCAAGGGAAGTAATTACTACAAGATTCTATGGATACTTGCAGTACGACCTTGTGTGTCTGTGCATGGCTGCTTGCAGAAAAGACGAGCCTATATTGCAATAAGATACCGTACAGTATCTAATAAGGAGCAGCGCCCCCTTATTTTCTTATGGAGCAAAAAACAAAAGAGACGCGGATGAAAAAATCCCACAAAGTAGGGCAGACGATGGCGAAACAGCGCCGCAAATCTCCCTCAACAGAACAGACGCTCGACGGCCTCGTCAGGCGGTCGGTCACGTGGCAGGGCAGGGGCGTTCCAAGTCATGCAGGACGGCGAATCCTAATCGTAAAAGCGAGACGATTGTGCGATATGATCAAATATGTATCACTACACTGCATGGTAGACATCGGATGAATAAAAAATTTTCTGTCAGAGATGCATATGGCGAGTGCTCCATTAACGGACTGCCATCGAGTTAATCTAATCCGATAAGACCAAATTACTCCGAAACTTCAAATGCGAGCGATGTTTTGGACTGAATTTCAGGCGTTAATACGAATCCGATCACACTTGAGTTCCTGGTCGCCCATGTGATCCTGATGGAAGTGAACCAGACGCATACACTCCCAAGTACACTAACGCGGCGGGTGTACATAGACGATTCTAAAGAGCAATGTCACTAGAGATAGTTTTGTGGTTGCGAATGCAGCAAATAAACTTTGCTCTTACACTTTACCCTAACGAAAGGGGGTCGATGGAAGCCTTTGCCCCACTTTTCGATTATAAAATCAAACTTAGAGTAAAATTTGGACAATAGAGAAAACTTGGGAGTAGCTAATACTTGGACTATGTATTAAAATTGCGAGATTTTCGGATCAAGCAACCGGTTAGAATAAAAAAAAAATACAGCAGGATTACACATTTTACAGGTGCGTCTAACTCTACAATAAAAATTCAAGCCAAGACACTAGCTCTCGAGGGCACAAATTTTCGCGTGCGTAGCCCGATAGGTACTACTTATTACAGGGAACTGCTCCTCTTCTAGGAACAGTTTCTTCTTTTTTCTCTTATCTGCTCGCTTGCACCCAGCCATCATCCGCCGTGTGGCGTAAGCCAGCGAAGGCCTCCTTTTTCTTCCACCACCTCCACCACGCCACCACCACCACCACACCACCTCCACCACGCCACCACCACACCACCTCCACCACCACACCAGCGCTTCACCGGCAGGGCCTCGGGCCGTCGGGCGGAGCAAGTTAGGCGAGCCAGACTTTGTGGCACCATCCGAGGTGCAGTGCGCACTGCACCTGTGCACCACTGCACCGCCTGTTACTGCGGACTGCACCTGTGCACCACTGCACCGCCTGCTGCAGCGGACTGCACCTGTGCACCACTGCACCGCCTGCTACTGCGGACTGCACCAGTGCACCGCCTGCTGCAGCGGACTGCACCTGTGCACCGTCAGCCGGTGCACAACACCAAGGCCTCCCAAGGTACAGGCCCGGGTTCGCACCGCGAGAACGGTCCGATTGGACGGAGCCTGAGAATTTCAGTACCGTATCTATTCTGCATATATCGGATATATCTGGACAGAAAACTAGTGCAACTGCGGTACTTAAAAGTTGCCTATGACGATAGTTTGAGTTTTCTGTCCAAATAAGCCCCAAAAAGTTGAGTAGGCACCTAAAGCATTAGAATGCACGTAATAATTCGTCCGGGGACTGTACCAATCAGACCAACTGGGTCACATTGAGACGCAGGCCTGTAGATACTCTAGGAGGCCCTGACAATAGGTACGCCAGGTATACCAAGGCACTTGTGTCTGGTAGTCATTTTTAGTCTAATTAACCCTTTAATGCAGCAAGAGGAGAGTTTGAGAAGTTTCAACAGTGCATGTTTCAAGAAAGTACATTTTAGATTACGATGTTAGAGGAATACCTCCCTGCCAAAGGGGCTCGGCTATAGCCTACATAGACGGCATCCTTACGTGTCGTGACTGACACCTAATACTAACTGCCAAAGGCAGTCATTTCTCTGTAAAATAATTTTATAAATCATCTTCAAAGTATAAGTTTGATCATAACCTTTTATATTCTTTGGATTACAGACAGCAGTCTCTTTGGGAAATAGAAAGTGTTATACCTATTTCTTAAGCTTCATGCAATATCGGAAGTTTCGGATTTTCTTGTTTTTTTTAAAAGGTTTCCATCACTGTAAGATGCCGTTTGATATTGACGTATTAGTTAGGATGCAGCTGTGGTGTGGAGGAACCGAGAGCTGTTCACTTTAATATGACGATAAAATTGTAAGGGCGAGCCGAAATAGTATGAAATGAAGTAGTAGTCAAAACTGCTAGAAGCAAAGTAACGTATCAGGTCGGGCGAACCTCGTGAGGGTCGAATCGCAACAGTGAGTAGGTAGTTCTGAGGAAAAGACTGTATTGGGCAACACCGCACCAGGGAGAGCTGAAACGGGACGAAATTCTGCCAACGTTACATCCAAACTGTGTTTCGGTTTTGGAGGGGCAGACGGACGGGCGCAGCGTTAACCGCTGCAGCCCAGCGGCTGTGGACGTGAGTAGGGCGCGGCGACCTCACTTACGCCGCACCGGCGGAGACTTGACTTCTTCTGGTTCATTTAGTGCTCTGCGGCACTTAAAATTACACCGAAGAATCAACATTTCATGTAAATCCAACTATGAGCCAGGATAATTTCGGCAAGTCAATGAGCATTTATAGGAGGCTAACAGCTGCACGATATACCCATCAGTTGAGTGAACGATAGTAGTTATATGGCCTTGAAGTCGTGCAGTACAGCAAACGATTTGTCGTGATCTCGAGTAAGTGGGTCAAACTCTGCAACCAACTATTCCTCAGAGTAAGATTTCAAATGATAATAAAATTCCCATCCTATGCAGCACAAGTAACCCAAAGGGGTAACAATTTCTTCAGATTTGAGAAACGAGTACATCCCAGAAACGGGAGTTTGCGCCCAGTATGTGCAGCATATGTGCAGCATACTGTGCAGCATATGTGCAGCATACTGTGCAGCATATGTGCAGCATACTGTGCAGCCTACTGCCTACGGGAAGGCGAGGCTTGAGCAAGAGACCAACACAGCAGCTCCGCACGGCTGCATGCAGTAAGCGGACCGAGCTCTGACCTCTCTGTTGCCAGGCGCTTATGATTCCTCGGCCATGCCGGCGAGCTGTACCCACGTGTGAGGTTCCACAGACGAGTCGTGGTAAAGACTATTTGAGAGCACAATCGACAACAAAAGTCATAACATAAAATTCTCATTCTTAGATTTCATTTGCTTTTTGTTCCGACATAAACGAAAAGGGCGGAGCGCAGGCCGATGCAGCGGCCATGATGGGTCAGATGCTACTGCACACATATTATTGATGAAGGGCTTCTGTAATGAAGGCATATATAACTTAGAACACTTTCCTCGTCAACAATACTGACTGTTGCACAGCCAGCCATGTAATTTCATTAGGAAGGCATACAATGGGACGCGTACAGTTTAGTATTGAAGAAAAAGTTCCGTGCTTTCGCCTTCCCTTACTGCAGGCAATGTCGGTGACGAGTGTTGCCACTGACCTAAAAGTATATAAGCCATTTAAAGCGGCGATATTATGAGCAGGCACTCAAATGCACCAAAGTATGATATTATGAGCAGGCACTCTAATGCAACAAAGTATGATATTATGAGCAGGCACTCTAATGCAACAAAGTATGATATTATGAGCAGGCACTCTAATGCAACAAAGTATGATATTATGAGCAGGCACTCTAATGCAACAAAGTATGATAAACTCTCGGAACATAATCAATGTGGCCCAGGTTAGCTGAGGCATAAGACTCTTCGTCACTGCTCACCTCGGCACGTCCCATCGGGTACAATTAGGATGGAATTAAATAAATAATACGCTACCGTCAGCAGGTATCATCGATGTGACAGGAATATTCTTTAGGGCGCTCATTGCACAGCCACACATCAGGGAATGAGACACGCGAGGGCAGCGAGCTGTATAGCTACAAGCCCATCATGACCACTATATCAACCTAAGCTTCACACGCCCGTCTCTTTACGGCGGAATGTCAAGCAAAATATTACCTTGAGAACTTCACGTGGCGACTTTTGTTGTCATGGGTGTGTATGTTTTTTTTTATTAAATAGGGAAGACATTTAATTATGAAGAATTACCGTACCCCGTAAGCTCATATAGTCTGTAAACGAACCCAAAAAGCAAAATAAAATTAATGGCAGGGGAATGGGTCAAGAGGTTGGAAACTAAAAGGTTATATGAACTGTTCCCAGACAAAATTCCTGGCTGCCCCAGAAATTACATTACAGTTGTAACTTCTGGGTCAGTGAAGAATTCTACTGGGATTACCTGCTATGAAACAACTGTACCTGTATTGAGATGAAGTTGTAATAGCATATCAAGCAAATACCTCCAATTAGCGAAGAGACAAACCATCTCCATATATCTAACGGACAAAACCACGGCACGTACGTGCAGCTGGGAGAAGAACTCGTACAAAAGGGCTCTGTATACAGGCAAGGGGGCGGGGGGCACAGGCCTGCATAATTAACATACAACGAGGCACTAATTATGCGCACCAATAACTCTCGTGCTGCTCGAGCGCATGCAAATGAGAGGCGCTTAATTTCGCGCCACCGAGAATTAGCCGCACATTTAAATCGGTGCACGATACCAATTATTTCAGGCAAAAGGAAGGACTTCTCACTGATGATAACCCATGGTGTTGTTAACCTCAGTCAACCCAAAAAGGTCTATAATGTGCGCAGCGTTCCGTACATGGCAGATTTTTTTTTTAACCTTAGCTACATAAAATAATTTCGAGGCCACACTACACTATCGCACTCACAACCCATGAGCGGACGTTCAGTTCAAGTACTTTTTAGGGCTATCGTAAACGCTTACTTCTATTGTTTAATCAGGACGACGTGCGAACTGAACGTTCTTCATGAATTGTGCGTGTGACCATACAATGTGGTCCCGGCACTGGCGGTGGCGTTATTAACGTCAATATAAAAAGTAAAAGTCCACTTTAGAGGCCTGACAGACACACGTTATCCAAGCTTAACCCTTTATTGTTTGCAACTTCAGTTCTAAGCTGTGGCACGACAGTCGTCAATATGTGAATAAGATGGCTATAGAAACATGGAGGTAAACATGCCTCAACATTAATACTCCCTTGTTTTCAACCTCAATTTTCACACCGCTCTGGAAACCAGAGCGGCAGTACAGCATTTTCAAAGCTAATACAACCATTATCATTTACTTGGACCAAATGATAATAGTTCTTTACAATACATTAGCTCAGGTAAACGATCGAACGACGAATTCGAAACCCTTCGCCACTCCGCAGCATCTACATAATCATCGCTATTTCTCACTTTACAAAAAATTCAACAGTAATGAATTGTGTAGAATTAGTGGCAGTTGCAGGCCTCCACTTCCCGCTACTTCTGCACGCGCTTCTTATGCGCAGGACGCCTCGAGGAGTCTGTTTCAGGGTAAAAAATTAAGTGGCAGGGTAATAGTTGAGGCGGCAGCTATAATACGCGTGCGAACAAACACAATGATAGGTGTGACACACCGATCCAGATAAATCTAGACTGCTGTTGCAGAGACGTTAGCAACTGCTGCATTGCGGCAGTCTTTCCGAGAAAGCTGAATTCTTCCATGTAGCCAGATGATGAGCAGCGACCAAAGGAGACCAGACACGCGAGATGCAGGGGTGACTCATTAAAAATACCCCGACCGCCGCATCACCTTAGATGGGCTACACCAGACCCCGCAACTCGGCAGGAATCTGACAGAGGTGCACGTAGGCCTCTCCTCCAGCGGCAGAACTTTACACTTACAAGAGTAGAATGAAAATCTGATAGGCTGGTATGAAATTATAATGACTATAGTTTGTTGACAGACACCTCATACATAATGAGATGATCCACACTCACCACACACAAGTAGGTATGATGTACGGATTAGGTCCACAGTAAGTCGGTGAAGTATATGCACATTTCAATGATACGGTAGGATTAATCTCACTAACACAAAGTAATCCTCAAGAATTTAACGGTTTATCTCATACATTATTGATTGAATTAATGCACATCAGTGTTCTTCAACAGCTTGTACATACCTCAAGCAAAGGCATCATACTTAGGCCTACTGTACATCGGCATTATTTTATACACGGGAAAACTGGTTGTTACTATCGCCTTTGCATAGAGAACGTCATATATGCGTAGAACTTATATGTTTTCCAAGAAATAATTTAGTTTCTGCAAGTAGGTATAGAAGAATAGTCATACTGAGTACACTTGAAGGATGAAGTAGTTCACTTTTAAACGTTCCCGTCTCCAATCAAAATAATATCTTGAATTTCTGTGAACAATAACACTATTAAACGCGTTCCCAAATAGGGACAACAAGCGATAATGGATTAACAATAATGTTCACTTACATGCATGAAAACCCCACATACATTCCTAACGTTTAACGCCTCCATGTATTTTGGGCTCCAATACACGCAGAGGGAGGGGGGGGGGGAGGAGATCCAAGGGCAGGTGTATACGGACGAGCTATAAAGTTAAACAGAACGATGCTGGTGTGGGGCTCCCCCACAGTTGGGGGGAGAGTAATGGCTCGCGACTGTTACCGGAGACGAGTGACCTTTCCTGTCCACACTACCTGGACCCGCACCTGTGGCAGGCCCAGCACCACACTCTCTGTCACTGGTGCCCAGCACTAGGTAGGTAATCGATTGCCTGCGGCGATGGTGCGCTGGGCAGCAGGTAGGATATTTCTGGTTCAAACTGAAACGTTCTCACTCGCGTTGAAACGGAAGGTGAAGGGGCTTACAAGTCGACCTAGGATATTTCTCCGAGCATAGGTAGGTACCGAATCCATTCGTATTACCGTACAAATAAATCGTCACGCGACTGGGTAATGCAGTCTACGTGAAATTTAAATTACAGGAACATAAATAAAGCACAATTTTATATATTAAAGCAATAGAAACGTGGATGATACACTTTACAAAAGCATGAAAATACAGCGTCTTTAATGACTGCAAGCCTCATGAACATCAATGTCTAGAAGAGCGGAGGCTCATTAGAAAGACCCTGCCTAGTACCGATTGCTGGTCCACAACAAAGAGAAACTACAGCTCAGCAGCGAGCAGACTACTACTCACAGATGAGTCAGAACAATGGACGATTCTGCAGAAAAGTACTGGTAGCCCTTCGATCACTGATAACAGCACAGAAAAGAGCTAAAAAAAAGTGCAGGCGCAAGAGCGATTAATGGACTGCTGAAATTTTTCATTAGCTTGCGAATAAGCTGACAAGAGAAAAACTTCATATTATAATAATTACTATATTAATTAGTTTAAGCGTCCCTTAACAGAACGGCAATATTCTGATGAGAGAAAACGAAAAGTACACGTACGGCTGCACGACGCGTCGTTAGAAACATGGAGCCCATGGAGGAGAGTCATCCCGCGCCCACTGGAGCAACGCACATGCATATATATAGGTACCCATTGAGTAAGTAGGGAAGAACAGCACGAAAAGAACAAACTGTGATGGTAAAAGGAAGTAAAGTGAGCACGAAAGACGATAGTTTCGAGGGACTAGTTAACCAGCGTGTCACTGATCTCTTCAGCCATGAACGTCCCTATATATAGGGTACTGAACACACACACCAGCAGCGATAGGGTTAAGGCTACTTATGGAAACTCTGTGAGGCCCTCTTTGGGGGCAAAAGTCCCTTAAGTACCTATGGGAGTAAAAATATATTTCAATGTTAGTGCTTTTCTTACACGGCAATTCATATAGGCCTACACATTAAAAAAACCACGAGACGATTGGACCGTATAAAATGCCCAACATGTGCGGTCTTACGTTGGGCGGCTAGCAACTTAATTATAAAGCAATGACGCCTATTCACATAAAGTAATAGGTAGCGATTTAATGAATAAAGATAACGTGGTTTACTTAATTATTTTTAAGACGCGAAATTACAAAGTAGCTATCTATACCAACTATTTGTCAATTAAATCCAGACAAAAGCTAGAGTTTGCTAAACATTCCTAAATTTTTTAAAGTTTGCACCTCATCATTATATAGGGGCGGGCGATATCATGAAAAGTATATAGGATAATAAGTTAGTTGAAGGAACGGTTTTCTTTCATCTTCTTCGTCATTCTGTTCTGAAGAAGATAAGAACATACAGTATTATGATACAAGGAGGTAATTATCATCAATTTCCCATAGCTAATTACCCAGTTTCTCTCAACATGAAATATTTTAAACCTAATTCGAAACAGCTGAAATTAAATTTGAGATAAATGAAGTTTAAAACAGATTGGACGTTTGGTTGGAAACCCAGTCTTAAGTATGAAAATAAACACTGAGACAGCGAATCTTGTAAATAGATGATGTTTATCACGGCCTCAGTGTTTCTTCTTGTAGTTAAAACTGAATTATAATGTTGCATACATAATTGTTATTTCACGATCAATTTAAATTGCGTTAACTTTCAGGCAAAAAGATTAAGTCGCACCTGTAAAAAAATGCTGACATGCTTCCAATCATGGCATCTATGAACCATGTAAAACAGAGACGAAATGTGCGAAAATAAAGACCCTTAAGTTGATGCAAAACATACACAACCGCAATGAAAACAATATGTCTCTCTCACGTCTGGAATAATATTATAGCGTTAAGAAAATAGGTACAATATCGCGACTAACATCACGCATCAATACGTGTTTTCGTTGATAGACACCCGTTTACGTTCATTGGTATTGACAATGCAAGTGTTGTGTCAGATAAGAGATAATAGAGCCATCTAAAGCAGCAAACTGACCGACCAGCAGTGTGGTAAAACCTCTAAAAACTTGCTAGCAGCTGTTGCAGTGTAATGCACAAATATACTATTATTAGCCAGAATAATATATATACTGTAATAGTTTGAGTCTGCCTACCTAACAGGGTTAGTTTGATAATTGAATAGGTTAAGCCGAAGTCTCCATTACAAAAACAATCTAACAGAAGAAGAAATAAGGGACATAACATTTACGTCAATCGACAGGTGGAACCCATGTACGAGGGATTTCACAAACTGCAACAGTATGGCAGCATCAACGCTAATGGAAACAACAAGTTCGAGAAGAAGAGGAAGAACAGAACAAAGCATCAACAGGAATATGAAATTGGAATGGAACAAAGTGAGCAGGAACGAGAGCCGTCTCGAAGACTTCGCTTACGTACGTTCAGGTAACATATGAAGACCCACTGGCGTCTTTACTCACGGTAACGTACGATGAACAAACTTAACCCTTTCGTATATAATACTATATATGGCTCATCCAATACCCCAGGCTCAATGAGACGCTGTTCAACATATAACGAGCTCCACTTCAGGCAGCTGTAGAAACTACGATGTGAAGGGAAATTGCAAAGGATAGCTACTTTTTACACGCCACCGCAAAACTTAGATCAGTGGCTTCCAACTTGTCCCATGCCTGCCTGCCACCTCTAAAACACTTTTTAATTTTCTTGCACCCCCTACAAACTTAATAAGTGACATGATGAAAAACGAACTTGATGTTAAATTAAATTTGCAGCTACAGCAAATTTAGCTTTTGATGTAGCTGTCTAATCAAACATTCCGCACCCCCACAAAGAGCCTCAGGGGTACGTGCACCCCATGCAGGGCGGGAACCCCGGCCTTACGTTGCAGTTTAGGTACGATAGGTACCTAGGTAGGTACTTATCATCAAACGATTTGGCAGGCCAGTTGCAGGAGACACTGCAGCACGTACCTAGGTACAGAAGGGACGACATGCGTTCCCTGTAACATGAGATGTCTCTTCCCATCAAAGACAGTCGGCAAGCATATCTTCCTTGACCTTATTTTGACAGTGAGTCCACTGCCTGCCTCTGTATAGAGTCCACATGGCAGGGAGGAGACGTCCACTGGTATAATAAGTTATCGTTACATGTCACAGTCGACAGAGTTGAAAAGCTTCTCGTTAATTAATTTCCTCCGTCAAGGAGGTGAAGATTTTGCCAGGAATTGTTATCCTCTCTGCCAGCAACAGAACTCAAAGTTATAGTCGGATCTTCATGGAACTTGCAGGAACTGTCAGGAACGTGTCACGAGCAACAGATGATTCAGTATGGCTGATGATCCAGAAGATGTCCAGGATTCTGGACCATTTTTACAGTGCGTTGCTTACAGGTGGTCTGCACTCTCGGAGTGCTTTTTTTTTAGTTTACCATGCATTTCCAGATGCATTTCCAAATTGCAGCCTAGATCTCCCCCACTGTAATAGTTGTAACCCATTACCACACACTGCCCAAATTGTGGAACATGATGAATGTGTTCTTTTTAGGAGAAATAGCTAAAATTCTACCTTTGGCGTTAATGATCTAAATTACGAACTCCTCACCTGCGAAAAAAGAACTGCGATTACACAGGGACTCCGAAAAAACAAACTTTACCGCCAAGAACAATAATAACATGTTGTAACATGGATACAAAACACTTTGAAGCTCTTGCAATAACATCTTTTTACTCCGGGTAAAGCTTTTTCTAGACACCCTGTGTGGAGGGTGGTTCTGAGGCCACAAAGCTGCTCACGATATTTGTGCTGTGTATGGCGAGGGCGCCACAGCTGAGAAGACCGCCCGTTATTGGTACCTATGTCAAATTCAGAAATGGAAATTTTGATCGCAAATACTCATCTCGTCCAGGTCGCCCAGTTGAGATCGATGAAGAACAATCAAAGCATCGTTTGCACAAAAAACGTCGCCAAGCGGCAAAGGAACTGCCATAAAAAATTGAATGCTCCCATACAGCTGTACAGAAGCATCTTCACTCGATAAGAAAGGTTCAGAAGTATGGGTCATGGGTTCCGCATGCTGTAACCCGTTCGGTAGGAAACCTCTGCTCTAGCTATGAGGTTTAAAAGAAGCTCATAGAGGACACTCTTATTAGTATAGTCACTTAAGCTCGCCTAGCTACAGTTTCTTCAGCGATAAATAAAATGCTGGCACTGACTTCAAACGGGTTGTTAAATACGTTGTCCAAATTTCCAGGACGAGAAACAACGAGCTGGTTTCAACAATCGAAACTTTGATGCGGCATCTATAGAGATGCCGTCAGTACCGAAAAGGGATAAGTGACAGCAACGAAAAAGAACGAGCTGCCTTGTTTGCCGGTTTGCTTGTTCGCCACCCCTAAACTCGTGGACAAAAGCAACGATTTCTTTAGAGAATCGTTACTGGAAACGAAAAATGGTACGGTGCCTGTATACATCAATAAATGCTGCGTTTAGGCTAATACTGGTACAGAATTGAAGGACTGGGTAGATGAAGTTTTCAAGTCAAAACCAGGCGGCGGTTTTTACCAACGAGGTATTGAAAACCTTGTTAACCGTTGGGAAAAAGTTGTAAACAGCATCGAAGAATACATTATTGATTAGTTATTTTTATGAAACCTTTCAAATACATTCAATTAAAAAAAACGGCAAGGACTTAGTTTCAAACCCAACATACAGTATACACGATTGCGTAGAAGAGCCTTTTACTATATTGTGGGGTGGAGTGTGATATAAACGCTGATACCGTCATGGATCTGCATCTTTGATTATGAATATCCCTCTTGCAATGAACTCGTTTTACGGAATAAGTTCTAAAAGCATAAGACATTAATACTGCCCGAGGAGAAATAAATTATATCTATGATCAATCTACTTATGTAGAAGGTCCTTCCCATTGTACGTTAGCTACCCCTACACTGTTACTTAAGGGAGAAAATTTATAGCTATGGCTAATACAGCAACATCGTTCACCTGTAGCTATAAACGAAGAAAATCCATTGAAATTAATATTGTGAATGGGGAATAAGCAACGCTCATAAACTTAGCTGTAAAATTCCCATAAGTTTTTTTTTACTGTACAAGAACTACACCATGTACCGGTAGTATCAATTTTCGTATCATTGCGCTGCTAGTTCAACCATGACTACACCTGCAGCAACTGCAGACACCGGCGCAGAAAGTAAGACCGGCAAGCAGGCCAGCTGGTGCGGTCCGCAGCCCACGTGACTCGGCATAATCACCCTCGCGTGCACAGACTGGCTTTGTTATGTAGGTACGGACAGACCTGCTGTATGTATGTGCAAAGGTTCTTGACCTCAGCCTTACTGGTAGGTATTTGGCTATGGTATGTAAACAGTGGCTAATAAGAGACGCTATAGGTAAAGCAGTAGTACTACTACAACTACTATTACTTAGGAGTGTAACCCGGTCAGTGCTATATACACTGTCAATGTTGTTGACATTATTGACATTATCAACTGTTTGTCTTATGCAGGGGCCACATATGCATTTCTATGCCCAACTGGTGGCAAGGATGAGCAGCTCGCCGGCCGTTTTGATATATATTAGAAATCTGTATCATGGATACAGTGGCATACATGACGTCCGAGTCTCACATCCTTGCATCAAGTTGTTTGGGTAAATGCCTAGTGTGGCTCCGGCATTATGCAGGGGACACTCTAGGCATTTAAAAAGACAACTTGATGCAAGGATGCGAGACTCGGACGTCATTGACGCCACCGTATCTATGCTACCGATTTTAAATATACCTACATCGGAATGGCCCGTGAGCTGCTCATCCAATAGCAACCAGTTGAGCGTAAAATGCATACGTAGCCCCGGCACAAGCCTGCCAAGTTGGTGTTTAAACAAAAGAGAACTAGAACCAGAACCCTGACAAACACCGGAGACGGCAGCATAACACACACGTGACACTACTCGATCGGACACATATTGAGCCATTATAGTCGCGAACTGACATTGCCCTTCGGCATGCGGAGTTGGAAGACACACCGTATACCGTCACCAATATAGCCAGCCCTTGCAGGTTCGGTCGCCAGGAAAATAGTGCGTCGGGAAAGAGAGGAAGAACAACAAAAACTGTCAGCAGCGGTAGGAAATGAAAGGCGAGCAAAGTGGGCTTAGAGAGATCTAAATCGGTGTCTTAGCAAAGACCATGCAAGGAGTAAGTAGTAGTTACAAACTTTACTAGCGCGTCAGGGACACATTGTCTATAGCTATAGCAAAACCGCAAGTGTACAAACAGTTAAGTTAGGAAGGTAGGTGTGTTTTTATTGAGTACTTAATATTCTGCTTTAATTATAATTTTATCGCTAGTTGTGATCGTTAATTAGTAGAGACTACCAGTAGTTTCAGAATGGTAGCTTAGATGCAGCAACTGATGATTTGGAGCGGAAAAGGAAGGGACACAAAGTATATCGACAGAATACTATGCACGACGCGAGTAAAGAAAGTCTAAAAAAAGGAACCGTAACAAAACATTCGGAGGAACATGAAAATGGATTGGAGAAAGTGGGCCAGAAATAAAGATATCCCGAAGGCTAACATATCCTATACGTCCCGTGGGTGAGCGACTTCCTATGCATAAGCCCGCAGCAGAGGATAGACTCTGTTTGCTCAGCCAGTGCCTTTAGCTAAGTTTTAGACATCATTTCGAACTTTGAGGGAGTTTACACCCAAAATACTTTACACTCGTGTAGCATTTCAATGGATACAACAACGCAGTCAGACGGGGAGACGAGGCAACTCGTTTCTTTGACAATAGCGCGTGTCACACTCTGAAGTAAAATGAGATACCGGCTAACATTTTATCAAATCTTGTGTTTGTCACAAAGTTGTAAAGGCGTGGACACAACGAAACTCTCGAGCGCCGTGACGTCATTATATGGGACAAAAGACGATCATCTGCAGCAGGCTTCACGTAGGAGGGGCGAACCTAATAGCCTGACCTCTGCTTCGTCCCCAGCTCCCTGAGGGCGTCATTGCTTGACAAGGCGCATGTTCATTAGTGGACGAAACGTAACGTGACGTAATCTCTCCACAACGGCGCCCACAAATGTGGCAAATGATGTAAACGTAGCACTGGCCAGCAGAGATGTCGCTGCGGTTAGACCACAAGTAATCTAGCCACTGCATGCATGAGGGTCTATTCACAGCACCTCACTGTAATCAGCGGGTCTGCTGCATGGACACAGCCAATACACTGATGCCCAACACAAGCAAAGCTGCCGGTCACGGACGATCATTAAGATAAGCTGCAGTCTTTGGAGGACCACTCTACAGATCAGGAGCAGCAGTCACTGCTTCAAGCAAGGCATGCCGCGGTTAGTGCACGACCGCAACATGCGGTATACACCCGAGAAAAAAAATTATTACGTGTCCCTCAACGGCCAATCTTCGGGACAGTAATTGATATTCAATATAACACGTCGAAACTCCGCATAACTCTAACCTGATAGTAGCCATAGCAAGTTGGCCAGCTATACTGTAGGTACCTATAAGCAGTTAACGTAACCAGTGGATCTTAGTGCCACGGCAGTCCATGGCGACCATATATATTGCAGCGTCTACTTTAAGTAGGTAACAGCATTCGCTTTCCGTACCCCTCAGTACAGAGTGATACTAAGAGGAATTATATTTTCATGCACTTCAAAGTAAATCAAAATATTAATGCGTGTGCCTGGCGCGTAATGGAAATGGATCATAAGGATTACGGAACGTTGGGTTGCGCTCTCTGGGGACCAGCTCAGGTCACTCCACTGGACGACAGCAAGTCTATGCTGATATATACTGTTGCTGCGGCTGCTGCTTCTCACGTCCGTGAAACTTATCTTCATGAAAACATCGCAGTTAATAATATTGCAAAACACGCCCGTATAAATAAATGAACGATATGGGTCAAAAGAAATCAAGAAATAGTGGGCTTTAAAATAAAGAATTCGTGGAACAAGTTCTAGATAATGATGGAACAATTCAACAAATAGGCGGAACATTATTCAACGAAATGGAGGAATTTAAACCAAAATATCAGGAATTTCAGAAAATAAAATGGGATGTACATTAACGAAATGGAAATCAGATAGCTGGAAAAATGGCGCATCGGCTTGGACTATTAGCTACGTATAGCCTAGAGGTCAGCTGGCTGTGTGTAATTCAACGCCTGATCCTGCTGCGCACATCGTGCAGGTTGGTGGCAGTACTACAACCCGGAAAGTAATTTCATACATAAGCTAAAGAATCACAAAAAGATATAAGCGATGATTATAATGTACCATAGAGGTGACCCAAGATGTTGTTAGATGTTGCAATTCAACGCCCGGCCGGGCCTGCATGCTGCGCACATCGTGGAGGCTGATGGCAGCAAGACGAGTCGCTTCAAAAGACTTCATTACAGAGCAAGTTAAGAGGTGGCAGCAAGGCGCTGCAGAAGGACCGAAGGTCCCATTCAGGAACTGCCCGAGGATCGTCGAGCTCTATTGAAGATCAGGGGCCTCATCTCACGGGTAGCGGGGGGGGAGGCGTGGGTGATGTTGTGTGTGTCACGGTGATAGATGCCCAGCTGAGGAGTGATATGGGAATGAGGAGTGATTGATGTGGTGCAGTACGGGATAAGCAGACGGATTGAATGGAATATGATGGATGTTGATAGTAATACGATACCTAAGAGATAAGCTCAGGGTTGATTTGTGAAATGATAGCTTACACGTCTATAGTGTAAATTTAACTACGCGTGGAAGGATGCAACACGAAGTGCTGCAGGCAATCAGTCCGAGGTACACTATATGGACGATTGACTTTCTAATACGGTAAATGCCGAATAATACTTATCGTTCAGAAACAAAATAAACACGGTAAAAAAGTAATTCGGATGGGCAATTGCACATAGTGGCATTCACGAAAAGAAACAACGGGTCATGATTATATGTTAGGAATCCTACACTGTAACAAGTTCGCTAAAGCTTCCTACCGATCGACAAATGGAACCACAAATTCCTGAGCACGGGAATGTCAATAATTCTTCGGGCTAGCTAATTATTATCATTATTATATTCCTAGTTTAAGCATCCCTACCCACAGAGTACACTGTGACCGAAAGAGATGAAGGAAGAAGGGACATAAAAAATACCAAGAGAAACGGGGAACCCATGCACGAGTTAACGCGTACGGGAACAGCAAGTCGGGAAAGAAGAGGAAGATCAAAATAAAGCATGAGCAAGTAGGAGTATGAAAAAGGAAAGAAGCAAAGTGGGAACGAAGACAGACGTCCTGAAGGCTTAGCTAATGGCTAAGGGGTAGTCGGGCAAGCTAAATGCTGTGCATTGCTCCCTAGAACACGCTTTGGCAAGCAGTGATCAACGAATTTACGCTAAGAAGCGGAGTAAGGTTCAATAAAGTGTAGTTGAAAGGTTCGGTATTCAATTCTAAATGGTTAATTTTGAGAACCGAAGGAGCTTCCACCCAGTAGGATAAATTTTTTTTGTGTAGGTATGAGTTCGTCTCTCGGGGGGTGGGGCACGATATGCTACGGTCCTGCCCGCGGTCCACCTTGGCGAAGTCCCGAAGTAGTATCGACAACTTACGGTACCTAAGCAGCAGCGGGGCGAACGACATCGACGGCTATTATTTGGTGCCATAGCTATCGAGTCTATACTTAAATTAGCTAAGGCAATGTAAGGTTAATTTGGCTCTGATGTCATTATCTATTCACCGATATCATCAATATTTGGCAAGCAAGACAATCATCCGGAAATTATTATAAACATTCTACCAACCAGATACAACATGGATGTAGAGATATGCCATGATGAATGCACAGGTTCAGCTAACGGATAAGTTTAATTTATTACTGCCTATATTAGGAATGTTACACGAGTAACCTCATTTAGGAGGCAACGGAAGCCACAAGCACCTATGTCAGCCCATGGAAGATGCCGAGTCCATTTATAAAATCGGCAGAAAGCCTTCGAGCTGGCGTAAGTGTGTCCTGGAGACCTCCGCGACCTCGTCCATCGCTGCTTTTGGCCAAGAGCGATTATAGCAGCAATTACTGCCTGCTCTCCTAGGCCTCTGAGCCCTGTAGCTCACGCGGCCTTGTCTTACCCATGCCACGTATAGGTGTGAGCGTGAGTGAGCGCGTGAGCAGAGTGACAGTGAATGAGAGCAAGAGACAGCGTGACAGAGTGCGCAACAGTCAATGACTGCATTACCGAGGCCACATCATACAATCGCACGCTCAACCTATGAGCGTACGTTGAGCTCATACATCAAGATACACCGTGGAGTTCGGTACTATAGATACGGCAGCATGAACGACGAGCGAGCTGTGTCCACTCAAAAGTTGCAAGTTGAGCGTGCAATTGGACAGCGTGGCCTCGGCATAGAAAGCATAGGGAATATTTGAGACAAAGAGCAAGTAATCTATAGTGAGTCAGGGACAAAGAAAACGTTGAGGCCAGACGCGAATTCACGCACGACATATACGTAAATCGCAGTGAGGCAAAAAAAGAACTGTTTCACGTTCGTTCATTACAGATCTCAGAAAAAAATAATGTCGAGTGCACGACGTGCAGCGAATGCAGCGACGCAGACCAGCAGCAGGTGTGCGGTAGACCGAGCACGCGTCGCTTATCAGGAGACGTCCCTGTCACCCGATGTGTGTCGTCTCGTTATAGTCGTCGTCGTCCTATCTGGAATAGATAACCATGCTGGGACAGATCCCTTAGCAACAACCATGAGCAGCTCAACCAGCGAACACAGGCAGCTTCCATGACGGTTAGAAGCTCAGAAAAATTGCTAAACTGCTCCATCTATATTCATTACGTACCTCCGCCAAGGAGATTATGTTTTCGTCAGAGTTTGTCTGTCATTAAGTTCTGGACGGACGTTTATGAATTTTACAGAGAATGCCAAGTAGGTTAGGTGGAACAGATGAAAAACTTTTCATGAAGATCAATCAAACCGTTTGTCTGGCAGCCTATTTTTCCTGGTAAAATAAAAGAAAAAGGTACGGACGGATCTTCATGAAATTGACAGGAATTGTTTGTAATGTTAAAAGCACAAATGACTGAATTTTGGCGATGGTCAGTTTGTTCGTGTGTTTAACTGTACGAATGCCGTACTGTTAGTCAGAACATAAATGAAAAAGTTATGGACGGGCCGTCAATAAACTTACAGGAACTGTTGCTTACGTCATAGGCACACGTGACTAAATTTTGGTGATGATAAGAAAGAAATCCTCATTTCAGGGCCAATTTGGATTTTTTGTAGACTTTCACTTGCTTGGAGGTGGTATGCGCTCTCGGTGTGCTCTAACATTTAATATGCTCTTAATATCAAACAATATAATAATCATCACTGTCGTGTGTTGATTTGTTTATATAGCCTATTTAAATGTTTGTAAATTTCGTGTCACGCTCTTAAGGAAATGGGCGAAAAATAGGCCTGGTTTGCAGAGCCTGAAATTAGGTTGCGTTTCCACGAAGATCGATGACCAGCTCGCAGAATGTGGCAAAAATGTGATACTTAACCCTTTATCTGACTGTACGTCTTGCTCGAAACACTTCTTGAAATTGAAACATTGATTGAAACAGCTATTTTCAGCTTCATTTGGCGCTGGCATGGAGTCAGATTTTTATAACTTTCTCTAAACATCGAAAATGTTTGCTCTCAGTTCATGACGCATAAATTCAACAAAGAAGACACGAAGCGATGGTTTTTCAAGGGTAGTAGACAAAATTTCTTTTTCAGTTTGCTATTAACCTCCTCGACGGTGCAGTTTTCGCTCAGCTCAAAAGCTTCGACCTACTGAAGGCTTCTTATTCGGTAGCCAGGATACACCGCAGGAATTTATTTGTATTCAGTAATGCTTTACTGCTTGCTAATGTAAGATTTTTTTTTCCGCAAGTCACTTATGGTAAGGAACGATTGTACTTCTTAAATGAAGTGAAAGCGAGAGCATTTAGGCCTATCTCTTACGACACTTTGAGTCAGCTGTGTAGCGTAGGTAGGTACGGTAGCTATCCTTCAGAAGCATATTAGTAACAAAAGAATTTTAACTGAAGACGGGTTTTTACAAATTTCTCGCTGTCATTTTTGACGGTGGAATTTTGTTTTGCTAAAACAGTGTATTCTGGACACGCAGCGGAAATAAAAGTCAGTGATGTTTCAGCGCTTACTAATGTCCTTGCTGAAGACAAATTGGAATGTATTGATCAGGAGAAAGCACGCATCCCTTACGATAATTTGAGTTGGCCGTCGTGACGCTTTCATCTACTAGAATATTAGTAACGGAAGTATAATCAATGAAGAAGTGTCACCACAAATTTCGCGCTGTCATTTTTGACAGCGCGGGCCCTCTAGTATAATATATATTCGTCCTCTTGCCACAATGGATAAATAGATGACATCATAGCATAGTTTTGAGTCTCTTTAGCCACAATGTGGTGTTTCAAGACGAGGAAGGGATATGAAGTAAGCCAAAAACGTGGATCTCATGGAAAAAGGTACCTATTCCCACGCTGGGTGACTGCATTTGGTACCAGTAGCGAGTTGAAAAAAAAGAATAAACAGAAAAATGATCGTCAGTAGTGGAAGTAGTACCTACTGTACATAAAAAGAAAAAAGCATGTATTGAGCACAAAAGAGAGAAGATCCGAAGGTCATAATACACAATTCACTTGCTAGAAAGAAAATCCTGGCACTATCATTAATTTCCAAAACCATCAATAGTTATAGCTCGGCACAAATACCTAGTGCAGTCAACATACCGTACCTACCGAAGCTACACGCGTGGTCTGTACCTACACAGTTGCAACGAAATCTAACGGTGCGGCGATGAACTTAAAATATATGAGCATCAATTCCATTAGGTATGCTTGAATTATCTTGTGTAGTAGTAAACTAGGGTCGCTAAAAACTTGCTATAGCGCTTCAGGGGCTAGGCCTACAGTCTACCGCACGGGACGTCTCATAAAAGATAGGCCTATTTGTACATATATATATATATATATATATATATATATATATCTCAGCACTGCCGGAAGATTTCCTCACTCATCACGACCAGTTCAGTGCAATTTTGTGTTCATTACCTAAAAATTGCGTGAAAATATCGTACGCTGTACAAGATGCATTACAGATATGAACACAGTAACGATCAATCTAAAACAGACATTCATCGAAATCCCGACATTTCAACCACATTAATGGTTCTAAGACCAGGATAATAAATACACAAAGTCAGCAGTAACATTAAAGTAACATGTAGGTACTATTAGTATCGCATAGTTCGTGGCTGTATGATACTTGCCCCAGCAGACTCATAGTCTTGAATCGATCCGTTGCGCGAGCAGCATTCCTTCTTTAAGTAGCACAAGTACGAGTTAATGCATCACCCGGCTCTTTCACTGGCCTCCTACAACTGTAGCCCATGTTACGAGGATATGCGGTGCTGCTACAACTGCGGGCCGTCTACAGGGCTACACATATAAATGTGGAACACACACGCGTTAAAACGAAATGATACACTGCTACAATTATACTGTAGGCACCAAGAGATTGTAAATTGTCAAATGATTGCAGCATATACACACAATTACAAGTCACCCAATAGCCGTTACTACATAACGATTTCGTAGTAGGTTATACTTCAAAGAGTGAGAACCATGAATGTTCATTTTCAAGAATTAGTTGAAACAGTACGGTACCTATAGAAACCGGAGCTAGCTACAAGTCTGCGGACATGCGTGTATAATAAGCGACGTAATAGTTAAATATCAAATAAGCATTTTAATTCAATGTTATCTTCATAACTCACCATCGAGAGAAGTATAAAAATCGTCAATCCGTTGATTGGCGTTCGAACATAAGACTGTGCGGTATATACTCCCGGGTTTAGCTAACATTTAACCGAACGAAAAAGAAAACTTTCATGTATACATCTTCAGCGGATAACAGGTAACAACCGATTTTATAACATCGGTTACAGTTATGAAAGAAACATGGTCAGGAAGGTACTTACCCCACTGTTTGACTTGAAGGATCTCTTAAACCAGATGGTCCTGGTGGGTCTTAAAGTGCCATCCTTGGCTCGAGGATCGCCTGGCGTCTGATTTGAATTGTCTTGAAGGGTCGTAGGCCGGGCTATAAATCTGTCACGAAGAGGCAAACTCATCCTGCCAGGTTTCCCTCTGATCAGCGAGTCGGTGACAGGCTCTTTGGTTGGGGTGCTATGGGTGGAGAGGGAAATGAAAGGCTGCTTGGGGGCTGTCGATGAAGTCGGACTGGTTATAAGATTCAGTCCTTTCAAGGATGACGACAGCGCCGTGTTTACTTTGACACTGGCATTGCTACCATTGCTGCTGCTCCTGCTCATGTCGCTGCCACTTCCGCCTGCCGAACTGACTTTCGAGGCGCTGGAAACTGGACTCGCCTGCAAGAGGGTCGCCACCTCGACACTCTCGTCGATTTTGACAGGCGTCATTTCTTGGCCGCCGTCCGTGTCGGGTCCGTGGAGGACACCAGAGCTGCTGCCGTTGCTGCTCACGCCGCTGCTGCTCTTGTTGCCGGCAGAACTCGCCGACAGTCCAGGATAAGGCGGAACTTCGGCGGAAGGCACAAAACTTGCAGGCTGTTCAGCTTCCAGCTTCGAAATGTCAGGCACACCAGACGTCCCATTCTGCTCAATTTTAGAACTGTTCGAATCCTTACGATCGTTTTCGCTTTCGTTTTCATGTGAGTCGGGGCCTTCCTTTGCGTGCTTGACCTTAGCGGTATGTTTGGAACCCTTGGGGTGATCTTCATCATGGCCTTCATCGCTATCATCATCTTCTTCATCTTCGTCGTCGTCGTCATCTTCGTTATCCTCCTCGATGATGGCTTCATCCATCATGATTTCATAACAATCATCATCTTCATCATCGTCTTCGTCGTCATCGTCCTCTTCGTCTTCGTCGGAGTCCCCCTCCTCAGGGTGACCACCTTCGTCTCGTCTCTTCGGGGCCCTCGGCGGCATCGAAGTGTAGAGTTTGATGCCCGTCTCCTGGACGAAGGCCTCATCCCTCTCCGGCTCCGAAGGCGGCGGAGGAGGAGGTGGCGGTGGGATTATCCCTCCAAGTCTTCCGCCACCTCGCCGAAGACCAACCTGATTCCTCATGGGACTCGGACTTCTGCGACCGAAGTTGCCAAACATCGCGAAATAGAAAATGGACGGTGAGAGGAAACACACACACACGAGATATGCGTTAAATAAGGCCGGTCGGTAATTGCTCTTACGATGGGTGATAAGTTTCCAGCAGACAGCCGAGATGCTTGTTCGCTAAGACACGTCAGGGACACACTGCTACTTCACGGATGTGTCTACACTGAGCAATAGCAAACACAACACACAACACATGTCACACTTCAACATCAAACCACACGCGATATGCACCTATGAAAAGAACAAAGCATTATCATTTGACAATACAGTAGGTAAAATACGCAGATAGATATGAATGAACGAATACGGCAAGCGTTGAGAATGGAAACAACCAAACAAAATGCGATGGTAAGAGGAAGATCAAACTTTCCCATTACTTTACATTACTGTAAGTAGCCTAACAGTACCTATATATTGTTATGGCTGCTAAATGATTGTTCTCTATACTAACGCGGAGCTGAGTTAGCGCAATGTTCTATCCCTCGATTTAAAAAAAAGTCTCTTACTTATTATGCTACAAATACTGACGAGTATAGCTAGCTGCGAGTCTGCGACAAATCGCTATCGATATTATATTAGCTCTCCTTTTCCATGATAGATTCAGCTTTTTTACATAGAACGAACAAGGAAAATGAATGAAGCGAACCTATTGAGAACTCGCACATAATTCAACCACAAAGCGAGTCGATACTGTCCTAAACATATTCTTCCATTTACCTACTGCCCAAACGTTAACACAGATGGAGAAAATACAGATATTAAGTGAAGAGTAGGCCTATATTGGCATATATAGATAGGTATGGGGCAACAACCCATCCACGACCGGTCATCAAATACCAAGCAAAGGCTTATCGCGCGCTTCTCCAAAATGAGACACACATGCTGAACGCTCGTCACTCATTCCTCAGCAAAATATAGACGTACCCCTCTTATCATGAGGGCGACTCACGATAAGACAGGAACCGAGACGTGCTCCTCAGACAATGACCTGTTGTTGATACCGGACAATAGGCCAACAATGACGAGCATAGTGCGATAGCGACAGAAGCCTCGCGCTGGACCGTCTCTATTATAGGTACCTGTTATAGTTTGAGCTTACTGGATGCAACTTTCTATATAATGCCAAACAGGCAAACAAAATAACTCAGCCCTAAAAGAACCAAGGAACTCTGAGGGGACAAAGCGGAAAGAAACAGAGCAAAAGAGTCAGTAGGATCAGCTACACAAAAACGAAGTACTAGCTATAAAGAGAATTAGAGTCCACGCGCAAACCCACAACCTTAAGCGACAACACTCTGACGGCCACTGAGGTGCTCCGAACAGACACTGGCCGCGAGCAGCGGACACACACCATACTGAAGTCAACTATGTAACCTAAGGCTGTAAGAAGTTGCCATAGCAAAACTAAGGCTTAAGTGTGCTAGGGAATCCCCTGGTGCGCAACATAAAATAATGGAGTACCTAGTGGTATAGTACCTAGTAGCCTATTCTCCTAGGCTTACCACCGCACCCACAATAACGCGTGAGCCACATAGTGAGGCTCGGTGCAGCCGCCCCAACTAGCTACATTGAACAAAGTCAGAAAAGGGAAATTTGATTTAGCTTTGAAAGTAAACATTGCGTGACACAAACACCCCACAGTGAACGCCAGTACAGAACGTGAGGCTAACACCCGTACGTAGTCGGCACGTAGTGATCCAGGCAAGGAGCGTATGCTGGTACCACGCTATACAATCGAACGCTCAACTTAATGAGCGAGCGTTCAGCTCGCCAATCGTTCACCCTAGCGACCTCCTCTGCGGAATTAGGGACGAACGTGTGAGCTGAACGCGGGCTCAGTAGTTGAACATGCGACTGCATAGCGTGGCCCCGGCATACACGTGCAGGTCACAGACCCTCCAGGTCTAGGAACAGACAAAGTCCTGAAATCTCCTGCTAGTCTGAACAGTCGTGACTAGAAGAATCGACAGCCGACCGCAGCTCCTGCATAATCGTAATTGGAACATCTACTGACGCATCATAATTTAATGAGTAGCTAACTCCCTATGTAACCTCGGTCTTCTAAGCACATAAATTTTATATATGGGCACCTCAGCCCTCCACTGCAATAGGCAGAACTTGAAGGACTGAGTACACGTCAGTCTTTTGAACGCGTTCACTCATCCGCTCGACCGAATGTTTGTAGCGTCCTTGACAACACAACTTTGTGTACGCCACAAAAAGTTACTAAAATGTTAACCGTCAAATCAATTTCCTGGGCAAGTGTCACTAGGGAAGTTAGGATACGCGATGGTTGAAACGCGTAGTACCTACGAGTAGTTAATCAGGATCTCAATTCACTCACTTTCGGTCAGCTCCTCCAACTTGCAGTACCAGAAGTAATTTTTTTTAAAGATTCGTTCTATGGAGAATCACAACGGAGATATTTTAATGAAGAAACCTGGAGTGATTTTCAATCCAACGTGATTAAAAGACTGGCTGCTTCCCAACTCTATAAGCAAATACACATAGACACACAGGAAAAAAAAAAACATTCTTCCGTCTCTCACTTCGTTCGCGAGTGATACTTAACTGCATCGTAATAGGTGACTATAAGACACCGTTATAACCTAGCAACCAATCACAGCAACTGTGTCACAAGTGGCCATGTTTTCCCTAGCGCAACACGCGGCCCAGCACGGAATGCAAACAATTTACTAGCTACTACACACATGGATGGGGGGGGGGCAAGAGGGGCCGCGGCAGTGTGGACAGCGATAGCGGCAAACATGGGGGGGGAGGAGGAGGTAAGGGAATACAGTATTCGGAAAAATCAGTCTCAAAAATGAGGCTGTAAGATTTTCAACTCACGCTGGGTAGGAAGTTTGGCTACCACGATTCTACTACAAGAAGGAATTAAAATCCTGATTTGCAGCTTTCTAGAGAAATCTACTCGCGGAGAGACTTCGGAGTAGGCCTACGCTTTCAGATATTACCCTAGGTTGGAAATTAGATATATATAGCTTATAATATGCCACCAAAGTGGAAATTTAGGTCTACCTCAATAACTCCACTCACGTTGGAAATGGACGTCTAGCGTTCAGAATTTCGAGCTCTTTGCGAAGAAAGCCACCGACAGCCTCGTTAGAACCGGAGGAACATCGCAGTATTTTACATACGATCATCACGTCAAAACATTCAAATCCTTATTCCATACCACGTCTAAGACCCCGCCTGAAGGCCGCCTTTAGCTCTGGATAGTTCGAGTAACACCATTGTTCAAGCTTTATTCTGTTGTGCTTCCTCTTCTTTCCCGACTTGGTGTTCCCATGCGCGTTGATCCTGTGTTGGAATGCCTTCGTGCATGGGTTCCCCATTTATATCGACATACTATATGTCCCTTGCTCTTTCCTCTGCGATATCATTCCGCTTGAAAGCGGAGGCTTCAACTTTCTGACTGGAACTGACTATAACTAACTCGAGTAACACCAATGAACGAAGGCGTCTGTTTCATATATATTTTTTAAACGTTCGGGCACACTAAGGCTGGCAGAAACAAATAGTTGAAGCCAGTTTGTAGAGAACGTGTGAGCGTTTGTCGAGATCAGGAGCTATAAGGCCGCATTCTGCAACCAAATAGAAACAGAATAGAGCAAAACTTTTTCCCATATCGCTGTATTCAAAACAAATCAATCTTTGCGGCAACCTCCAAACTGGATGGATGCAAATGCTTGCAAGCAGCCACAATCCGTTGAGGAGCCTAAACCTACCACTTACTAGTAGTTCAATCATGCAAGTTCTACCGTAATTCATAAAGTAACCTGAATTTCATCTAGCACGTAGGAAATATAAATATGTTTGGTCTTATATCAGTGTTCATTTCGCTCTAAAGCTCGGTGCCCACGTAACAACGAAAGCTTTTGTTGCCACTAGCGGCCTAGAGGCAACTCAACTAATCCAACTGCGTAGTCTTGGCCGTGACTTCAGCATGGCGTCTACGAACATCGTATACTAATTCATCAAATGTTGACCTTTGTGGACTTGAACTGCTCATAACTAGGAGCGATAGTAGAAAGTTCACTATTGCCACCTGCTATCGAGTAAATATTGTAGAAGCGACTGATATTTTCGACTGTTTTTTACAGTTAAATTTCGCGCAAGCTGAAGCCGTGACTTGGCTACGTAAACGGACGAGTTTAGTAGCTTCTAGGCTGCTAGCGGCGACGAAAGCTTCCGTTGTTACGAGGGGACCGGGCCTTCCAGATGATTTGGAAGGAATTTTTCCATTTTTATACCAATTTGATCCTTAAGAATTCTATACCTATTCGCTAGTAGATTGCTCCATTTTACATGAATCTGATAGCTGCACGAAGTTAGAGTCGGCAGGATGTAAGAGCGTCAGAGGTCACAGCGAGAGGTAATTTCTTGCTGCCTTGGCTTTCTGAGTCGGCATATCCGGCATTCAGACGCTATTGTGATTTTCAGGGATGCTAAACCTAACCAAAAACGGGGTTGCTTGGGGGGTGACAGCTGTATCATGAGCCTTCCGTTTCTGGCACCTGTTTTGGTCGACTTCAGCAATGTACAATCTTGGACGAGCGGATATACAGTATATCTGCAGCAAATCAGTGCATGTAGATCTCCAATTTGGGGTGTTCGATCAAGTTAACTACGGTATCTTTACGGTGAAATTAAAGTTTTTTGAGATCTCTGTGCATATCATGCATTCAATTTATCCATTATAGTACCACACAGTAGCGTGCATTTCGCAGTAATAGTATGCGAATTTTTTTATTGCATATTATTATTCGTACAAAGCAAATTTCTTGCAGTGATCAAAACCTGCTACAAAATGCATAATGAGAAATTTTAGCCACGCCTCCAGTAGAAAAGTGCCCATTATACCGTACCTAACCTACAAAGATAAATAAAATATTCCAAAGTAAAATGTAAATGTACGAGATTTAACTTACACACTAGTAAACAGACCGTCCCCTTCAAAAGATTTTCTTTATATGTAGTTACTCAAACTGAAAACTTCGGAAGGTATAAAAAATAAACTCGTTAGTAAACCGAATTTCCATTATTCGCACGCCCATATTTTCGGCTTTTTTCCCGCCTACAACAACTTTCCAAGCACAGCAGTCATAACTCGAACATACCCAGAGCAGAAGCAGCCTTTCGGCATGGATTATATACGAGTAACGAATAAATTAGTAAACGGTCTACGGCAAAGAGCTCGTACACCTTTCTAGACACCCGGCTGACGTACCGATGAGCAGCAACCACTCAAAACAGCAAACTACTCCAAGGACAAACGGAGCTCTACGTCCAAGGCCAATATTACCCCCTCAGCAATACGATACAAAAGAGTGCCCAAACAGCACTCAGCAGCAAAGTAACTGCACGGTACCGATCAGGTGGCTTCAAAAAGATCAATTCTCGATCAAAGTTCAGAGATCATTTTCTCGTTCCAGATGCACGACGCGAAAATATTAAGGAAAAACACTTTCACCACAGGCACAAGAAACACAATGGCTGGAATTACACATGTCAACTTTCTAGTACAGTACACAGGCTGCACTTCAGCTTAAAAACGCAACTGCATTCGCATTGCGCTCGATGGGCTTCACAGAGAGCGGAAGTGAAGCGTAGCACAGCACCTCACCTAACCTTCCGCTGTGGAGTCCACAGCCTTACTAAACTTTACTGAGAAGGTCACATCACAGTGAACGCAAACATACGCTACCATTGTGATGACATTTACCAATAATCGTATAATTCGTTTACAGTGAGCGTGACCAACAAAAGAAAGCTTGTTTTTACCACACTGGCAGAGGTACACTGCTGGTAAATGCTAACACAATCTTAGCTTAGTCAATTCAGTAGTTCCCCTAAAATATGTTCGTAAATTACTGTGTAAGCTCAACGACTGAGGGTGTAGGCCTATAAAATTTTCATTTATGCACAAAGCGTTTATCAACGGCGAAAGAGATAGGCTCAAAAAGAAGATGTACGAGCATCAAACAGTAATCACGTTTCAGAGTGAGACACGCAAACTGAACTTAGCTGCAACAAATTAGATAACATATTGACACAATTACAGAACATTATAAGCATTTATTTGATCATGCAGCCTGAAATCAGTCAAGACTGACAAAAATATCTTTGATCGATAGAGGATGTGATCATGAATTCAATTATATGATCACTTTTTGACGTGAGTATAACCTGCAGGAATTAAATGGTCATACCTAAGAAGACAGGCTACAAGGCCACTTGACTACGGAGAAAGTAAGAAAAACGCAATCTGAGTTTTATGTACGTATTCTTCCGAACATATATATGTATACAGTTAGTTCGATTTACTCACTCCGAACGAGACTGTCATAGCAGAATAAGCCTAAACGGATATTGAATTTGTACTACTGACACTATGGACTTCAATTAACTACCGATAACTTATTAGATAAATCAATCTACGGAGCAGTATTGCGCTTTCGGCCGATCCTAGCGTAAGAGGTTTGCGATTAACACCTGGAACTCGATTGAAAGTAGCGTAACGACCGCTCAGGATTGAAGAACCGGAAAGGTTTAAGCTCACCGGATTAGTTTACCTCAATGAACCTGTTAACAGGATGAGATTTTGTATAGAGATCTAACCACATGTGGGATTTAGAAACGAGTGCTTGGTATACATATGAGATGCATTTCAACATGTTGTTAGAGATCTATGTGCCAAATCAATACTTATCGAGCAGCCAACTTTTCTAACAAGAGAATTGTGAATACATATACAAAACTAAACCCTAAATCTACGGTTGACTGCAGTATTTGTTGCATCGAGTGAGTTGAATTACCATCAGGCAGCAAGGAATACATAATTAATTCTATTGAATGAAACTTGCAGGAGGTGAAACCAATATTTTAAAACATATGATACATCGTTATTAATGCTCTCAAACAAATGTGTGCTACAACCAAGAGCAAATATAATAGAATAGAGCAAAAAAATTGAAATATTTTCATCAACATTTTGCATACAATAAAATATGACAGAAAATCGAACCCTCTTCTCAGAAATTCAAACAGAACATGGCAAGCCGAACAGCTCGTAAGCAAATATCTACTCCAGCTGATTAAGACTAAAAAAATGTAAACCACTATTCTCTGTGACTGTAATATATAAATTAAATAAAAACACAGTCGTAAACTTTAAAATACCACAAAGAATATGCATACACGAGCTTTATTTAGTTTGAGTAACCGACAGAACACATCGAAAAAAAAGAGCAACTTATCAACCGGACGGGTAAAACGTGCGTCTGGCACCTCAGGATATCGCTCTTGTCGGCAACGTCTTTTTCTGTTTTTTACCATTTAACCACTCTAACTCAAGTCCTCCTGGCTGCACATATGATACACAAAGAATAATAAAACGCTCCCTTTCACAGTACTGAAAAATAAAGTGAAATTGCGGATAAATGAGCAAAGTACTGAAGAGCAAGGTAGCTGCGAGAGAGCTTCGGTAGACTGAGCGGAGTACCTCGCTCGGTAATCGATCAGCTGAGCAGCAGCGTCTTACTCTAAACTTGCATAAACAACCAGAATCACTATTTATAAATGCCACCACCAACACTTTAACCCTAGGTAACACCACACTACAAAGTGAGACTCAAAAAATATACATATTCACCAAGAATTTGCTGGGAGATATTGCGGTTAAATGGGTGAAGTTCACGCGAAATTTACGCGCCGCGAATCTAGTACAAAGCCTTCTTTATGAGCGGCGCTCAGCCACTCCTCGTGCTGTAGTTGTCGTACTTCCCAGCCACGGGCTCGTCAGAGTTATCAGGATCGCACGGCATGGCTTGCTCAACTTCCAAGAATGGTGACGAGAACAACTGGGAGTTAGGGCATTGGGCTGCCCATTAGAAATCTATTGTTGTTGGAAGAGTAGATGCTGGTCATGGGACTACTCGTTCCATATCCACTCTAAAACGGATACGTTGGGTATTGGACTGCCTGTTCTAAATATGTTGACACGTGAACGAGTTAAGGCTGACCAGTCCAAACTTACTGGTGATGTTAGATGTTAGGAGGGATCAAAATTTTGCATAATATATTCGTGCCACTGCTGATCATATTATTCCATGCTATGTTCGCATAAAAATAAAAAGTATTGCAAATTCCTAGCATACAGTATTAGCTACAAGAAAAATTCTCCAGACTTGAAAAACATGTTTCACGAAAAATTCAAATAGTCAATGTGTTTTATATGTTCTATCATATGCATACACCGCAGGATTATAAGAACCACGGTAAAAAATCGATGATCAATGTAGTACATAAATCAACATGGTATATATAGGTTCCGTGTTTTCGGTCATATAAATGTTTTGCACTCGAAACGCCTTCCGCATCTTAGGTTTATGGTCAAGGTAAAGCCTAAAAACGAGAAGACTCTGTAATTCAAATTCCAGATAGCAAGGGACCAATATTCCTCTTATTTCAGTCAACTGAACGCCCTACTGATTTGCGTTAATTAACAACATTAGCCGAGTGAGAGTATAGGCGTTGCTTATGCTTTCACATACATAGGGCCCAGTTACAATGCACGTATAAAATCAAAATGCCCGAGTAGTAGCTACATAGATTAAATTGCTATTTCGGTGGAAGTGATGAAGATTAGGACGAACTGATTCCCAAAGATCCAGACAGCATCGAGAAAGACGTCTCCCACGACGGTCGCCGATTCAGCAATTTCAGGACGATGCCGCGTCAGCACATTCCCCGGCTGATCAGATGTAAACAAACGCGCGCTGGGGGACGTTTAGTACTGCACTGCAGACACAGATGTGGTTATGCAGTTGGTCTGCATACAAAAGACCCCAAAATGGCTCCGCAACATCAACAGCCGTAGCTTATGAGGTGATCATTACCTCGCTGGAAGATACGGAGTGGCTGACAAATTAACTATTCGGTCTTCGTAAGATACATAGTAGCCGCTTAGTGTACATCCGTGAAATTAACCCTATCATCATATGCATCCCGTTCAACCGCATGCTAGTAGGTCAGTCTTCTTCTTCTCCATGAGTGTCTGCCTGAAACGATTTATTTTAGTTTGGAATTGATTGCTAGCATCGGCCTGCATGCGTTCAAGTCTGCTGTTCATGGCTTTTTGTTGGATCTTTCTGAGCTGCGTTTCGGGCTTCCCGATATTGCATTTTGCTCCATTTGGGTTGTACTGCCTGTCAGCGGTGGTCCGAGCGTGAAGTTCTAATGCTAATAACAGGCAGAAGACGGACCGACAGACCAATTCCCAAAAAGCATCCGAGAGATAAGGTACAGCCGTGATGTAAAGTCATTTAGATATCTGAGGGAGAAAATAGGCATACACCTAGTGCTTAATGTATGGGCCCCATACATTATGCAGTTTCTTCAGTAAGATTCAAAATATTTGCTTCCAGGTACTTGACATACGAGTGCAGGTTCTCGATATACGAGTGCAGGTACTCGATATACGAGGGCGTATACTCGATGTATGTGCAACACAGGCTCTACCGCTTTTATAATTAACTTTTTCTTTGATTGGCTCACATTAGGATCATCTATAACTTATTACGACTTGTAAAATTCATACTCTATAAGAATATAAAACAATCTTGAAAGTTGAGACAAAAATTATCCGGATGTAATCAGCAAATGGGTACAGCGCGCGACAGGCCAGACATGCTGCAGGTATAGGGCAGAGTTTACTTCGTTTCTAATATCATGAGTCATATGCGATAGTGTGTGGTATCTGTCACCGATAACAAAAATATATATATAACATTATCGGCTGGCCATTATCAGCGATTATCTCACATAATAAACGCTTCGTGCTTAATCATCACTTACTGCCAGAAACGAAGAACATGAGTACGTATAACTTCGTGTATTACGTACGTACACTGTAATAGTACTTACCTCACTGCGATCAACGTGGCGTATGCATAGAACGTTGAACATACATAACTACAGTGTCTGTGAGCAGTAACATTAACATTTCATGTGAACGCTTTCCATTCCACAAAATGCAATGCACTTACAAATCGAGACAAAAAATCTGATATTTGTTTTCGGTAACGGTTACGCGAGCCGCTGTTCGGTACCTAGCGGTTAGCGCATGTACAAGTTTTTTTTACGGTAAGGTAATAAGGTTGATAGCTCGTCTGAAATACAGTTTGTTTAAAGACACCTCATGCTTTACCATAGTTTATGTATTACTATTTGTAAGCAACAATCATGGCAGGAGGTACTTTCACTACTGCAGGAAGACTGAACTGGCCGTAACCCAGTTGGAAAGTTTAAGACATTCAGCCAACATCGCTCACTATTTACTCGTAGACAGTCGATAAGTGCCTGTAAATTTCCGATTGGGAAGCTAAAGGAACAATCAAAAATAAAGCAAGCAATACTCACGAGGGAGTAGGAGCTGGGCAGAGGGGGCCGTCTCGGGGAGTCCGGCAGGGGCAGGTTTTCGGGGATGGGGGCGACCGAGGGCGTCTCCGAGACCGAGGGCAGCCGGGGGCGGGGGAGGGGCATCAGGTCGCTCACGAGGGTAGGGCTGCCGCTGGCTGGGGGGTGGGCAGTGAGAACCGTAAATGAACTTAATAATAATTTCATATCACGCTAGCGAAAATGATCATCATAATAAATTCTTATACTTCTGATGATGGCTTTTTCTTACCATGACGTTTCAATTTCCTGCCTAGCAAACGAAAACTTATACATACATACCGTTTGTAACAGTCACCTTGGCGCTCTTTTTCGCTAATAATCAAATTTTAAATAGTCAATTAACAAATAGAAGTTTTTTAGAAGTAACTGCAGGGGAGCACGCGTCCAACATTCCTCCGCCCCGTCAGACAGTGCTATGGTAATCTTCCACTCTATCCTCAACATCTGCAGCAACACCTGCACAATCGCCCTCTCCTGAAGGACACCCACAGCAGCAGTCAAAATGTTGCGATGAACACTCGGCCAAGCTATTACGCAACACAAACTACAGTGATTGTGTCGTATGTTTCAGGCAACTAGAGACAGTAAACACATGTATCACCAACAGCGAGCTTTCCGTGGCCTTTAACAGTACCTGTAAATAGAAAATATGATTAATACAGAAACGCTAATTCCGATGAATTTATGCCAGCAGACAGCAGATGCTGTCAGCACCCTCCAACTTTCGCGCTTTCGCTATTTTTTGAAAGATACTTTTTTAGCCAATAAATTTTATGATGATGCATTACTTATGGTACCACAGGCTTGTATGCGAGCCTCTTATTACATTGATGATGGAGTTTTTGATGATACATATTATACTATTATTATTGCTACCAGCCCCTTTGCCAGGCTAGTTATCATATATCGGTATTTTCTAAATTCTAACGTGCATGAACAGGTGTTTTTTAATTACACAGCTAATGAGTAAGCAAGAGTCTCTAGCAAATCTCTCCAAGAAATGCACCAGATCGATCGTACTCTCATCTTATTAAATTTTACTTTATTGAGAGAATAAGCTGTTTCGTGCTATTGATATCTGCAGTTGTAGACTGAGTGTATTCGTGTATTTTCCCTGTACGTGGCCTCCATTCATTTTATTTGACTAGTGCAATACTATTGTTTACCATGTACTTGAAGGTGTATTTGTGAAACTATTGTGTTTTACTAGAAGTTATAATTCTTCTTATTATAATAGACCACCAGGCGCAGAGACGCGGTCCGGACTCCCCAAAAATAACTGAACCGGGGCCGAGGGCGGAGTTAGCTCAGGCTGGCCGGGGTTGGCCGGGGCTCCAGTCGGTCTCTATGCAGGCTTAGCTGATGAGCTTCGATGACATTTCCGCGCACTAAGTTGCGGTTAACCCTTACAGTCCTACAGAGAGCCCCTCTAGAACAAACCCTCTATGTAATGCAATTTGCACTGGCCAACTATAGTTTTACAAGTTTGCCATGATTCTACAGCACTGTCGATACAAAAAATATTTCAAATTGTAAAAAAAGTAAATTTCGATATAAAGTCGAGTGTTGTTTTTCCTGCAGTGAGGTGATACCTTTTATGATGGGAAAGGTAATTATCAGTCAATACCTTCAGTTATTTCCACACAATATTACCGTATTAGAACTATGCAATGACTTAACGCGTGAAGCACACTTTATAAAGTTTCAAAATTTTTCAAATAAATAAAGAATAAATAGAATATAAGGTGCAGCGGTTAGCACTCGATCAAAACTGGAACATGCACGAAAGGTGAGAATTACGTACCGTTACTGTGCAGTTTCAATAAACAGTGAAAATTACAATTGTATATTTACATAGGACTGTGAAGGTTGAAGTCCACAAATAAACCATAACTTCATCCATATACTTACGCATCTGCACTTTGGATCTGCCTAATAAATTGATACATGACGACACATTAATTAAACCGTCCGGGACTTATCTATTAACCTACAATGACAATCATCGCTCACAGGAATTATACGTAGATATATTGATACACAATACGTGTTCCGGTCATCAAAGTACTAAAATGTGCAAATTACAGATGCCGAAAGATTGGGATTGCTTAGTGGCGCTGGCCAATATGTCCCTAGAGAAAATCAAATAAGCGATAACTGTTGTTACAATTTGCTGTAGCGAGGCGAAAGTGGGGATATCAGGACAACAGTACTGCGTGTCGGCAATGTATATTCTAAGAGCAATCTATATGTCTCTATATGAGGTCCTGGCAGGCGTGGCTGTCATATTTTTGTGAAGTGAGGATGTGCCATGCTGCTGGCTGTGGGTTCGAGCAAGAACTCCATAGTTTAACTTGATGACATTGCAACCCAGAGCTGCTGTCGGTAAATAACAGAAAAAATACAAAAAACAACCGGCAGAACAGAGGTAGAGAATATACACGTGCTTAGATCCTGTTCTGTGTAAAATTTATAATAAGCCATAATTACCACGACTCCCACTTTAGCAGCACTTCAGTCAAGAAAGAAGCGCAGACGGGCTTCTTGAAGGCAATGCCAATCATGTATCTCCATGACCAAGAATCATAAAATGTTTACTTGAGTAGAGCTTGGACCTGTCAAGGGCTGTTAGTTATCATCATCAGCTACAGTCTGCATGGCAACTGCACAATTATTTGATTATTAAAGACTACGCTGTACGGTGGCTTCAGCCGGCCTGAATACTAGAGCAGGCATTTAAGAGGGAAATTTAAATACAGTTTCAAATAAATACCTTTTTAGCTCCGTAACAACGTGTTTAAATATCAACTCAATGGAAACTTTTAATGACGATTAGAACATTCGTTTGCTTACCGCGGTTTCAGTAGAGAACTGTTATACACCACATCTTCATTATGTCCCTGATCACATCTCGACGATCACGCAAGCTGATCAATTATCAGCAATTGTAACTAATCACAACTTCATTCTTGCGAATGAGGCTGTGGTTTTACCAAAAAAGGTCGCAATGTCTGTCGGAGCGTGACGAGAATCACAGATTCACAATTCCTTAGAAAGAAACTCTAAGCAGTTGCGCAAGAGTAGAGCCCCGGCAGTGACAGTCTCTGAATTCTGATGGTAATATGGCCCATTTATATAATGCACACGAACTGTTGTGGATAAGATGTATAATTTATTAACACAAGAGCTGCAGGAATTGCTACCCACGGTCGAGACCAATTATTAAACTTATCGCGTGCCCACGATGTGGGCCAGGTCATTCCCACTTTTTTAAAAGTAAGAATATATATAATATTGTCTTGAGGTGGCATTATTTCAAATACTGAAGGAATCGAATAGAAGCACAATTAGAAATTTTGTTACCCACGACGCGCTTCGCCGCACCTCGCCGTTTCGCCGGTATCACAGCTACATCTTTCTGTGACAACCTGGCTAAATTTCAGAAAATCTTAACGTCTGCAAATTCGACCATCTTCGACCCTCCCACCTGATGAGCCAAGGTACGCGAGACGCGTCGTGGGTAACAAAATTTCTAATTGTGCTTCTATGCGTTTCCTTCAATATATATAATACTTATAGCCCTTTGAGAGCGCATACATCCGCCAAGCAAGGCAACGGTATTGAAAAATTGAAATTCGTTCTGAAACAATCATTTTCTTTGTATCAACACCAAAATCTGATCATTCGTGCCTTTTGATAGTAATAACTATTTCTGTAATTTTGTTGAAGATCCGTTCACAACTTTTTGATTAAGGCTGGTCGCAAACACTCTGACAATCATTAATCAAACAGACAAACAAACGACACGATTACCACCAAAGTTTAATCAATCATGTTTTCCAACGTTACGAACAATTCTTGTGAATTTCACAAAGATCCATTTATAACTTTTTGAGTTATCGTGCTAACAAACATAAAATCAAACACAGCGACAAACAAACGATCAAACAGACCGTCACAAAAATTTGGTCAGTTACTCCTCCTGATATACCTAACAATTCATATAAATTTAATAAACATCCGTTCAAAACTTTTTGAGTTATGGTACTAAGGAAAAATAGATAAACAAGCAGACGAACGGATCTTCACCACAAAGTTAATCATCTGTCACTTTACGGCCATCACAACCCCTGTGATGGCCGTAAAATTCCGTTCGTAACTTTTTGAGTCATCTTGGTGACAGACAAACACGACAAAAACATAACCTCCTCGGCGGAGAGGCAATAAATATCACTGAACATTCTATGTGCATGAAACTATGATGTAATTAATAGAGTTATACTTCACTCAAAACAGATAGTTATCAGTTTCACATTTTGTTTAAAATATCTATATATTTCTTAATTTTTTAAACATTTGGTAACGCTCTCGAGCCTTCGCTGGCATCTCTTGTGCCCTGTACGAGGGAAATGCTCGTACATGGAAAAAGATACACAAAAGATTGTGTATTTTAATTACGTCATGTTAAGCGTGCAAAGGACAGCATGGTACCAAATTTGGTTGAAATCAGTAGGACTCTCCCGCGTGTACCACGGTAAGGGCAGCATTTGGAAAAAGACCCAGCATAGGTACTCTAACACGCGCCAGCTTATAGCACCAAATTACATAAGAGGAAAATTTCGGACTGGTGTTGCGATAGAGTGAGGAATAAAATTATTGCGTGCATCAGACACTATGACGCCGTTCGTGAAAGTCACTGGGATATAACCTAAGTGGATACATCGTGTACAAAAAAGTGCATCGGTGCGGCAGAATAATGCACAAGTTGGAATAGAAGCATGTAACCGAAGTAACCATATAAAAATTACGGTGTGCTCACTTGCCCGGAGGAGTATAATGAAGAAAAGAAATATGCGACTGCTATGTTTTATTACTGTACGTTATGAAAAGTGTCAATCGAAACCAGCACGAATTCCCGTGCAATAGCAGCAACACCTGTAGCAGAATTCGTGCTTTGTGAGCACTCCAAGGCTGCTATTTTGTGCCGGCACCCCACCAGATTTTTAATTATTATTTTTTTTTTTTTCAAAGAGTAGATATTTTTCGATTGGCTCGTCCGTCGCCGTTAGCTATTTGCCCAAAATTGCGCACTAGGTAGACGAGAAGACGAGCTGGCATCTTAACAACACTTCTATCAGTGCGTGTGTATCAGGCCTAAGACGGTGCTGAAAAAACTGGTGCGGAAACAGAGGTGTTTGTCTCAAGTTGTGCGTTTGGTGTTCGACGTCACAGAAGGGACACCATCACCACATCACGCCCCTGGTGTCGGTTGCAGTCGAAACAGTAACCAACATGCTGTGCAGTACTGACTGATGCTGGCACCAAGTAATTACGTTTCGAACGAGACGAGGAAAAAGGCGAGCAAGGAGCACTGCTCGGAGACGAGGGGGGGCGGCCGCACAAGAGTGTCGGAGGCCAAGACGAGACGAATTTGACGGATCTCGCCACCAACTTTCGTCTCCACCAGAGACAGCTGTGGTGGAGGCACAGCGTCGGCGACGACTTCGCGTCTTTTCGCCGTGAAAAATTTTCCATTAGTCACCTAAACTAACGACTGCGACCGGGGATACAAACATACTCTCATTAAGTACCTACCATGTAAAAATAAAAAATTACTTGTAGCTAGCTGAAAAACTGTAATATCTTTAATACTAGGCAGAAACTGTTATTTACCTACTATCTGTAATATAGTTACCCTACGCACCGTGGCTGACAAAATATACTTGCTTTAAAATTTGAGTTGACCTATAATAGAATCCCTAATATTTAAATCTATATTGTAGGCTATTTGTGGAGGCCTTAATTGGTAAACTCGATATAATATAAATAAATATGCCAGCTATCGTGAATAAGAGAATTTATGCACAAAAACCAAAACAGTTTTAATTAATCACGGGAAACTCAATATCTACTTACTAATTAATTTCGCAACAGTTAGCTATTAAATCAATTGCACATCATAAGACTTCCCCTAGATACCATTCTAACTAACTGCTTAAAACTTCCGTCTACTTTACTAACCAACGACAGTACAGTTGTTCAACCAATCAGGGCACGTTCAACTGAGGGCCGAAATTTAGCCATTGAGGCTGGACTTGTTCCAAATTTCAGACACAAGCTTTGACTTTACAACTTTGAATTTGAGCTTCAAGAGCTCAAAGCAATCCGATCACGTTGAGCCGCCTGACACCTTAATTTTACGAAGTAAGAATGAGTTTCTGAAATTCTGACAGGCAACCGATTTAGAGTCAACACTTGAAACTCAATTCAAGAGGCCGCAGCCAGCGCACCTGCCTAAAGTTTCGAAGAAGTCTAGCCTTGAAGGCTTAATTTTAGCGCTCAATCGAACATGCCTTAAGTCCAACTAGGGACTCACCTGGGATGTTGTCAGTGCTGCAGACGGGACTGTGGTCGAGTGCCGTGAGGTGCTGCCCGTTGAGGGGTCCTAGACCAAGAGGGCTCCCCACAACCATCCCAGCATACCGGCTGGGTGGGGGCGAGTCTGATGTTGGGGACGATGAAGTCATTATCGACAGGGGGCTCGCCCCCTTTAAGGGAGGACTGCCGATCTCAAAGCTGCCGGTGTTCCTGATGGGGAAACCCTACGAAAAGCACCCACTCCCCCAGAGCTCCCCTTGAAACCGGAGCTACCACCTGTCTCCACACCCCCCGACTGACCTATTTCCCGTCTCGTACCCTCCCCCGCACGCGAGGCGTCGGAACACGGGCCGAAACACGGACTTGCCGGAGTCGCTGTACGCCCGTCGCCGTGACTGCGGCAGCAGGGGCAAGTCCACCTTGAGTGGCGACCGATCCAACATGGCGGCAGTGTGTTCGTTATAATTCAAAACAAATTGGTATAAATGCCTTCTTTATATAAACCGCTTAGGGTTTTTCCTCCACACTAACAGCTAACAATCGTACTATGGCGTTGTTCAGGTAACTGGGATTATACGACAAGTTACACTTTGTAATTGATACTTCAGATTTGTTCTCTCACAAATGGTCACCAGTTCATAGAGTAGAGTACATTCAACAGTCACTTTTGTGGTCGTCCACTGTGCACTTCCCCGCTGAAATTTCTGTCTTCACAGCTTAAAATTTGGGATCTTCAAGTAAAATGTATTTTTCCAGGCTGAAAATTTCCGGAAACACAGCAACTTCAACTGTTTTGCACACAACTGTGTTAATAAATTTGCAATATTCTAGCACAAGAGTATGCACAATTATTCACACAAGTTTAATGCCATCAACTATAGGAATAAAAAAGATGATTTGTGTTCTTTTCACTCACTGCGATATAAATAGCTCCACAAGTAAAGTTATCCTTACAGAACTGTAGAAAGTTAGTAAATATAAAATAATAGCGAACTTGCAAAACTGTACAGTATTACAGAATAGTTGTCTTCACGATTTATCCAGATATTTTATCAAAATTCATTCTACCATTGAACGTAATATGTAATAAATTCTCACTCGAAAACAGCACCAAAGTCAACTTATTGAAGAAAATTATAATCAACAGAACACCGAGTATACTTTCAAGACACTTTCTGCCCCTGATACACTTTCCGTTACGTGTCCAGTACTAAACACACTACTTCGTTTTCTTCACATTAAGAATAGCACCAATGCAACTGTACAAACGGAAGATCTAGGACAAACTATACACATGAGCACGAACGTTAAAACGTATTATCAAAATGTATATGATCAACAGCAACTTTTTGTATGGCGACCAACTTTTAACATTATGAGAAGAGTTACTTAATATCAATGTTTTGCACTCGCATATGAATATGTCAATGCAGGTAAGTACTTGTACTCGATATCTATTCAAATGAGTTATTGCAAAAATACATGCAGTAAACAATTATTTGATTCGGTTAATACCCTACAGGTCCTGTAGAATCTGTAATAGAATATATTCTTAGTAAGAGGAGCATAAGTGTCGTCGATAAACAAAATTATAAGATACGTATAGAAAAAATGGCAATAAGGAAACAGACCTAGAACATCAAAACAATTTTTTTTTTTATCAAGTAAGTAGTAGAAGTTAACAGAAAATCTCATATCCATGACCACTATGAACACCGTCACCTAATGACGAAATAAATAAGAGAAATTAAACACCCAAGCAACTTAGCTTCAGCACGAGATTGCCAAAAGAAATAGAAATATATGGTTTCCCCTGTACTCGTTTTCTGTGAAGCAGCAAGAAATCATAGAGAATATATTTTTATGGGGGACTATTTTAAATTATATTGTACTGTGACAAGCGACTGCCTGATGATAGAATTAAAATTAGAGACGCTCAACATTTCACGCTCTTTAATTATCTGTACTACTATGATTTTAAGTGACATATATTTATTAATAGACATATCACAATACTGTTTATAAACCCTAGGTACACTTCGCAAAACCTGTTCTTGGATATGACAACAGAATCAACAGTAGGCTAATTTAGCCCCGTAGCCTAGGTGTTCTTTGTCATTGGAGGTAAGGGCATAATTCATGCGGCAAGTCTCCAGATTAACCCTATGTATAATATAGAAGTCGAACACGGGAAATCAGCTGTGTCACTCACCTCATAGTATGAAATTTATACTTTATGGAGAATAAATGACCAATAGCCTCTTGCTAAAATGCTCCCAACAGTTTTTATGAGCCAGAATGGAGAGCGAGCTGAATATGCCACCAAGTTGCCCTCATATCCTATAAAAATTTATCAGCATTAAGTCGCCAAACTGATCCGATTTGAGCATAACTTCAGTAGGAATATAAACGAAAGTCCGAGAAAAATGCAAAAAGCGTATCTCATACCACCGACACGTTGTGTTCCCGTCGCTAAACGACCTATAGAAATAGTCCTAGGTTTACAACCCATTTAATGAATAAGAAATTTTTTGGAATTAAATTGCTGCATTTGTCATTTTCAATCCCGCGTCGACTTAGGTGCCGCTAGGTTAGGTTAGAAACTGCGAACTGGTTCAACTAGTTAGCGTCATAATTTATAGGAGTAATTCAGCGTTTTGTGTCAGCTTTAAGGAAGTTATAATAAAGTTGAAATGCTGTATCATTCTAAAAACGGGCCATGTTTACACGCTATAAATTTCATCACTTACGTGGACTAAGCCCCTCATCTTTTTCAATCCGAAGTTCACTGCTGGTTAAAACTCTGGCAAGGTACACACGGAGAAAATAAACGGTGTGGTGTTGCGAGCAATATTTACCTCCGCCAAGGAGGTTATGTTTTCGTCGTGTTTGTCTGTCTGTCACCAAGATAACTAAAAAAGTTATGAACCGATTTGAACGAAATTTACAGGGATTGTTAGGTATGTTAGGAGGAACACATGATTAACTTTTGGTGAAGATATGTCCAACCGTTTGTTTGTTTGTCTGTCTCATTTTTCTCAATGCCATAACTCAAAAAGTTAAGAATGGATTTTTATGAAATTAACATGAGTTGTTAGTATATAACAAAGAGTAGATGTCCAAATTTTGGCAATGATCCGTTTGTTCGTTCGTTCGTTTGTCACTGTTTTTGTTTTATACTTGTTAGCACAATAACTCGAAAAATAACGAATGGATCTTTATGAAATTCATAGGGACTATTAGTAATGTTAAAAGACATGAATGATTAAACTTTGGTGCAGATCGGTTTGTTCGTTTATATGTTTGACTCATGTTTGTCCTAACGTTTGTTAGCAGTATAACTCAAAAAGTTATGAACGGATCTTCAAGAAAATTGCACAAGTTGTTATTACTATCAAGAGGAACAAATGATTAAATTGTGGAGTTGATACAAAGAAAATTATGGTTTCAGAGCCAATTTGAATTTTTTGCTACAGTTGCTTCGCTTGGCGGAGGTATGCACTCTCAGAGCGCTCTAGTTAATACTGTGAAACATAGTTCAACACTTAACTTGGCCGGCCTCGTGCGGATAACTGTTTATAGCATTCTACCAAAACAGTAAAGCATACGTCCTAGAGATGTACCAAGTGGTTATTGTTCTGGGCTCAGTATCAAAGTACATACAAACTCTCAAAGCTCAGCCCATTACTCTACCTTACAATTACCGCTTGTAAGTTCATTTACGATGCTCAAGCTGTCCTTGGTGTGTGCATGCGAGTTCTGGTGTGCATCACGCACAGGGGCTTGAGCAGAAACGCTTTAAATTCCTAAATTTCTATTCTATTAGGGTCCATCGGTCGGTTGTGCTTCTCTCGGTACGTAGAGGTGTAGTAATTTACAAGACAGCAGGTCCCACACTGTTGTAACGTTGGTTAATCTGGACCCTGGCTCAGTTCTTGGCCTGAGTAGTACAGCTAGCTACAACCACAGTGAAACATTCATAGCTCAAAATAACTTAGTTCTTACGTAGGTACACACACAAGTTGCAGTTCATCAGTTGCAAAGTAAACAATCTACATATACTAGAGGGATCGCGCTGTCATAAAATGACAGCGAAGAATTTGTGATGACCTTCCTTCATTGATCAAACTTTCGTTATTACAACTGCTAACCTAAGCACACTGAGATGAGCGTTTACGGCTTCACAGCCGGTCAGTATCGAAACTTTTTTCTCTATCTCTGAAAGAGAGAAAATTCACTACTTATTGCAGGCAGATCAGCAACACTCAAAGAAATAGCTCCGCTTCGGTATTGTGGATACGGTAGACTAGCTTATACAGATCCAATGGTTTTTGCATGGCGAAAGCGAAAGCTGTTTCATCGACCATTGAATTAAATTTTGGAGATTAGCTGAAGCAACGAAAAAAATCATCTGTGGGAAGAAACTACGAATCAAGATGCATGAGAGAGCCAATGGAAGCTACAGATTACTTCAGAACTGAGATTTCAACTTCGGCAATGCAAGAAGTGCATTTAGACTTGAGGTCGCCCGATAGTTAGCCATAGATTCGATGTATGGAGAAGCTAATACGCGAAAAAATTGAATACACGGACAAAAAATTGAAACGTGGAACCTTATGGAGGGCTAAATTATCTGTAAACTGTAGGAAACAGACCTTTGAAAAGGTGTGCAAATGCATACGAGAACATTGCAAGATGTACCGTCGTATTTCTATATTTTTACCATGACACAAGTACAAATTCTTTGCTGACAGTACAAATGCGTAATTCAGTGATGCAATCAAAATGCTGGGAAATGTTAGACCAGATGTAAGGTAGACGGACTGCTCAACCATAGACTGCGTTAAGCGGCCGACGTTTGTTTAGACGGGGTGGGTTAAGATATGAGCGCTACTTTAGGATAAATAGTTTAAGCGAAAGCATTCACTAACCGTGGAATTTCCACGGGTGCAGCTAATATATATATATATATGTTTAAGTAAAAATGGGCTGGGGAGGTTTTAGATGGGTAGAGCAACTTAATAAAATCATTTTTTCAGATGCAGAGTTAACCAAATAAATACGGAAGGTTAACAGGCGTATTGGATTCGATTACTTCGATCGTGATAATTCTGAGTTTTCCGTCCGTTTCAGGCGCAATCGATTTGCGATTACAGCCCGAAATTCGATCGAAAGTAAAGAATTTAACTCTCTGGCTTAAACTTCCAGGCAAATTAAAACTTCTCGGACTAGATCTCCATGATCGACTGGGGAAACTCGAACTCCTCCGAAAAACAAGACAAAAACAAATCCACTGCAGCAGCAACTACAACACTAACATGTCACGGCGTCGTCAGGAGGTGCGGTATGAACAGACCGCCTCTTGTGCAGGAGAGACTGAGGGCGCGAGAAGACACGGGCGGGTCTAACTAGCTCAACTGGAGGGTGTTTGTATGTAGACCAAGTCATAAGTAGTTTGTGTTGTCAGTGTCACGGTTAAAATGGGCTCCCTGTTGTGTGCGGTTACAGCAGAGTGAGGCAAAGTATAGGGCGGGACTGGCTAGTTATACGTTGCTAGAGACGTAAGATAGTTATTTAACAAATTAAATTTCAGTGGTGAAGATTTAGCTCAGGTCTTCATGTTATTCATAAGCTGTTGAAATTGTAACACACTTTAAAAATTCTATCCAAGCGTTTTTCTAAAAAAAATGTAGTACGAAATTATTCATTCATTATTCATACACCATTTCAAGTATTATCTATGTAACTGATGAAAATGTACCTCAAGTTTTAAAATTACGAGCAGGCCTAGACGTATGCATTCATCTGTTTTTATTTATTTTTTTATTTTACTCCTGAAAGTGTCAAACAAGATCAGATAATTCGATATAAACTAGATGTCATTCAGTGTTTTAGTGGAGAATATCCAAGAAAATGGATATCCAAAGGACAAGTCACAAATTTATAGAGTTTACGATTGCCCGACCCGTTTTCTTTGCTCAGTTATGTTAGATTAAACATAGAAAAGCACTTCGAGTTAAGGCGTCCCATGTCAACAAAGAGCAGCCATTTGCTGGAAAATATACGAGTGTAAATCTAGCGTCAAATGCAGTAAAAGTAAAAAAAATTTATTGTGTATGCTTCGGCATCATGTACTCCAAAAGTATCAATTTTTAGGTACAACTATAACTAGACCATCTACGATACATTGAAATACGTGTTTACCACGTATCCGAAAACTGCTGTGCACCATAGAAAAAATACTTGTACAAGCATACATGTATGTATATAATTCCTACATTTCTCCTATACTTCATATAATACTTCATAGAATGAGGTACAGTACTTATTCCAATCTTACGGTCACATAATTCAAACTTTGCCACCGAATTTTTTATTCACAAAGAAATTACTCTTCCACCAAAGCCCAGAAATTCTAACCTCGCTCTTATCATAACTACAGTAACGCTGCCCACCGCTGTGCACTCGCTGTATCTTGCCTAAATGCATAATACTAACGTGACCTCAAGCTTCATGTAAAGCTATAGGGTTCACACGTTTGTCTCTCGCTCCACGTTTCCTGCTTTAAAACAAACGAACGTTTCGTCGTATCCCAACAAACACAACGGTGTGTACACCAAAAAACTTGTTAAAATGTTAGCCGTCAAGTCTGTTTTTACTTAGCAAGCGCGACTTCAAGCAAGGCCGAGAGAAGCGCCTCACAGGGCTTTGAGACCCCGTCGGGGAGGGGATCAGCGCACCCTACCGGGGCGCGAATTTTTTTTCCTGAACCTTTCAGCAAGTACAGTCTCAAGGCAGCCAATGGCGTGGCAGGTCACAGGTCACAGTGGGAGGGGCGAAGGGTGATGCTCAGTGATGGTGTTGCACTCTGATGCATACTCTAAAAACACTATGTANATTGTTTTGAAATTCGGTATATGACTTGTTCTTGTTGAGAAGTAAGTCATATTAAAATTTTATGAAAATCCAGTGACTAATATGGAATTTGGCCAAAATTGCAGTCGATCCCCTTAATACGGTGAAACATTGTTAAACACTTAACGTGCCCGGCCTCGTGTGGATAACTGTTTAAAGCATTCTACCAAAACAGTAAATCATACGTCCTAGAGATGTACCAAGTGGTTATTGTTCTGGGCTCAGTATCAAAGTACATAACATACAAACTCTCAAAGCTCAGCCCATTACTCTAGCTTACAGTTACCGCTTGTAAGTTCATTTACGATGCTCAACCTGTCCTTGGTGTGTGTATGCGAGTTCTGGTGTGCATCACGCACAGGGGCTTGATCAGAAACGCTTTAAATTTCTATTAGAATCGCAGGGTCCATCGGTCAGTTGTGCTGCCCTCGGTACGTAGAGGTGTAGTAATTTACAAGACAGTTGGTCCAACACTGTTGTAACGTTAGTTAATCTGGACCCTGGCTCAGTTCTTGGCCTGAGTAGTACAGCTACAACCACAGTGAAAAATTCATAGCTCAAAATAACTTAGTTCTTACGCAAGTACACAAACAAGTTGCAGTTCATCAGTTGCAAAGTAAACAATCTACATATACTAGTGGGATCGCGCTGTCATAAAATGACAGCGAAGAATTTATGATGACCTTCCTTCATTGATCAAACTTTCGTTATTACAACTGCTACCCTAAGCACCCTGAGATGAGCGTTTACGGCTTCACAGCCGGTCAGTATCAAAACTTTTTTCTCTATCTCTGAAATAGAGAAAATTCACTACTTATTGCAGGCAGATCAGTAACGCTCAAAGAAATAGCTCCGCTTCGGTATTGTGGATACGGTGGACTATCTTATAAAGTTCCAATGGTTTTTGCATAGCGAAAGCGAAAGCTGTTTCATCGACCCAAGGAGCTTCAATGGGAGGAGTACGCGCAAGCCTTCCCTGGGCGAGTAAACACATGGCTTTGTCACGTGACTGTAACTGGCGTTTGCAGATCTTAACTGTCTGGCTGAAGTGGCAGTGGTCAGCACATACAATTAAGGAAGATACAGATAGGCAGTTCTTCAATATTTTGCAAGACAATCATGTCTGAAGATTTATATCCCACTGCTCAAGCTGTTACTTTCATCATAAGCTGGTATACAGGATACAAGTTTCCTTTACATCCTTCCATCCGCTCAGAATTTTGTCGATGGTTAATGGCTGCAAAAATTTGAGCTTAGGACTCATTCCTACCTCAGGCAATGCCTCAAGTAGGCAATGCCGCTCTCCGATTGGATAAGCCACTCAGCCAGTTTAAGGGAAAAAATTAGTCGCAACGCTCCCGTAGGATAAATAGATAGGGTGCACTCCTCTCTATTAGAACCTCCTTGCATCGACCATTGAATTAAATTTTGGAGATTAGCTGAAGCAACGAAAAAAAAATCATCTGTGGGAAGAAGCTACGAATCAAGATGCATGAGAGAGCCAATGGAAGCTACAGATAACTTCAGGACTGAGATTTCAACTTCGGCAATGCAAGATCTGCATTTAGACTTGAGGTCGCCCGATACTTAGCCATAGATTCGATTTATGGAGAAGCTAATACGCGAACAAATTGAAACGTGGAACCTTATGGAGGGTTAAATAATCTGTAAACTGTAGGAAACAGACCTTTGAAAAGGTGTGCAAATGCATACGAGAACATTGCAAGATGTACCGTCGTATTTCTATATTTTTATCATGACACAAGTACAAATTCTTTGCAGACAGGACAAATTCGTAATTCACTGATGCAATCAAAATGCTGGGAAAGGTTAAACCAGATGTAAGGTAGACGGACTGTTCAACCATAGACTGGGTTAAGCGGCGGACGTTTGTTTAGACGGGGTGGGTTAAGATATAAGCGGTACTTTAGGTTAAATAGTTTAAGCGAAAGCATTCACTAACCGTGGTATTTCCACGGACTCAATAGGACTGAAATAAAACATAGCTGTGACCGCGAGTAGCAAATTTACATCACATCGACGAGTGGAAGTGTTTTAGGTGTGGGACCTCTGACCTTCGTATGTTGTTTTCTGGAACATATCATCGTATTTTTTCGATTTATTTCATTCAGTCTCCCGCTCATGACTGGCCAGCTACTTGAGCTGCAAAATATCATAAAATGTTGTCGCCAAGTGCAGAAAGTTCGAGCAATAGGCTAACTGTTGCTGTGGTTTCTCTCGCGTACAGAATTGGCTATATTTGTAATGGTGCTTATATTTGTTGGTAAGGAATATAAATATTCTGTGAAGAGTACTGTAAAGTGAATATGAAGTGTAAATAGGGCTTCAATCAAGAAAAATGAGTTAAATTGAGTCGCCAAAAGGGAACAAATTCGGCGCTAGTGTTGTGAACGTTTCCACCAACATGCACTGCAATTTTCTATAGATAATTGCTAAATTAGTATATATTATCTTCATTTATTTGTACGCTAGAGATGAAAATCGCAATTTAAGACGATTTTTCTGGTGAAATTAGTTAAAATACTCCTAAGCAGCTCAGCCATAGATTTGTCGATGATGACGTCACTTTTTGGTGCTAATTTTTCGTGAGTCCTCCCGTTACGCTCTTTGCTTTCCGTATATATATAAGTAAAATACGCTCTTTGCTTCCTGTATATATAAGTAAAAATGGGCTGGGGAGGTTTTAGATGGGTAGAGCAACTTAATAAAATTATTTTTTTAGATACAGAGTTGTAGTAGTAGTATGTACCTTTACTAGCGCTTCAGTAGCACACTGCGCTACTGCGCACTGCGTAGATACAGAGTTGACCAAATAAATACGGAAGGTTAACAGGCGTATTGGATTCGATTACTTCGATCGTGATAATTCTGAATTTTCCGTCCGTTTCAGGCGCAATCGATTTGCGATTACAGCCCGAAATTCGATCGAAAGTAAAGAATTGAACTCTCAGGCTCAAATTTCCAGGCAAATTAAAACTTCTCGGACTAGATTTCCATGATCGACTGGGGAAACTCGAAATCCTCCGAAAAACAAAAACATAAACAAATCGACTGCAAGAGCAACTACAACACTAACATGTCACGGCGTCGTCAGGAGGTGCGGTATGAACAGACCGCCTCTTGTGCAGGAGGGACTGAGGGCGCGAGAAGACACGGGCGGCGTCTAACTAGCTCAACTGGAGGGTGTTTGTATGTAGACCAAGTCATAAGTAGTTTGTGTTGTGAGTGTCACGGTTAAAATGGGCTCCCTGTTGTGTGCGGTCACAGCAGGGTGAGGCAGAATATAGGGCGGGACTCTCTAGTTATACGTTGCTAGAGACGTAAGATAGTTATTTAATAAATTAAATTTCAGTGGTGAAGATTTAGCTCAGGTCTTCATGTTATTCGTAAGCTGTTGAAATTGCAACACATTTTAAAAATTCTACCCAAACGTTTTTCTAAAGAAAATGTAGTACGAAATTATTCATTCATTATTCATAAACCATTTCAAGTCTTTTCTAAGTAACTGATGAAAATGTAACTCAATTTTTCAATTTTAAAATTACGAGCAGGCCTAGACGTATGCATTCATCTGTTTTTATTTATTTATTTTTTATTTTACTCCTGAAAGCGTCGAACAAGATCAGATAATTCGTTATAAACTAGATGTCATTCTGTGTTTTATATAGTGGAGAATATCCAAGAAAATGAATATCCAAAGGACATGTCACAAATTTATAGAGTTTACGATTGCTCGACCCGTTTGCATTGCTCAGCTTTGTTAGATTAAACATAGAAAAGCACTTCGAGTGAGGGCGTCCCATATCAACAAAGAGCAGCCATTTGCTGGAAAATATACGAGTGTAAATCTGGCGTCATATGCAGTAAAGGTAAAAAAATTTATTGTGTATGCTTCGGCATCATGTACTCCAAACGTATCAATTTTTAGGTACGATAACTAGACCATCTACGATACATTGAAATACGTGTTTAGCACGTATCCGAAAACTGCTGTGCACCGTAGAAAAAATACTTGTACAAGCATACATGTATGTATATAATTACGGTCGGTCTGATACATGTCCTTCAGCTAATGTGAAACTCTATCATCAGTGGGAGGTCTGCTGTTCAAATTCAGAAACATGTAACAGCATGAAAATACGAGCAGTGCATACTTGCGAAAATCTATGTAAAACGGGAAAAATTATGTTGTAGCTAGGAGAGTTATTCTTATTTTGAAAAGTTATAACAAAATTATTATCGCAATTTTTACGGTAGATATAACCCTAAATTTCTCCTATACTTCATAGAATGAGGTACAGTACTTATTCCAATCTTACGGTCACATAATTCAGACTTCGCTACCGAATTTTTTATTCACAAAGAAATTTCTCTTCCACCAAAGCCCAGAAATTCTAACATTTCTGTTATCATAATTACAGTAACGCTGCCCACCGCTGTGCACTCGCCGTATCTTACGTAAATGCATAATAGTAACGTGACCTCAAGCTTCATGTAAAGCTATAGGGTTCACACGTTTGTCTCTTGCTCCACGTTTCCTGCTTTAAAACAACCGAACGTTTCGTCGTATCCCAAAAAAACACAACGGTGTGTACACAAAAAAAAACTTGTTAAAATGATTACCGTCAAGTCTGTTTTTACTTAGCAAGCGCGACTTCAAGCAAGGCCGAGAGAAGCGCCTCACAGGGCTTTGAGACTCCTTCGGGGGGGTCAGATCACCCGAGTGGCGCACCGGTAGGGTGCGCCTCCTCTACAGCAAGTGTCACGACCTACTCAGCACGCAGACTGCCTTTATCACACAATTATGCAGCTTTTATTTTAACTAAATGTTTTCTCTCTCATCTTCCGCATCCATTCGGTGTCCATATAGGCAGTTATGAGCCTTAGGACATCGCTCTGACGGCCTAATATTTGAAACGCAGCAAGACTATACGCGGAAAATGCTCTGGTCACAGTGGGACCGAAACTATTTATGTATTTTCGTTTTTATTACAGTATGTGAGTATGAGCACCAGTAGTCGGACACCACACGGCTGAGTACAAACGTGAATATCTTCATTAAATACTAGTAGTATAGTTGTGCCCGTAAAAAGGCCAAGTAAACAGTGTTGTCACACACCTAAAAGACTGATTGTGTGTATATTTAGGAAATACGCAACATATTACACTTAAACTCAGAAGATATTCTAAATTACCCCTATAAATATTACACTTTATAACCAAATGTTTTGCGCAGCATATTCAGAACGAAACCTCATAAATTTCGGTCTTTGAGTCTTGAGCCTGTTATTATGAAGCATCTTTACGTTTGTTTAAATAAAGTGAGAATATCCCGCTAAATATCTTGTGTAAGCCTTGTGAAAAAGATGCAACTATTAACCATTTTCTGTTCGCTAATATACATAAAAGATATCCAAGCTTATTAGTATTTTCAATTACTTTAACCCTGTTTCAGTATGACACGCATCATTTAAAAAAATCTGTTCCAAAGGCGTGAACGAAAAGTATATCGAATTATTACTAGATAAAACGTCTTCTCGCTCATATACAAAGTAGATGCTTCGCTGCCAGAAATAAGGTGCTACGCCCAGCGTGTACACAAACCATGTATGTACACCAAGCTCCACTCTTTGTTGATTCTCGGGTACGGTCCTGGCGCGCCTCCGACAGCAAACTTCCATCCAGAAGCCTAGTCCGCTACAGCGCCTATTGAACTATTTGATGGGTGGCTTGTTTGCACCCAGTGAACCTGAATCGAAGTTGGTGAGGACGTCATGAGTCCGTGTTTTTGAGGGGAAAAAATAACAGCAAATCGGGTTCTTTTAGAGAGACTTCAGTGATGTTTGCCGACGCGTGGCAAGGGAAAACAAGTCGCTCCTGACCATGGAAAAAAGGTCGGATCCAGTATCGTCTGATGAATGCGTGTCTGGAAATAAGTGGTGTTCTTCGTCATCAGTGCGTTGTGATGATGAAGTATTTGTTAGCTTATAACAGTTAAGAATAAGGAAACATTAGTCAATTGTCAACGAAATAGGCACAAATACGCTCCATTATACGGTTGAGCAAAATTTTAGTTTTCTTCTGCCATTGACTACACTACGGTACAGTGTAGTCTATGCTTCTGCTTATCTATTGCGTATTATATGGTATATTGTGACTGAGAGGAAACGGCAAAGGTTCAGAGGGAATCTAGTCAAAGTATGACTGTTAACCCAAAAGTTATAGGAAAGAGTGTAATGATAATTATCTCAGCTAACAGACGAATGCTAGCTCGAGATATCTAGTGAAAAGTCAGAAATACATTAATAATATATAGGTATAGGGTCAAATATATTAAAAATTGAATCGTAATTAGATTGAAAAATAAATTAAGAGGTAAAATGAAAAGATGCAAACGTTAAGTATATGGCATTTATGGAAAAAACATACAATTCATCGCGGTACTGTTCAGCAGTGGGTAATGTTAAAACATAAAATAAATTTGGTATTCGCCCCATTGATATACAGGCTAATTCCGACTTCATGGCAAGCACCTTCTTCATGGACACACATGCGAGCACACAGCTTCTGTTTTATTCAGGCATATATAGCAGGTCGCTGTGCAGAAACTGTACGGGGAAATATTCCCTTGAATCTTAATACAACTCCAACCGTCGGCCCTTAGTTCAATGGTAGCTTCTCTGGGGCAATGGCACAGCGCCTGCTGAATGCTATAAGTTATCAAGATGATTATTTTAAAAGTTATAATATTATTGATCAAGTGCAGGAATTGTGCATTATACTACACGAGGATGGCTTAATGTACGGGAACTGTTCAATGAACGAGGATTGTTTAATGTAAATACCTAGGGTCCTCACAGTCGATTTAAGTCAAACTCACTGGATTTGACTAATCTAGAACTGCAGTCTGGAACTTTGGCTTTGTTAATCTAACCCGTGTTTCAGGAGTTTAGAAGCATCCCGATTTTGAGGAACCAATTGAAAACTCCGTTTGGCGGATGTTCACAGGTAATTGATTAATTAAGGATCAGCGCCTGACACTCGACCCGAAGGGCACCGGCCAGCGTACCTATCTGATGTGCCGGACAGTTCAAGGCTCAAAGGCCCAACTTCAACGGTTAATCAAACGCGCGAGAATCGCTCAATGTACGAAGACTGCCCAATGTACGGGAATTGTTTTCAGCCCGAAAATTCTTTACAATACGGAACTTGTTTACGTACAGTATGGAATTGTTGACCGAACGGGAATTATTTACAGAACGAGATTTGTTTAGAATACGGGAAATATGTATTTTGAGTACAGGAATTGTTTGCAGTGCAGTAATTGATACAGTAAAGATATTGTACACATACAGAAATTGCTTTTTGATCAGGAATTGTTAACAGTGTATGATTATCTACAGTACGGCAACTGTTTACAGTTCGGGAACTCTTCTTTGTATGCCCGTTGTTTACTGTTCGTGAATTGTCTACTGTACGGCAATTGTTTAATATACGGCAATTGTTTAATATACGGCAATAGTTCAATATACGGCAATAGTTTAATATACGGCAATAGTTTAATATACGGCAATAGTTTAATATACGGCAATTGTTCGCTGCACTGCAGTTGTGTATTGTGCAAATATATGCTGACTGAAATTGACTAATTAGTCTATTTGCTTCAAGTAGCTATTCCATACGCCAAACGGCCGTTCATTACAGCCCCCTACATATCCTCACATTGCTGCCAGGGGGGGATGGGGGGCGGGCGGAAGCGTATCGCCCCCTTCTGGGAAGTCAGTGGGTTAAAGCAAGGCCCCCTGGACACATTTTGTCTGGTGCGCCGTGGTTGAAGAAAAGGCGCGAAGGTCACAGCTGCATACACGCTCACCAGTAGCTTCGGTTACTGTCAGCTGGAGTGTCAAGGTTACGGACGGTAACTTGCAGCTAAGTAGACCAAGTGCATGGACGGTTCGGTCCATAGCCGATGGAAGATCAATGAATGGCTGTGTAGTTGCCGCCGACCGCCCACCAGCGGCCATTATCAGTACAGTAGCACAGAGCGACACCGAAGAGCAGCGCAGGTACACAAAAGAAAAAGGTCACGGACGGATTTGCCGCTGAAGCGGAACAAAGACGCACCGCCGGATTTTGATCATTCCCGGCCAGAATTTTCAGCCGCCCAAGAGCTGAAACCCTTGTCCAGTTTTCGTGGCGGTCGAAAATTTTATATGGGTCGGAAAAATATTGGAACTTGATTCAATCACAGAAAAATAAATCTGAGCGCTGCCTGCGTGTCATCTGGCATCATGCGGCTTTCCACTAAAGTGAAATAAAGGTCAAAGCCTGCACACCTCCGGCCTACAGTAGCTAAAAGGAGGCCGCACCCACCCAGTGTCTTCTTTTCGAGCTAGTGGCCGTTGCCCGAGTGGCAGCAGGTGCCTAGCTATGCAATTAAATTACATTTTTATCTAACTATAGTAGGAGCGATTAGTTTGGTGACCGAATACATTTATGCCTCTTAGCAAACGCACCTTTTCGATTCTTAAAAAAGTTGGTTCCTTTTAAAAAATGTACTTCAGCTTCTAGCTGCAGTATCACCTCTGCGCAAGATGAGTTGCGTGCATAACGCCAACTGGACCTCGTCCGAAGTATCATCAAGGTAATCAAGGTAAGGTAAGCTATAACGTCTGAAAAGATATATGTCAACTCTCCCCTCAAACACCAGTCGTCACCTTTGCTACTAGACGTGCCGTCGTAGATGATACATCTCGAGAAATTCAAAGCTGTTAATAAAAGGGACAGCGAGAGATTTCGCGATAGCACAATAAGCAATCAGTTTGTTGCTCACGAAGGATATATAGATAGATAAGTTCATATGGCTCGCTACATGGTAAAGGTTTCAGGTTTGTAATAGAACTGTATTTTATTCCATTAACAAGCTCCCCTTAGGACCAAATTCTGTGAAAGACAAAAAAAAACTAAATGCTTACCACGGAGTAAGCTGCAACGGAACATAAATATAGGAAATAAATACACAAAAAACAGAAAGCAATGACATTGAACAACTGACAGGAGGTGAAATATGTCAATGTACAGTCGGTGGCACGGTTTCCTTAATAGATCGGCCAGGCAAGTTGACTAGATAGCGCCTTATCTCATCTCTTTACAAAAGTTTTAATTTAATACCTTAGCCCTTTAATGCATACAGTAATGCTCTAGTTCTGTACTTGGAAAACATATTGTTTGTATTGTCCAGAAAACTGTGAAGTTAGTGCAAATGAGTAAAGAGGGCTTTCTTTATATTCATATATTAATATTGAATGTTATTTTATTGCTGCTTTGACAAGCGAATAGATTGGAAATATATACTTGCCTATTAGGGAATGTAAATTAATATAAATATACTATATGAAAAGGCAATTACATATCTTGCTTATTGTTGCACCGAATGACATAAAAGTGACGTTCTGCAATAATAAATTGATATCTTTTACTACATAAAAGATAAATAATGAGTAGCAAATAAATAACTATCGAGCAGTATGGTGTCTATACTTCAACAATAGAATAGCAAATGAACAAAGATGGATTTAGGGCCTGTTAACGCAGTGCGTAGAGTTTAAATGTACTGTGGAGCTTTCCCCAAGGAAGAAAAGCAAACAAAATTCAAACACCTTCCCTCGTACCCATCCCGAGGTACTCATTCATACCGCGCCACCTCAATGAGAACCTCCGAGTCAGCAGTGACCTTGTCAGAGCTACAATTCGTGAGAGAGGAAGTGAGCTGTTTCGGTCACACAGACAAGGATTAGCAACCAAACATCCTGTCACCAAACTGTAAAGTGCGTACAGGTGTCAATATCACCAGCTATATATATAATGATTCTCAAACTTTTTCTATGTGTGTGTCACCTAGCAAACATAGTGCTTCTCGAAAATTTCAGGTGCGTGCCACCATGTAAATATAGTGGTTCTTAAACTTTTCGAGGTGTGAGTAATCTTGAAAACATGGTAGTTCCTAAATTTTTTTCTACGTGTGTGTCACCATGTAAACATGGTGCTTCTCGAAATTGTGCCACCTTGTAGGCATACGGGTCTCAAAATTTTCATAGGAAACGAAATGTAGAGCGTAGAAAGGTTCTGAAATATGTTTGTTTGTTTATTTAGCTATGAAACTGGCGGTAGATGAACCTCAGGCTGCAAAAGCACTTAAAGTAAATAAGAACCTCCAGTCGTGAGGAAGAAATTGGTTAATACTGTTATTTCTATCTAGTCTGCCTGCTTTCCTTCGTTCCACGCTAATTTTACGTTTCTACAATACTTTCTTGTAGTACTTATCAATAGTTTTACTAGTTAAAAACAATAATTATATTATTATTATCCAGTGATCGTCAGTGCATCATTCTCACAAACCAGGACTCTTCGTCTGCTAAGGAACGTGCCAATTACTGTATAGTTAGGAACGTGACAATTCCGTATTTGAGACCTTGAAATCAGCCTATATTTGAGAACCAACGAAACATGTACAGACTGCATAGTATCGTGCTTTGCACTTTAGGAAAGGCAGCCATTATATGTAGCCTAAAATAAAATATAATTAAAATTTGTGAGCATTTTGATCTTAACGAGGCATATGTCAACGCCAAGATCTGTGTTGTGCGTGCAGCGGTGTCCAACCTTTTCATCGCCGAGGGCAGTCCAACAGTTTTATATTGTAATCTAGAAAATAAAAAGTCGATCGACTCGGCAAACAAAGCGGAAATAATTAAATAGTTCTTGCGCGGCCGAGTACTAATTGACCCATAGACCGATACCGGTCCGCCCCCCGGGGGTTAAGAACCACTAGTGTGGAATCACAGGTTCTATAATCTTTTGATGTAACCGGTAGTGAATCTCTTCAATCCTCTGGTAAGGTAGGGCAACTGCACGACTACTGCCGGCAGGCACGGTAGCAGTCTAATAATTAGCTACATAAATAATGTTTATACCTAAATTAACCGTGAGAGAATAAAAAATTTCAAATTTGAAAATTATTCAACTTCTATTCACTGATGGATTTATCTACGCTGCAACGATCACCCAGGACGCTGCTCGAGCTATGCAGTTCCAGTTCTTGTTAACGATGGATACATTTCAGCGAGCAATTGTAAGTATCCTAAAACACAACAAATACTGCATTGGTGTAAGTTAGTCATAGGTTAGTGAATATTAAAAATAATACGCCTAGGCATAGGCACTGATGTACAGCTCTAGGCATAGGCACTGATGTACAGCTCTAGGCATAGGCACTGATGTACAGCTCTAGGCATAGGCACTGATGTACAGCTCTAGGCATAGGCACTGATGTACAGCTGCCCACTAGACAGCGGCGTAATTTTGGCATCCGGGAAATAGACAGAGGAGTCTCGCTGAACCGGTTTGTACAGGTTCGCTTCTCGAAATATTTGCCGTGCAAAAATACAAACATGACAAGTTAGAGTGTCACATGCGCTGCAGGGCTCTCATGTCGAGGGCTCGTGAACTGTCACGTTCCATCCTTATAATACTGGCTTTTGTAAATATTACCGTCATATATACATACAGTACGTATTTGTGTGATACACTCAAGTACTTCATGTTTTCATTAAATTGTCAGGTACAAAAGCGCTTTCTTTAGTTAATGATGATAATATGCACCTTATTATTTATCACGCATCCCAACAAATCTAGGTGATCAAAGTTTTTCATGGGTCTGCTATATTTAAATTATAGGTATGTGTATTAGTGACGATACATACCTATGTGATTACTCGGGTCGAAATAAATTCCAATTTTCTATAGATATTTAAGTACAATATAGCTCCTTTTGATTACAGCTACAATATACACAATATTTCAAGCATAAAGTAGCTAGCACCGGAATTTCAGCTATAATATTTTGCGGCGCGTGTGGAATATAGTAGATACATAAAAATTAAACTGAATTATAAATCAAAGAAGTGGAAATTTGCATGCAAGCCTAATGAACTTTGTGTCTCAGTGGTTAAAAACAGACAATGAGCTTCCGCAAGAAAATGTCACTAAGGATTCATTTTTACACACTCTGAAAATATATTAACTCATGAGTCAATAAGGGACACCTGGCTGACGGCCACGGTAGTTAATCACACAGACCTTTACGCAAACATTCACAGCCACAATGCGGCCAGGCGTCAAACATGGCGTTAAGTTACGCCACGGCGCCATCAGGAAAAAACGCCACGTAATTTGCGGCTCTTCTCTACCCGCCTGAAGCGTCGAGAGCTCAACTGCGCACGAGGTGCGGCTGACGCTTCTACGCGTGTTAACTTACGCACGTGTGACGTACTTAGTAGGCGTCGTAGAGCTACAGTTGGAAATTTCAGGTGGCCGCACTGTGCAGTGGAACACATGACTTGGGGTACAGTTGGAAATTCCGTGGGCGGTTCTGCACAGTGTTGAACACGTGCCTTACGGTACAGTTGGTAATCATCTACCTGTGCTGTACAGCTACTCGTATGGCGTAATCGAGTTCCACCGACATGGAGTACACTTCAAAATATCAGATGGTACAGTTGTGCAGATGCGCAGTTACACGTAAATCGCGCGTATTTACTTGATGCAGCAGAGCAAGGCGGTGCAAAATTACATTCGCAGTAGAAATTCGTTTGTAAGCACAGAGTATTTTATCTGGCATCTCTTCAGGCGCAATTCGAAATTTTATACTACGTTTTCTACTTAAAGTTTGGCACTGTTATTTGTAACACCCGCACATTCACTTTACACGCATCAACTGTTTATCGTTAACTACAACTGCACGCAGCGACTTCAACAATTCACAACTGGTTTTGGTACAGTATCATTCTTGCACAAGAAATTCAGCGTGGTAATATTTAAGAAAAAACCTCATCCTAAATCGCACAGAATATTTCTACACTACTATGTATTAAAAGAGTATCAGCACTTTGTCAACACATTTATATGAACCTGACACATTCCCTTGACCTGATTTTCCTGATCATAAATAATATTGAGAACTGCTTTTTTTACTTTTTTCGAGCAATAAAAAGTGGCTAACACTTTTTAAGCACATATAAAGTGAAAGAAGAAGAGCAACGCTCAGCGGTAAGTCATAGCTAAAGTTCTTTTCCATAGCTTGCGTGTGGGCGTGTGTTCGATGCGCCGAGTGGATGACCAACCGTACAATCCTCTGATCTTCTAAATTGACCTCCAAATTTCAGCCACAACTTTGTGCATTGCTTCTAACAAGCGATTACTCCTTTTATTCAACAAATATTCAGCAAGGTTAGATGTGCGGCAGAGGAAATAGAGCGAGATGATTCGCAGCAGTTGCGGCGGCGCAGCGCAAGGCTAAACATGTCGGAGGCTATCAGGCGAAGCAAAAAATTTTACGACACCGATCGTGGGGACCTGACTAGCGAAGAGGTTCTGCATGGGTTCATCATACCTGGCCTGAATCACTATGGCTGTAGCACTAATATTGGATAGTTCAGATCTTTTTTTTGTAATTCAAAATTACCAAGTGTAAGTAAAAGATACACTGTATGTAATGGAATAAAGAAAAACTTCGCGAGGCCATGCCGACATGGTTATTATAACATAAGTGCAATGGCGTATATTCTTGAATTACACTGCTTCACATAGAATCATTTTCCCATTTGAGGCAAAAAAAATTATGGTCATGATAATACACAAATTTAAATAATTTAGCACGTACTACCCAGTTATGACGCCTCAGAAAAAGTATAGAGAACTATTTCTTCAGTAGCATCTGAGAGAAAACTTTGCAACGCGATTGTGATTGTTTCCCAGGACAGTTACAACGTCGATTATTATCTGATTAGTGGAATAGAGAACGTTCAAGTTCTGGAGCTTAAAGTTACTTGACCTCCTCAACGGAAGCAAGTTTTTTTTTTAACTGACTTTCGAGGGTCTAAATCTAAATAATGGATACTTCTCTTGATGGCACAGCCGCTGTCAAATGAACTCAGTCGGGCAATTCTTCACTTTTTTTTGCGCGCAAATGAGCGACAGCAATGACGTCATAGTGGTCCTCTTGTTTGTATGTATGTGCCGATTTCACTGATATTGGAAATTGTTGAGATAATGGGGCTTGTCTGGGACAATAACCTTGCTGGCACAGCGAGGCAAGCAATAATGACGTCACAGCTAGCTTAGAAGTTATGCGTCGGTGTTTTCCTTTGTCTGTGGTACAGCCACAAATCAAAATGTGTAAGACATGTATATTAAGCCTGTAAATAAGGATACAAACAAAAAAAAAAGCATAATAAAAACATTTGGCTGCATAATGAAACCAGGTGAGACAAGGTAGAGTACTTTCTGCGCTCATCATCCAAACCTGGACTGCCGTACAAACAGCACGCACGACATGACAAACAGAATTTGCTCCGTATTAAGAGTATTTCAAGAGCAGGCGGAATATCTAGCTGAGTTACATGGCGTATGTCTCTAACATTGTTATGATTCCCTGAGAGTATTTGCGAGCTGGAGCGGCGGGAGGAGCTTTCCAGTAAAGCCAAAAGAGATCAGCCTCGCTCGTAGGCCTCTGCTGCTTTCCTAAAAACGCGGGTTTTGCAGGAAATTTTTAGTCAAAAATAGCAGGGTAAATTTTGACGCTTGCAGAGCTGTACCGTCTCTGCAAGGGTCAACCGGTTTAGCTTCAAGCGTTTTTACTGAAACGAACGGTACGTACGTACGTGCTCTGCCATGTTCATCAAGTAACCTTCGTCTGGAAAATATAAGTTCTTACAAGAACTTTTTACTTCTGTACGGAAAAAAACTTTTACAAAGCATTACAATAGAACAAGTACTAGCTTGAACCATTGCTAATACATATCAGAGCTGAGAATGGCGGAAGCTGTGAGTCTTTAGAGCAAGAAGTTATGCGCTGCTTTGATAACCTATAAAGCAATTGACTATCGGGCATAGAGATAAGCAAAGGGTTGTGGGTACTAGAGTATTACCATATTGAAAAACGCAATGCGTTTTCAACAAGAAAAACGCGCAAACACTGGTAAGATACAATTTCAGCTGCGTACGTACATGTTTCGAATAGGTGTCGCGTGAATCTTCTGGCTTTGACTCTATAGCTTTGACTATTTGCGCTCGACTGCAACCGTGCACTCCTCTGAGGCCAGTGGGCATATTCCTGCAGCAAGGACAAGTGCTGGAGGATTTCCCAGGTGGGGTGTGCTGTCTAGTTGACTTTACAGTTATTTTACCTTTAGAAGTTCACTAAGTGAGAAAGTCTACGGAAACACCGAACAGTGTTTAACTTACTCGGATGATTGGTGATCAAAGCAGAGACTTGAAGCTGTTCGTTTGTACTATTTCCCCTGTTAAATAAACATCAAATGCAAATGTTACAGAGAGCATAACTGCGGATAGGTACGGTTTGCAAAGTAGGTAGCTACTTGATAAAATAAGAAAATATATCGACCAAAAATATGACGATACAAAGACAAGTAAAAAAATAGTAACAGAATATTAAAAACCGACTGAAAGGACATGCTGCGAGGACTATTTCACAAGAAAGAAAAGCAATGAACTACAAAGAAACCGCTAGTCTTCTGGCCCTACAGCCGCTGAACATACTTTCGTAAAAGTCCACTCGGCAACTAAAAACCTACCATTGACTGCACAGTTGAACACAGTACGATCAAGCAAGCAGTGCAGTTCTGGGAAGGCAAGTTCAGTAGTACGCAGAAGGGCGCCATGTATCGATTGACCTCAGCGACGGCGGCAGGTACTGTTTTAAAGACCGCTCTTATCACGGGAAGTTCGACTTTGTTCCCTCCGTACCCTTATCATCATCATCAATTTGTCCAGTCTGAGGATAAACACTTGGCGCGTGTAAACAGATCTCATCAAATCGAGCAGCTTGATGCATCGCTTCAGTTTCAATGGGTATTTTTAGAGATGCATGAAAAACAGTTGATGTGCTTATCCGAAATACTTCAAAATTGTAGCTCCTAAGTGCAACGTGTACTTACGCCACAGAAGAAAGATGGAACGATACCTCGAGATACTTAAAATAAAAATGCTGGTAATCCTTGCTACAGAAATTAAATCTTTCATTTTGGCTGGGTAAGAGTTCTGGGCAGTAGAAGGTCCGTTTCCACCCTGCCTCTGGTATGAGGTTTGGTCTCCCAAATTTGAAAAGTCTCTCAAAGCTCAATTAACATCAGCTTGGTAATAGACACTTTCCAGCATCTTACTGCTGACAGCAGCACTTTGGGAGTTTTCAAACTACGGCCCGCGGGCCACATTCGGCCCGTTAGTCTTTTTTTTAATCCGGCCTGCCGAAGAATTTGGGATCTTCGATACATTAACCCATTTTAAGCGCTTATTTTAAGATTTATTCCACTTTGCCTATCTGCAGCAAAAATATTCTCGCTAAAAGTACATCTAAATATTAATACTGTCTTTGTTTTCGCGCTTTATGTTTGATAAGTACGCATCGGGTACTGGCCTGGCCCGTTTGTCCATGTGACCTTTGAGGCAAAGAGTTTACCCACCTCTGGCAAAGAGCAGATATGCAAAACAAAGGAGACATGGGATCTGCAGCCTTTACTAGTTGAAATATGAGTTGACGTAAACCACCACATGATATGAGTTGACGTAAACCACCACATGATATGAGTTGACGTAGACCACCGCATGATATGAGTTGACGTAGACCACCGCATGATATGAGTTGACGCAGACCACCGCAAATTTATGAACAAGCGACCCTGGCACCGCTTGTGAAGAAGTTGCGACGTTGGTGATGGAGCGCACTAGTTTCTAAGAAGATCATAGAATCAATACATCGATTAACACACAGGCAGTGGCCTACATTTCCCCTCATACATAGTGCATGCATGACACTATGTCTGATCTATAAAATGTACTTGTACGAATGCAGCGCAGGAGAGATTAAAAACCGTCCTTGACACTAATTCTAGATAATACAGGAAGAACGAAAAAAAAGCGTGACGCTCTGAATATGATTTCTTAAGTCAGTGAATACAACTATTGCAATATTATATACAGAGAGTTCATGTACACTACATATAATACGTTCAGAATTCGCTTCACTTGTAAAAAAAATTCGTCGCATATTTGAAGAGAAAAAAAGCGAATGCAATTATTTACATTAACGATACGTGAACCATGATAGCTCTCTAACTGACAAGAGATAATAAGCATATCCTACTCTTTACAAAATTAAGCGGAGCGTTAAAGTAAACACTATAGTTGGTCGGTATTGGAAACAGAATTTGCTGCTATCTAATTTTACCCGGGGCTAATTGCAGTTTACCGTAAATACATTTCGTAAGTAGAGCACTTTGAGTAGGCATACCTCCACCAAACTCGGCCATGTTAACGAAAAATTCAAATTGGTTCTGAAACTAGGATTAACTTTTCATTGCCACCAAAATTTAGTCATTTGCGTCTTTTAAAATATGTAAAAATTTGTACAAATTTCATGAAGATCAGTCCACTACTTTTGAGTTATATTACTGGCAAACATAAAAACAGACATAGAGACAAACAAACAGACAAAAAGATCAGGACAAAAATCTGAACTTTTTGCTCCTAGTAACAATCCCAACAACTCCTGTAAATTTCATAATAATAGGTCCACAATTTTTAGAGTTATATAACTAAGAAAATATTATGCAAACGAACAGTTGCTGGGATTTTCACCAAGCATTAATCTCCTGTTTCTCCTTATGCTAACATACCTAACAATCCGTGTAAATTTCTTCAAGGTCCATCTGTAACTTCTTGAGTTACATTGGTGACAGACAGACAAAGGTACAAACTGGACAACAAAACCTCCTTGGCGGTGGCGGAGTAATGATATCGACAACTGCTTCGAACATCACATAAAAATAGCCATATGTACAGCTTCCACATTGCAAATCAAATATATTCACTTACTCCAAGCTTTCATCAAGAAAATGTCGTCTAGCCCACAGCCTGGAACAAGCCACCAGTGTCGTCTGAAACAGAGTTCTGTTCCATACCAAAGTGTTAAGAGCTCTCTTTATTACCTCACCAGTGCACCCGCGCGTGAAAAAGTTCACGCAATAATCGATATTTTTTTATTAATATAGGCCTTCGCGGAATCTTCTCTTCTCTGACTTGCTTCATATTCTTCACTGATCCTTTGTCGTGTTTTCAACCTTAGGGCATTTTTCTCGGACTTGTCTTTTCCTCATTTTCCCGCTCACGCTTAACAGCAGCTCTCATTCACTTCTGTAACCTTTCTTGACTGTATCGCATAGACGATTCATCTCTCTTCATGCATTCGTAGCACGTCTTCGATCTCGAGATTGTAGTAGTCTCGTACTACTTATATGTTTCCTATCTTCCTTCTTGATTAGGCGAGTGTCTTCAATAGTGCAAGGCAGAAAATAATCTTGAGTAAAACACTGCAATGAACTTGAATGTAACTCCAGCCAGCTTGTATGCATGTCAGTGCTCCGCAGCAAAGATACGGTCTTGCGAACTTAAGTATCTACTTCACTGAAATTTTGAAGTTTCGCGGTATGAAACAAAATTCGCACCTTCAGAGAACGACAGTGTGAGGGATGAGGTGATATACGTGGTATGGAGCTGAAGGAGCACGTGGTAATGGGCAGAAATACATGAAATAGCAAGCTCTACTTCAGCGATCCCCCTTTGAACGGGAATGACACTGCTGTACAGTAGAAGAAGACGAAGTGAAAGACAGTAAGCTAGAAAAAATAGTTTTCTACTGCCCGTGAAAAATCACACTTTCCAGAACGCGTCGTTGACCATCTGCCGAATTTAGACGTCGTAACCTGAGAGAAAAAAGTTATGAAATCGGACCAGAAGCTACATATATAGTGTTCCGATTTCAAGAAGTGTTTCAAGCAAGAAGTGTCTTCAGATAAGGAGATAAGGATCAGCCGTCGCCATCTTCTGCATCCTGATCATCGATTTACAAAATCTGCAACCTGGCTTATTTTTCGCCTATCTAGTTCATTCAAAGCGGAAACGAAGTAAATAAACACACCCACCAAGCGTTTAATTATATAAGATTAAGCCTCAAGCGTTGTGCTTCGTTTCTAAGCTTCGAGAGCTCTGTTCCTTACCTACTCTTTTTCTTACGTTATAAGCCTCAAGAGTTATATTTTTGCCTTAAGCTGTTTTTATTTATGCTTTAAGAGCTCTTTTTCTTACTTAAACTTTAAGAATTCTGTTTCTTACTTTAAAGGTCTTGTGCGTTCTATTTCTCAACTCTATTTCTCACGTTATAAGCCTCAAGAGTTCTGTTGTCTACCTTAGGCTGTTTCTTACCTAAGCTTTAAGAGTTGTGTTTCTCATTACGCTGTTTCTTATTTAAAAGCATAAGACTTTTGTTTAACTTAAGCTGTTTCTTACGCAAGCTTAAGCTTAGCTCTTTCGAACCTAAGCATTAAGTTTTTAGTGGAGAAGAAGTCCAGTAGCTTATTGATCGGCTTAAGTTTCGTCAGTTCTTGGAAAAGGGCGGCTTTTGAGTGATGGTGAGATCTGCTCCCACGGATACTGGCAGAAGACACGCATCGACAGACTTGAGAGACAAGTTCAAATACCGTACGTGAGTTTGCAAGTGCAGAGTTAAGACTTAAAATGTGAAAATGAAGAAAAGAATTACTTTTATGCTGGGGAAAATTTCTAATGGCAACCCTGAACTCCAAATGGCACGAGTAGTTATAGTCCAATAATGTATAAGTAGAAAATCTTGTCCAATTTTCTGCTTACTACGGTATTTGGTTCTATTAAGGAAAGTGAATCGTTGTTCCCCTGCTTCCTTTCATTTATATAAGTTGCCGCAATTCTAACCCTTCCTCTCCTTAATAAATTTGCCTTTTTTATACGAATAACACTATTAGTACCTTTCTACAACTTACACAGACCACGATAAGCGAGAAAAGACTAATAATAGCTGCAAATAATATCACGGACTCACACAACGACTTAGAAGGCATTGTTTTACTTCTCAGCAACTAGAATGTATTACTGGAATAAACCCAGCAGGGACCGGAGAGACAGTGACCTTTAAATACTGGCACCTAATGTCCTATAGCCTATAGCACACAAATACCATCTGAGAGCAGCGACATTCAGTGAGAAGCTGCACATGGTTTTCTGGGAAGTTATCACTATACCAAATAGTATTGTTACAATCCTCACACTTGCTAACTCTGATAAAGAAAGAAAATTACTACTTTTAAATCTACTACTGCTTCAATTTTAGGTAATGCTTCAATTATTTTCTAGCAAAAGAGAGGAAATGAGGTACTTACGTGATAGCTAAAGGCATCTCATATGGATATGGTATAATAGGACTACAATATATGAAAATATTCTAAAATTCACATAATTTAATTCGACCCTAAAAATCCTTTCCAACATTATCGACGAAGATGTCCATACGTTGGGCCGCAATGCAGTCTAGTATATGAAGAATACTCTTCATATGTTTTCTTTTATTTTCTGTAACTTTACTCTTAAACGATTTCGCTTTTTGAGTCCTGTAATGTCCTTCATGAGCACATAGACTTTATATTATTATAATAAAACACGAGACTGCTGGTATGCACTTCATCTCCTCATGATACATAGCACTAAATGAAAGAACTGTAACCATGCAATCTTTTTTAACAAGGGTTAAAAAATTTAGTAACAGTGTAATATTTTCTCCCCATTTTCGAGGAAAATATTCCACCAATTCCACCACTGATAGTGACAGACAATTTCAAAGATGCATTACAGGTGATGGTATAATTCTAGCATTCGTATTAAGAGGACTCCATAAATTTTACATACTCACTAACATCATTAAAGAGCGAACGGTATACTCACTTCTGTCACCTCTACCACTGCTGATATTACACCTTATATATTATTGACGCTCTGAGGCTGGCGGAATAATTCTAACCTTACCATAATATTAGTATTACTCAAGATATGGACAATATTTTCGAAGTTTTTACGGAATCAACATGAAACGCTTCTGTGACCGCTGGCATTACACTTCTATTTTTTACGCATTATTATTGACGTAATCACGCTAAGGCTACCATTATATTGATGACTCGCATTTAGAATATTTTCTAATATCTTTATGAAACATATCCAACTTCAGCGATTGCTGATATACACTTCAACCTCAACGAACCACTATGATCGACTATGATCCTAAGCCAAATATCGTATTAAAGTATGACCCAAGAAAATTACACTATTTTTCAAAATATTTAAGGACATATGCGACTTTTGCAGCTTCTAATAAGTTTCCCAAGTTACGACGCATAACACAACACGCTCGTGTCGGAGGTATCCACCTTCCTATTCTTTGGCACCGCTGCCCTAGCATAAGAAACGCCTCACCGGTCGCCAATGTTTGTTTACAGTCTTCTCATACTGTCCGAAGTCCACTAAGAGTATTGCACAAGCTAGAACAAGAATAAAAATAGCCTAAGTAATGGCCGATGCTCGGGATTTTGCTATATGTTTGCGGTCCGAAGACGAATAGAAACGAGTAAATAAGATCTGCTGTATTTTGAATTTTTGACTGTAGAATATACATCCAAGAAATCATTGTTTATTACCAAAACGTTCAGTATTCACTACGCTAGGAAAACTATATACTCAGAACTGTTGTTTGTCAACAAGACCATAACAACTACACGTGCTGCAAACTGCTGTCCTTAAAAACATATAGCCTAAATGACATGCTTTTAGACGTGCACTGGGCTGTTGCATGTCACCAAAATGCCAAGAAAACTACAACATTCACTGTTTACACGTGCCCCGTCTACAGTTTCACAACAAACCCAGAATAAACACGTCCACCGAATTGCTAATGGCGAAAAAATAATAAAATTTACACACAGGCATCGCATTCTGGGGCCGGACGCTCAAACGCCTTGTAAAGTTACAAGTATAGTTATTGTACAGCTGCAGGCACGGAGGCAACCACGAAAATGACAGTTTTACATTTTTACTCCTCGATTAAAAATTTGTGTCTTGTCTGTTAATTAGGTATGCATCGGTTGAAGGTTCAAACGACTTTGATCATAACTTCGTGACGATCAGTGTATAAGAAAGTGAGAAAATCTATGCTGCGATATCAGTAGGCTACTTCTTCAAGGAAGTGTACAGTTTACGTTACCGTAACTGTACAAGGTGTTTGTGCATCCGGCCCCTGCTGGCCAGTAAAAACAATAATATTCACACGTGCACTGCATTATTATCTACAAAACACACTATTTACACTTCACTAAACTGCTGTTTGTCAACAAACCATCATGTTTACGGACGATAAGATAAAGGAAGTAGAAACTCTCAGGCACATGAGCACCGAGACGAGTGCGAAGCTCTTGAGACCGGCCCAGCACCAATAGACTACTTGCTCTACAGAAGATGTCTCGACCAGCACTACAGATAAGGTGGTTTACTCATCACTATTGGCTCGGTAGGCACATATATATATGCTTGGCAACACACACACCTCTTCGTGCCGGTCCCCTGACTGTCGCCAAGCTCTGCGGGCTGGTCAACAACAGTGAATCTGCCAAAGCTTGGGGGGGAAATTGTACAATGTAAGAACGAGAAATGGAGGCAGTGCTCTCCGTTGTCTGGTTCGTTCTAGCGCAATTTAGAAACCATCTTCTAAGTCTTGGGAAAACTGGTAATAACTAACAAGGAAAAGTGGAGGCATTCCTCTCCGTGGTCCACTTGATTCTTGCGCAAGCAACAATGCGTCAGATAAATCTTGGGGAAAATGCTAACATGTTAAGACGAAAACTGGAGGTATAGCTACTTCTAAGTCAGGCGCAATTAAGATTCCATCTACAGACTCTTACGGAAATTAGTAATTTGTAAAAATGAAAAAAGGAGGTATTAGTCTCCGAAGTCTGCCTGATCTAGCGGCCTAAACATGCGTCTGCTAAACCTTAACGTTATTGAAATACAAAAACTATAATGTAAAGTTGAACTCTCTAACGCCTGATGATTGACGTTTGTGCTCTCAACATCAGGCTAAATCTTGTGAAAATGATAATACGTCGAATCGGAGAATGGACGTCATTTCTCACCGATGTAGGCTCAAAATTTTTACTGATAAATCTTAGTGAAATAGAAAAATCGTGAAGAAGTAAACTTCACGACATACTTAACCGAATTCTGATTCAGGCTTATTCATACCATGTTGCTATCCTTGTGTGCTCGTCAACACCGCATTGACATAGTGTTGCGAAGGAATATTGATAATTCGTAAATATGAAACGTGGACGTACATATTTCTCTCAAAAATCAGCTGGATGCTGGTACACGCATCATTACGCCTGCCAATTCTACTGAACATTTACTATCAAAAAATTTAGAAGTGAACTTATTCTTCTTCCTTAACTCTGCCTAACCTTTAACACTTAAAAAGTTGTTGGTTAATTTTTAACATTTAACTAACAGTAAAAATTCAGAGTTGAAACTGAAAATATGTCCAATATATGCAATATGTCCGTTCCATACATCGACACCTTATTTACCATTTTCGAGGAATATTTTCGTTTCAAAGATACTGTAAAAACTTGAGGGAATGTTCATCAAAAGTCAATCTTATACATTATTATACCAATATCTCATTTGGTCAACAGCGCTGTGGACCTGTTGCCAGTGCCACTGAGAACAAACAATGCTCAAGTTAATATACTCCTAAATGCATTACCATAAATATGATATCATATTTGCTCCAGCTAATTCTCCCATACTCATTTGTGTCAATGATTTTAATACATCGGCACAGCATTAATCAATTTGAACAAATAAAGCTTTAAAACAAATACGTACAAATCGCTCTAACTACTGTAAATGTACAAGTTCTAACTGAATTCTGGACCGTTTCTACTGTACACACAGCCGTCAAACTTACATCATGTCGCAAGTTTACGATCGCCTGTTCTCGTAAATTTTCGTTCTAATATTAGTCTGCAATTTGGCATCGATGCGGTCCTGTTGCCAAACATAGCAGTGTTATCGCGCCACGAAGATTGAAATTTCTAAAATTTAACAGAGGCTGGTATATTTGGCCCCAGGTTTTGATGAGGCCGCGTCCATGCTTTCCATTTAGCGAACATCACAAGGTCAACGAGAATAGTACGCATGGTGTGTTGAGTATTAGTTCCTACGCATCCATGGCAAATGGACAGACATTGCTCGAATTACATTGGGTTGGAGCAAAGGTTTTCGCCAATTTAAAAATTGTTACGTATGGAGAATGAAAAACGTGTTTTTACAAAATTTTTTATTCATGACAATAACGTCCTTTGCTATCTAAAGCTTGACTCCATCGGTCAACAAGCGAATAAATTCCTCTTTTGTAAAATTATTCAGGCTTTGACGTAAATATGAGTCTAACTCATTTTCAATCTCATCTCGCGATGTCACCTAAGGTCATCTAAATGGTTTTGTAATCCTCGAAATAAGGGATATTCCGAGGGAGCAGGTCAGGAGAATATGCGGGATTAGGCAAACTTTCCCAACCAAATGCTCCAAGGAGTGCTGCGGTCAGTAGCGCTGTGTGTGGCGAGCGTACAATAATGACAGATGACTCCCTTTCAGTTGACTAAAGAAGGTCGCTTTTGAATCAAAGCAGCTTTTCCAAAGGACGAAATTGAACACAATGGAGATTAGCAGAAACGGCATGATTGTTGTCTAAAAGTTTGTCGTGGATGATTCCAACCATAGCCCACCATATGCTCAACATCATCTTTTTTGGATGGATGGTGGATGGATGGATGGATGGAGTCCTGCTCTCGGTTGCTGAACTGATCGTCCAATTCACTTTATCCATGATCACCGGTGTTACTCACCGGTGTTACTCGTTATGGTAGAGAATCCACTTCTCATGACCTGTGACAAGACTTCCTAAAAATAGTGTCCCGAAGGTGTCGTGGAAGCTAAGAATAGGCATAATATAGATTTAAATAATCTAAAAATTTTCGCTCCTATAAATCAACAAAAACTTGTGCCCTGACCTGATAATAATACAAACTATCCATTTCCGCCCTCACGTGAAGAATAAGGCTCACACTAGTATTTACTCTAGCGAGTGCGTATTATCTCATAGACAATACGTAGCGTCAATTTAATTATATTCTTTAGTCCAAGAAATAGATTCTCCATTAAATTGTATGCCGTTGACACGTACTGTGGCTTATGGGCTCTCCTTCACTTTGGAGACTGTTAGTTACAGAACTCGCCAGTTCAGTCGGTGCCCCCCCCCCCCCTTGTTCATATCGGTCAGCATAGAATTAATTGCCGCAATCAGCTTTCGGTCGTGCCGGCCTGCAGGCGTCAAAGTCAGCTGTTATTAGTTGCTTTCTGGTGAATTTTCCTTGGCAGTTTTTCGGGCTTTCCGATTTCGCATAATGTTTCGTTTGGGTTGCACTACCAAAAATTATGGAAGCAAAATTTGTGTCATTGCTAGCTTTTAAAATAACCCTAAAGCACAGGGTCATGCTCGCATACGGCCTTTACAAGAAGATACTTTACAGTTGTTTGAGTAACTTCGGAAGAGGTCCATGTGGTGTAATGCACTCCACCCCTGAGCTGTAGCACCTACGCCATGTTGGTTGCCGCCAGTTGGATCGTAGCTTGCGATCAACGGAAGTTTCAAAGGTTAGTCATCCCTGCAGTGCTCGTAACCGCTGCCATATATATATATAGGTAATAGACAGACGAGAATTGGACGCAATACAAACGTGGGTCAGTTCAACGCCCCTCAGTTCACTACCGGAAGCCTGTACCAAGGGAGACAAAAATAGTCCACGTAGGTTGACTAAGTACGATAGTGCTGTTGCGACACACGCCGAAATGAATATCTTGTGTTAAAGGTGTCGTCCATTGTAAAGAGATAAGCTATTTTGACTAGCTATAGCTACTTCAACACTCACACGACACTGCTTTGTTATAACGGTATTTTATTTAACAAAGTGATACAAGGCCTATAACAATCACTTCACAAAAAGTACAGCGCTTTTTACAAAAACTGTGCGGAGCAGACGCTACTCATTATTGAACAGTATTATATCGAAAACAAACTGTTCTGAATAGTAAGAGTACCTTCATTACCTTGTACATAATAGGTCAGCGAACAAAGTCCAGTTTGCGACCTAAACACAACTTCAGAAAAAATGTACTATTCTCAAAGTGATGTTTTTTCATTTTATGACAAGAGAAATAACATTAATCTTCATCACTACGCAGCCTGACATAGCTAAATAAAGGAAACTATCTTCTTCAGCCATTTATGAGGCAAGTGACCGTATATGATTACTTTCGTAGCGTTATTTCTACGATAGCGTTTTTTCAGAAGCTCGGTAAAGGGTTAACATTCTACATCGCGGCTGAAAATCGCCCCCGTAGGAATAGCATAATGAGAGTAACCATTTTAGGTCACCTGGCCGGTGAAGGGTTAAGTGGCAGCTACTGCGTCTCAAAACAAACTGCGCCTCCGTTGCACTCCACAGCCCTGCACTTCACAGATAAGATACTGCAGGCGTTTCTAGGGTACGTAAGAGTACACAGCACACACCAGGGTACGTAAGAGTACACAGCACACACCAGGGTACGTAAGAGTACACAGCACACACCAGGGTACGTAAGAGTACACAGCACACACCAGGGTACGTAAGAGTACACTGCACACACCAGGGTACGTAAGAGTACACAGCACACACTCGTGTAATGATGACGGGTGATATTTATCGCAATTGTTTCCTCCCACTGGATATGCAATTGCCGCTCAATTAGCAATTCATCAGAAACGTTAGGTGCCACACGAAGGACTCTTCTCGTTTTGACTTTGAAAATAAGAGGTCGGGAAATTGAGGCTTCTCAGTACACTTTAGCAGGCAATAAAAAAGATCCAATACAAATTTGCATGTCTGATTATTTGCTCAACAAGCTGGACTTTTTTTTTGCAATTTTGCAATAAGCATCGTCTGCACATACAAGCAATATAGGTACATTATCGATTTAGGAACCTGCTTTTAGTTCAGAATTATAGAAGAAGCCACAAACCATCCACCATTCCAGAGTATGAATAAGCTAGCGGGTGAATGAACAATACGGATCTTTCAGGGTCACGGTGCCAACAAAGAAGGATGGATTGAATTAACTACAGAGAATACCGATCACCGGCGTTATTCTATTATTTGCGTCGCCGGACAAAGTTGCCAATATTGCAACAAAGACGGTTGATGTAACTGCAATAACATCATCGCCAGAAGACTCCGCGCTGTTCAGTCCCCCTCCTATTCTGCCGTAAATGAACAAAGTTAATTTTCTCTGTTACGGGGTATAGAATATAAGAGATGTATAGATATAATAAATGAATGATTACGAACGAACGAATGATCCTGTTGATCATTCTCGGAAAGTAGCACATGATAGAATTGTACCTATGAAAATAATATAGAAAGAAAAGAAAAGATAAAGAGAGTTAGACATGTCCCCAAGGGGCGAGCTATTCCCCAACCTACCTANACACTAGGGTACGTAAGAGTACACAGCACCCACTAGGGTACGCAAGAGTACAGAGCACACACTAGGGTACGTAAGAGTACACAGCACACACTAGGGTACGCAAGAGTACAGAGCACACACTAGGGTACGCAAGAGTACAGAGCACACACTCGTGTACTGATAACTGGTGATAACTGTCGCAATTGTTTCCTCCAACTGGGTATATAATTGCCGCTTAATTACCAATTAATCTGAAACGTTACCACACGAAGGATTCTTCTCGCTTTGACTTTGAAAATAAGCAATTTATGCTTTTCAGTGCACTTTACCAGGCAATAAAAAAAAAGATCCAATACAAATTTGTATTTCTGATTATTTGCTCAGCGAGCTGGACTTTTTTTTTTTTTTTTTTGCAATGAGCATCGTCTGCACATAGAAGCAATATAGGTACATTAACGATTTAGGAACCCGCTTTTAGTTTAGAATTATAGAAGAAGCCGCAAACCATCCACCATTCCAGAGTATGAATATGCGAGCGGGTGAATGAACAATACGGATCTTCCAGGGTCACGGTGCCAACAAAGAAGGACGGACTGAATTAACTACAGAGAATACGGATCACCGGCATTATCCTATTATTTGCGTCGCTGGACAAAGTTGCGAATATTGCAACAAAGACGCTTGATGTAACTGCAATAACATCATCGCCAGAAGACTCCGTGCTCTTCAGTCCCCTTCCTATTCTGCCGTAAATGAACAAAGTTAATTTTCTCTTTACATATTCCGCAATATACTCAGATTAACTACACTGAAGAAATCCGTTGTAATCAAAACACGAAACATTTCCCAGTTATCGTATTCATACGTTTCTTCATACAACAAAAACTGGAGAAAAACTAAAGTATAGGTAAAGTCAACTTAGACCACACCCTCACCTGGGAAACCCTCATGCACTAGTTTGTGCTGCAGGTATAGGCGCACTGGCTCCAAATGAGTAAGTGTAGTCGCAGTCGACCTCGGGTCACCAAGAACTATGGCGCCAATTTGACGGCAGGAATAAATGACCCGAGACCCCCCACCCCCCTCATCTCTGAGGAAGGCAGTTCCGCCACGGCGCCGTGCATGCACACACAACTGCCGAGTCAGCACACCAAGAGCTGCAAAGAGCTCGCTGCCTGGCTGGGCATCGAACCGGCGAGCGACACAAAGTGCTAGAGCTGAGAACGGAAGCATGCTGCTACCCTGGTACATAAATATTTGGCAACTGTTGAGCTTATTTGGTACAGAAGGAAACCCATACTTACTTTAAAGTTATTTATCACAGCTCGTAAGGCCAGCGCTACAGCGAGGTCAGTGTTTTATTCCCCGATCTGTGTAGGCATGAACTGCATTGGAGGATCCGTATTCGGCCGTGCTGATATGCCGTGTTTTTTTGTGATTCTTTTCTGGTCATCTTGGGGTTGTGTATCACTTACACGGGTTTCACTGCCCGTCGGTAGACGCTCTGTCGTGTAGTTTTAATAATAATAATCGAAGGAAAAAACGTTTCTTCAAACCAAACAATAAAAGGCAAAAAGAGTAGCGATAATTTCATTAATAAAACTGAAACAAACATCGTGCGTACAAGATCCTAACTGCTTTAATAAGGATACCTGAAAGACAAACTGCGCTAATCGTTAGATAGGGAAAAACGCGGCAATAAATTTGGTAGAATAAAAAACGAGTACCGCCGGTGCGGCGATGGCCTGTCCACGCACTTACTCCCTTTAAATTCTACTCGTGTACCACAGCTCCGCAGAACCAGTTCGCAGAGTGGCCGGTTGTCGCATTAATGTGTAGAAACTAAACGCGAAGGGGAAAAGTTGCTGTTGCTGATGGTTTTCTCATGAAAGCGCTCTAAGGGCTGGTCCACACGACAATCTCTGGATCCCCATACGCACTGCGACCTTGTAAACACAACAGTGTGTCTACTAAATGATTTGATAAAATGTTAGCCGTACGTCATGCCAGCCGGGTCAGCAGGTGCCACTAGTAAAGTATCGTGTATCTCTTCACATTCGGTAAGTACGGATTGGAACGCAGAAACCTACGCGCTTCTCTCCTATTTAGGCGGACACAACAACGCAGTCGGACGCTGGGTACTATAAACATATGGGGACCAAAAGTCAAAAGACTGCCGTGTGAACCCAACTTTATACATGCACAAAAATCGGCAGGCAAATATATGTATTGTGTCTCGCTGTACCACAATTCCGCAGAGTTGGAGTAGGTAAAAATGGGCGTATTTTGTTAAATTGGGATGGGATTCGGAGTCTGCAGGAGTCGGGCAGTTTCGGAGTACAAGGAGTCGGAGTCAAACTTTCGCATCCCTGACTTTAAGTGTGAAATAGCCGTAATCACAATGCAACAGTTCTGGTTACCATGTTACCCTGTGGATCTTTTGCGTGCAATCTTGTATTAATGAGTAATAATTATTTTTCATAGGCACAGTGATAATTTCGAACTTGTGTGAACCAGACTGTAAGATTGTATACGGTATACATTTTCTTATCATTCCGATAATCTGGTGTGAACCGGTCTGCAGTGTCTGGTGTGCTCATACGTGTTGATAGGAAGATTATTTAGAAAAGTGAATGTGAGACTGTGAGAAGCAAGCGGTGGGGACACGCTCGGTGGTATTATCAGGATCAGGCTGCCACTGGGGGGGGGGGGGCATGTCAACTTCCTGAGTGTTTGTTGGTGCAGCTGCAGTGTTGCGCAGCCAAGGAATAGGTACGATATTAGGCTATTAAACGAGTTCGGTGCTATGCGTGTACGTAAAGAGAACCATATAAATAGAAAATTGACAGTACGACACGCAGGCTTAAAATTAAAGCAGCACCATCTCATACTTTTAAACAGCACGATCTTAAGCTTCTAAATAGAACGATCTTAGGCTAGTAAACAACGCAATCTTTAGCTTTTAAATGGTACGACCTTATAGGTTTATAACGGTATATATATGATATAACCTTGAGCTTTCCAGTAAAATGACCTTAAACTGAGTAAAACTTTATATTATAGCAATGCGATCTCAAAATTTAACGGTATGATGATCTTCAGCTTCTAAACAGTACGATCTTAAGCTTCTAAACAGTACGATCTTCAGCTTCTAAACAGTACGATCTTAAGCTTCTAAACAGTACGATCTTAAGCTTCTAAACAGTACGATCTTAAGCTTCTAAACAGTACGATCTTAAGCTTCAAAACAGTACGATCTTAAGCTTCTAAACAGTACGATCTTAAGCTTCTAAACAGTACGATCTTAAGCTTCTAAACAGTACGATCTTAAGCTTCTAAACAGTACGATCTTAAGCTTTTAAAAATTCATGTTAGGATTTATCTATTTACGCAGTAGCTATATACAGTCTTAATATATAAAAAATGCGATTTTGAGCTTTTATATTATACGATCTTCAGCTTTTAAGCGGCACCTACGATACCTACTAAGCTTTTCTTGACTATTATCCAACATTCCACAAAGAAATATTAAGAGTGACGTTGGACTAACGTCACATTGCTACGGAAATTCTGGCATTGTGTGAGTTTTACGTACCAGTCACGCATTACAGTACTACCAATGACGTATATGTTCATATCGTGTAATTTTGTTTATGTACTTATCTAGAATCAGGCACAGTGGGATCATAATAGACGGGGAATAAAATAACTAATCAACTCGGTGTATCCGAGACGCTGGTGTACTAGATGCACAACTACCAAAATTGCGCAATATTTTTTGTCGTATGAAGCTACAAATTTTAATTAAGCCTATAGGTAACATCTGTACATTTATTTACATCTAATATCCTATAAGCTGCTGCCACTTTTGAAGGCCGTGTACACTGCACTTATTGTGTAATGTCCACTAACTGTTAGCCCGTATCACATACAGGCAGACTGTCCCGTAACTGTACAGGAGAGAAGTCCACCTATTGCTGCGCGTGGCCCTGAGGAGGCACAGGCATTTGGCACACGTATAGAGCTGCTGCTGCTGCCCAGTGCAGCAGAGACTGAAGGTGATATTGACACGGTTACCAGATTATCTTACTTCGTCATACACAGAGAAAGAGATGATGAAAGAAAAATATATTTATTTTTTTCGAATGGATGTTGTCTTGTTTGTTCATCTCCCAAAAGAAAGATGAAGCACTTCCACAATTTGCTACTTCGGGGTTGCAAATAAAAGTAGCGAAAAATAATTGCTAGAAATCAAGAGAAACAATATATAGGTACACATATTTTTTTCAGACTAATGCTGTCACAGACAAGGAAGACATGTTCATATGTCTAGCCGTGGCTGCTGGGTTCACCAAGTTAATTGGAGTGTAGGTACATCATCTTAACATTCTGTAATGCCCTGATAGTGACACAAAAATTAATTTAATAAAGTCAATTCGCTCACAGACCCTAACAAGGACACCTAGACACGTACCAGGAGTAAAGTTTGTTATAAATTCAACTTATACGCTCCCGTAACAAAACTGCACATAATATTAAGCTATGCAGGTGCAACGATAATAATATCAGAACTTATATAGCGTTAGTATTCAGTATTCCATGAAACGTCCAGAAGAATAATGCGACCCTCGTTCCATCGTTATCAACATGGTAAGCCAAAGCCGATATGAGGCATATTGCAGAATAGGCATTGCGGGTGATCAGAATATCGGTGTATCTCCTTGCAGTAAAGAGAGTGCATCAGCAGTCCGTAATGAAGCCATCAGTAAAGGTATACTGAGATATGATATACTCGTGCCATCACGCAAGTGTATACAGTTACAGAGAGATCCGCGGCAGTGGACGAGGTATTATACGATATACGGCCGGCGGGTGTGGATAAGGTAGGACATTTGCTGAGGCTACGAAACGGAGAAAAGCACTAGATCCATAAGCTCATGGTCATATAACTGTCAATGTAGCTTAGTTACAAGAAATTGGGCAATGAAGTTAAAAAGAAAAGTTTGACCGAAGCAAGAAGAACTAGCTTTTTAATCCTGATCTTCTGTAGATGTTTTTAATTAAAACACATTGGCTCTGTTGAAATAGCACACTGCGTTGGAGTGGATAAGTGTATAAGGCAACCTCCTGCGCCGCACGAGGACGCTCTCTTCAATTTAAGTAAAGCGTAGTAACTAAAAGTATTTCGGAGAAGCCACACAAAAACTATAGCTTGGTGTATATTATATTTAGTACGAAAAAACTTCTTTTTGTCCCCAGAACTTTACAATTGGTCGTGAACGCATGATCATTATTCATCAACTAGAACAGTCTCTGCACGAAGTTAACATAATTTTACTCTTAAGAAATATAGTATTTGCTATTAATAATAAACCAATTAGTTGTATTCAGCCATTCACCATAGTATATATGAGTGTAGTCCTCACACAAAGTTTTTTTTTTCGAGAAATACGCTTCACTTTCAGGACTAAAGTGCAACCCGAATTTATAAACAAACTAGAGCACTCTGAGAGCGCATACCTCCGTCAAGCAAGCAGCGGTTGCCAGAAAATAAAATTGGTTCTGAGACCACGATTTTCTTTGTATCAACACCAAAATCTAATCATTTGTTCCCTTCAACAGGGTTAATAAGAGATTCAGTAATTTTTTTGGAGATCCGGCATAACTTAGCTATTGAGTTATGCTGCTAACAAACATTATGACAAACATGAGTCAAACATACAAACAAACCAGCCGATGTGCGCCAAAATTTAATCATTCATGTCTTTTAACACTACTAACAACTCCTATGAATTTCTTAAAGATCCATTCATTACTTTTTTAGTTAGTGTGCTAACGAGCATAGAAATAAAAAACAATGACAAACGAAAGAACAAACGGATCATTACAAAAATTTGTCATTTGCTCTTCGTGATATACCTAACAACTTATGTAAATTTCATTAAAATGCGTCCATAACTTCCTGAGTTGTGGCATTGAGAAAAATGCGGCAAACAAACAAACGGAAGGACGGATCTTAACCAAAAGTTGATCATCTGTTTCTCCTAACATACCTATCAATCCCTGTAAATTAAGTCAAAATCCTTCACTAACTTATTGAGTTATCACGGTGACAGACAGAATAACACAGACCCGACAAAAACATAACCTCCTTGGTGGAGGTAATTAGAATATGAGTCATATCCTAGTTTATGGAAACGCATACAGAAAAAAAGGTCTGAAGGCAACTAACTGCACGACAGACACGCATTTACAAAAATAAAGTACCCTATTTTTCTAAAGTTTCGAAGTGTTCTCTTTTATCTATCATAAGTATGCATAATTGTGGAGTACAATCATTTTCGGAGCAAAAGCGAGAAACGTTTTGAACGTTTGTTGCTAACGCAAGTAGATTTGAACACGAGTCATATGCCACTATTACGACGAAAGGGCATTCTCTACATAGCTACAGTTGCAGCAGTTGGGCTTAACCAACAATAATAATATTCCTGTGTATGCAACTAAGGTATTTTTATTCCATAAACTACCTTGTGAAATAACATAACCAGCGCGAGAGCAAACACTGCCCCAGTGTTAGTTTTCAGTCAGGGCAGTAGAACAGAAGGGCCGCTGTGCACATAAAGGGGGCCTGCGCCCCGTACGCTCTATGGCCCCCGACAAGGAAGAAACACTTGCTCAAATGATCGTAAATTTTGAGGCTGATGGCAGGCGACTTAGGCATGCAGACTCCCAGGCTCCGGAGCAGAGAAGAGCTCACACAGGGTTGGTAAATGAAGAGCTAAAATGTGGTACACAGAACCTTGCTACTGAAACACTGACAACAATCTACTAAGGGCGGGAACGTACAGTATATATGTATATGAGAAACGCTCTAGTGCAGTAAGCGCGTTACTTTCATTTGTTATCACCCGCAAACTAAGTGAGAGACGTGATAATGTTTTCGTTGGAGATTTAACTATATTTGTCTGTCCACCCAAAAAGGGAGAGGAGTTGAGCAATGTTAATAATTCTTTGCAGAGAGTCAGGTGGGATGACCTAGATGTGAAAAATGTCAAAAGTTTAGAGTTAGCTGACTATAAAAAATTACGGCGTTGAAATTTATCCCCCGCCGCGTTGAACATTTTACGCCCTTGGATGTTCTAGTTGTTCAATGTTCATGCGCACGCTGAAAGTAAGCGCTAACACATTAAGAAATAGGGTGCAAACCGTTGCTATTTGAGCCTTAACACTTAGCATGTGTATGAAGAAATAATGAAAGTATAGTGTTAACTGGGAAGTAAATTTTTCTCGGATGCGCACCGGACGCTAAAAAGAGTGGAACAAAGCGATGTCACTGAAGCAGTGAAAATGTCGTAAGTGTCATCAGTAGGTGCGTTATACTCTCAACTGTTACTAACGAACAACAAATGAAAATGTAGTAACGCTACACGTGTATAGCAATTTAGTATTTGAACGCTAAAAACTTCAATTGAGTGGCCCGCTACCCCAACACTGAGAACGCTGCCAAGAACTAGGTTTATCATGGAGCGTCTATAGCTGACCTCTGCCTACAGAAAACAATAAATAACATACTGTGAACGTCAGCTACAGAAACGATCGGTCCATATACAGTTATAGAAATAGGTACGTACTACAGAAGAAGAGTACAACGCTTCATAAAATAATAAATAAAAATACAACAGTTTTAAGGCACACAAATTTATGGTTTTCTTAGTGACTGATGAGTGGCATATCTTGAATGGAAGATACAGTATATGGAAGATGTACATTAATACACTGTACGTTCATGGTTAAAAGGCTCATTGATGCAAGAGTATCTTGATGGAGATCAATCAGAAGGAGAAGCAATGCATCAACCGGGAATAATTCATCAAATAGCTGACACTGACACAGGAGAATCCTAACTGGAATCAACCAGACAGAAAAAAATTAATGCATCAACCGGGAATAACCAAGAAAAAATAGTTAGCCGACATATTGACACAAGAGCAGGGTATCATATAAGAGAGTTGGAAGCATCAGTAGCACATCACCACTGGTGGGGGGCCACCAACCCGAGCACCGCAGAGCCACTGCATCCTGCTTACTTGCACCGACGCAGGAGACAGCCCCACTTGTGGCTGGGTCCCACGTGTGTGTGGGTCCACATCCTGCTTATACTGTATGTGCTGCTGCAGGGGGAGTGTATATACTGTAGAGCTGCAGTGGCGATCACGCCCAGACCTGCTGCAGACCCACGCAAAAGCACGGGTCACTGGACTAATTAGCCCGTGTTTTCAGGGACACTGGTCACACTGAGCAGGTGACAAATTGGGCGGGTTTTCACAAGCCTCCTAACGGAAAGAATGTTACTGAAAGTTGGTAATGGGAATCACTTAGCATTTTGAGAAAATTGAAAAATAAATATACATCAGCCATCTGAAGCAAACTAAGCTAATGTTTATTTGCTGATTAACGTATGAAATGTGAAGACATCGGTGGGGACATTCTACGATTGATCAAAATATTAATAAACATCAATACGTATATCTTCATGAGTCAAGGTAAATACATTAGAGGGTATCCAATAGTGGGCACCCTGTAACATACACAAAGTGTTGTAATTGAGGCACAAAAAAAGCCATTTGCCATTGAGGCCAAATAGAGTATATCTTTCTTAATATGTTCAGGGTTTGCCGTTAGTACATAGAATGTCGATGAGCAACATGAAATCGAGACAGAAAGCCAACAAACTGTACCGCTGACGCGACTAATGGCTCACAACTTCCAAATCCAGTAACGTTGTAATAAATGGCAGGCTAAAATGACCACCACTAATACTATAGGAAGCATGACACGCCACGTGTGAGAACAGCACATGTAGCCTACACTATTATATTCAGCTCACGACACTCAACACCCGTACGTGGACAACATTCGGAAAACTACGTAAAAGCGAGAACCATTGGGATGCCTCAAACAGTTACAGTACCTATGTATATGGAAGACATTCTTGTATAGGTTCAGTGAGGGGTCATAGCTACTATGAGGGGGGGGGGGTGCTGCACAGTTCTTTACAGGATATATGTAATTCTTTTATGATATAGACTACTTAATTTCCTGCCGTATGAGAAGTACCTATGTTATGTGTAAAAGTAAGCTATATAAACGGAAGGTTTCCTATAAAACAATCACTAATAAACAGATAAACTCATTTATTTCTCATGTGGATGCTGTGTCCAACATGTTAATGTCACAGTGCCCTGAGGTTTGCATTCATAATGCTAACATGACAAATTGAGGGAGAGAATTAGCATTTGGTTTGTAGAGTTTCACCGGTACAATGCCTGCATGTTTTTAAGGAGATGTTAGTGACACTATTATTCGTTAATTCCGAGAGACGCCGTTGAACACTATTGATGGGCAAACAGTGCAATTAGAATATAACTACAGTTTGTGTAACACATTAAAGAAGGGTAAAAAGTTATGGAGCTGCAAACGTTGCGCTTGAAAGATTTTCAGAGCAGGGTAAACAGTGGAACGCGAAGGTTAGACGATACAGACCAGCTGACCATTTTTTTCATGAGTGAGAAAGAAAGAAACAAAGAAGAATTACTCCTATTGTGTGATCTAACTGCTGCGCTCAACATGCCAAGGGCGCAGCATCCTGCGGTATTCTGTCTTAAGGTTAGCATGGGGAGAAAATTAGCGTATAGCCTCTAGATCTACTAGTGGAATAAAGCACAACGTAGCCCTATGAGAATTATAGCCCTTCATCAACGACGTCTCTCGCAATGCTATTCGTACGGGAGACCGATGTTTTACATGATCCTTATAGGATGAAGGGGCCCAAAAGTTACAAGGTGTTTTGAAAACCGGCATCACCTGTTCGTCCACTGGTGACGTCATCCTCTAACTCATTATAAGGCCCTTCATATGGCAGACCCTCATTAACGAGGCTCTCAAGACTGAGTCTCGGCAAAAACGATAAAATGTAGCAAAGACAAAACGGATCGATCAGCCCGCACACCGAACAAAAGACATTGTTCTTGACCCATCCTTGCCAGACTCACATCATCGACACATATGAGTTTGAAGCTGTGAAACGTATGAATTATTTATTGGGCCAGACCTGGATAGCCTACCGACCAAATTTCCTTCAGCCACGAAATTTTGTAAATAACGTAAATATATACACAACAATACTAATAAATAAATAGCCCAAAGTAACAATAACCATCAATATAAAAACAGTAGCAATAATAATATTAAATAATTAAGCGACAGATACCGTAAATAGCAGAACACTCTCCTATGTTCGACGTTCATCAACGATGCCGTACCTACTGCAAACAACAAACGCTTTTTACGGGTAAGCAATGAATCGAAAATGCCAGCTTGTTAACTCACAGTGAAATGGAGCAATTCCTTGAATGAGCTGCAACTTCCTGGCTTCAGCTTAATATAAGCTTAAAGTACACGAGTAAACTACGCTGTAGACACATATAGCAATATGCTGCGTGGGCCATAAATTAGGCAGGGCTGAAAAATGCTTTGTGTTGAAATACCATAGTGATCCGACCATTCGCTAAAAAATTATTAGCGAAAAACAGTGTAATACAGCCAGTGTAAACTATGGTACCTACCGTAGTTAAGAGAATTTTAAACAATTGCCACAATAAGAACAGATGCAGTACTCAAGTCCAGCATCAATCGGTGGGAAATTTTGCGAACATGAGCAACTTATGTAGAGCAATAAAATATATTGTACGAGTCATGATTCATAGGTATAGTCATGACACGCATGCAGCCTAAATAACTAGCTACTGAGACAAAGGGTCTAACCATACAAGGCAGCCGAGCACGTCAAATAAAGCAACACAGATGAAGCTACACTAATTACCTGCACCAGCTCTCGCTCAACAATCGCACGTGCCTCATTAGACCGAAGAATAAAAATTATAATAGCAGAGATGAGGGAAATTTTCTCGCTTGTTTGGACAAAGCATGCGGCGCCAGGAGCCTTACGCCCAGTTCACACTTTAGTCTTCTGTGCTACGTTCATGCTTCGAAATATCCAAATGCTTCGTCGCATCACTACAAGCCCGACTGTGCACATTGGGCTATTTTTTAAAATGTTAGCCGTCACATAAGTTTGCTTACCAAGTGTCATTAGCAAATTTTTGGATACTTCTTCTCTAATGGTCTAAGCCGAGACTGCACCTCCACATCACAAGGACTTTCCACCTGTAGGACTACAAAAAGAAAAAAAAAGTCAATTGCAGCAAAACAGCAGAGCGTTAGAGAGGGCTCACGGAGGCCATTTGACCACGTTGTTACACGTATAAATTAATGCTATTAATCAACACGTCACGGAGTTACACGCTCGGACCTGCGAGTGGGCACGGTTGCTAACGCATGACATCGAATCTTTCGATAGTACGTCCAGGTTGTGAAGCATGACCGAGCGTTCATCGAGATCGGCTGCAATAGGCCGGGCCACAATCTCCGCTTAGGCAGAGTGATTATTTTTCACTAGAGTGCTTAGACAGTAGTAGTAGTTAGTAGGGGTACACTGCCTATATTACGCCGAACTAGTACTGGGTTTGACCACAGGCACGTGCGCCACTATATATAGGACGCGCTTTAAATTATCAACGACTTCTGTTTCGGCTTTTCTGCCGGGAGGTCTTAGAGTAATAAGTGCGCTACTAACAGGAAAAAGGCGCAAGTTGAGCATCTCCAACCCCCGAGCACGGCTGAATGCTTTCGCTCAGCTACGCTGCACAGGGGAAGGACACAAATACAAGAAGGTAGAAGTATAGCGGGAATAGGTCGGCCACCTCGATCGACAGCCCACCTCCCGAAACAGAAGGGGAAGTATTGACAGCATACCTAACTTTACAAAACTAAACCCGTCAGCAGCAACTGCAGTACGTAACATCTCCAAGCAGAAAAGGCACTCGGGACCCTTGGGTGTGTGAGGCCAAGAGTGCTCAGACAGCGGGAGGTCAAGAGAAGTACGACGAGGCAATGGCAATTTGGCTCTCGAGCTGCCAGTTTGCCTGTTCTTCATGAAACCAATTCATCAAAACTGCAGACTTGAGGTAAACATACCAAGTCGGCTGCGAGCTTACAGTCTGAGTATTATTATCACAATCTTGGGTAAAACAAGCAGAGGAAAGCAAGCACAACAAGCAATGGTGTCCAACTACAGAACATTCGGCGCCTTTAAGATCCACAAGATTAATTGGTTGGTCGCAGGCCCGATGTATGCATTGCTGGGCCATCACATGATACGTGCGTGTCAGTCACGTGTTTGCCAAAGGAAAATAATAAGAACTAGCGCCACTCGTAGTGATTCCGAGCAAAATTTTACGAGGGCCTGTTGCGTGTACACAGTACAAACCGATTACAATTATCCACGAATTTTCTCCTATACCATATTTTAGCCGTATATTTTGACACGAAGGAAGTAGGTTCGTGTTTTAGGCAATATTATTTTCCATGCAGAAGGTGCAACGCACAGACGAAAGGATGGCAGGATGCAAGCAAAGCTACCGTCCTGCTCAGGAAGCAACAAGCAAGCAGCAAGCAACTCATTAACATCTTGACTTCAGAGGTCACACTTATGCAGCGGTGGGCTAGAGGAAAACAAACACACGTGCGCCACACGGGCAGACAGAAGTCCAAATCTGCTCGTCTCTGTCCCCATGGGAGCCAATCCAGTTCTGTCTAGCGGGCGCTGGCGGGCAGAACAATCGTCTCTTCATCGAAAGGCGAAGACTTGAAACTAGAAGATATGACGACAAGCTAAAAATCAAAACGCCTGCTCCACTATGATCCAGTATGCACAGGCGTGGCTGATATGTAAGCGTCTTTCGAAAGGTGCATACTTAAAGCCCAATGTGGTGACGTCACACATTTCATCGCCACAGCTTTGCTAAGATCCAGCTCGGGCTGGTTTGAGTGGCTCAAACAATCGCTTACGGTAACTCGAGCAATCGAAACTACAAATATGACGTCATGTGTTTACAATATAGATAGCCTATCCAAGATGACTCAGGTCTGCTAAAATAAAAAGGGCGAAAAAATGAATGCATGGAAAACTACCAGTGATGACGTCACGTTAACCAGCGAGAAACCTGATCAGCTGAGATCCGGTTTCGTGTTAGCAGGCACGTGGCCAGTGCAGCAAACCTTGCTCAAATGCTATACGGAGCTGTGCGGGCAGTTCATGTGATGACGTCATGCGTACGAAAACGATAGCTACGCACATTTGACGTACACGGAACTGCTTTAAACTGGTCAATTTCTGACTTTACGGATATTTTTTGCAATCGGGAGCCGAGCAATTATTTGTCTAAAATGCATGGAAGTGTCCAATTCTGCTTAGAACGACGTCATGCTACGGACCATAAGAGCAGCAGATAACCATTAGATTGATACCGCAAATTTTCATCTGGTAAAGAATTAAATAAAGAACCGTAACGACGCAAAACTCGAATAAACTGGCCAGCGATGCTGCGCAGTGGTAATGAGTGCCATCAAATATAGGACGTCGTAAATTAGAATGAGATGAGCTGCAAACGACAGAATGTGCCGGCAGTTGTGCAGTTTATCGGACGGTGGTGGTGGTGATGCTTGGCACATGCTAGGGTGTTGCTTGTAAGACAACGAATCCTAGACCTATAGGAATATTACTGAACACTGCGTAGGAAAGAAGACTGGAGACCTACGCAATGAGTGCGCATGTATTCTTCCAGTTTTCGTGAAGCGCTGGACATGTATTCTTCCAGCGCCTTCGAAAGCCTGAGGGTGTATTCTTCCTGTGTTGTTGAAACCCTAAGCATGTATTCTTCCAAAACAAGGCGGATGGGCAGTTCCCAACAGTGGACTCTACGCGCAGTCAGGGGACAAAGTTGCCGCGTTGCCAATAGACTGACGCACGTTTCCGAGACATGCGCATTTAGAACCACGACAGAGGTCTTGAATTAATCCTTCAGTGCTGTGCACGTACCAGCTAATATTATTCCTAAAGAAAAGACAAACCGAAATCATGCAGTGAAGAATTAAATATACTCGTCTGGCGCACGGGTGAGGCCGTCAATTCGACGTCAGCTACCTGATGCGCCGCATTTCTTGAAAGTATTGAAAAAGTGCGCATTAGTTGCCCGCCTAAACCAGAAGTAACAACTACGAACGTGAAGTGCTGATCAACTGTTATTTTGAAGCTAAACGTACTTCACCTGCCTTATTAACAACCACATCTACGATGGAAAATAACATTGCTCACCATCTACAGAATGGACATACCTATAAGTCTATTCGTTACCTTCATCTACACCACTGTGTAGGACCCCCAGCAGTGATGCACAGGAAGATATATGAAGCTTACTATGATCATATATATTGAGATTTATACCTATCATACAATTAATATAATTTTAGTAAAATTGTTGTCGTTTCATCGCACTCAGACCGAGATTGTAAGACAGGAACAAAACTCAAGTTGAGACAGCTTGAGAATAAAACGCTAATGTTATTTTCCCTTCACATAAACTCACCTAATTAATAGAGATATCTCTTACATGTAACTTTCATATTTATGCCACTTCATAGACTCTAGTCAAATTCCTAGGTAAGGGAATTAATGTCCCATATGTGCTTCCTGTCCGTCGCTGACCAACTAGCGCATCTCTTCAGTATGCTCTCAGGCACAGCAGGCAACTTCACAGTCAATGTAAGGAAATTATAAATAAATGCAAGGTGCGCATTAAATTAGCGAACTTGCAAAGCACACAGACACGTGCAGTGGAGCGGCCCGCCTGGAGCCGGGACCAGATAAGGCGACGGGGATCATATTTTAACGGCGCGGGTTTACGGACGGACGACAAAAGCACGTGACGAAGATCAAAATAAACAACCCACCTATTGGTAAAAAAATAAAAAGTAAATAAAAATTGTTACTCGTTGGCTGTGACTAGTTTTTGAAACCTCCCCTCGGGGAGCAACAAATTATTTACTAACTCGCATTTTATTTATGTATTGATGAAAAGATGGCGAACCTGTCTAAACACTGTCAGTTTAGGATAAGTTCGTTATTTCAAAAGTCAAAACATTACTAAGGTAACCCAATACATCACGTCTATTTACTCAAAAAATATTACTATATGCAAATAAAGAAGACTTCTCGTGAAAAACCTAGTGCTATCGTATGTCTGGCCGCAGAACGTAATTGTCGTGACATTTATGTTAACATGTATGACGAGGTGTGCCGTCTAAAGTCATCGTAAACAAGAGATGTTTTCTAATTATTATTAAACAAAGAAGAGAACCTGTTCGATAAGCATTATTACATAAACATATTTAGACTAGAGTCCCGAGCCGTCATTGTAAATGACGGCCTATTGGGTTATTAATGACTGGTGCACGTGTTCGATAAATGGCGGCAGTAAGTTAGCCCTTCAGGAAAACCCCCGCTGTCTCCTGTGCTTATTAC
>LQNS02015105.1:1154853-1169280 GCA_001587735.2 Parhyale hawaiensis | reverse complement strand
CTTCGGGGCAGATGTAGCTAATCTCAAGGTAGTGGAGACTTCGGGGCAGGTGTAGCTAATCTCAAGGTAGGCTATCAGAGATTTCGGAGCCAGAGTATCTAGTCGTAATGCAGAGCAGAATTCGGGAGAGACGCATTCATATTAAGTCAAAGCCTGTTAGGCTCAGGACAGATGTATCTGATTTAAAAGACTTCAGACTGTGTTGATATGAAGCACGAAGTGTCTGCTACACGAAACAGACTTGTGGGTACATTTAACTACCAACGAGAGTTCCAGATACATTTCACTGCAGAATCAGTTCAGCCAAAATATATAAGAGAATTTCTCTTCTCTAATCATTATCCGCCGATGCAGTCAAATTTCTCAGTTACCACATCCCGCTCCACCTAAAAATAAATGAAGCTACAAATTTATTTCTATTTCCTATTTTACCGATACTGAAACTCGACCCTTGTATGGTTTAAATTGTTCATAGATACAGGGTGTATACGAACCTTGAAAACCTCGAATCAGAGAAGAGAGCCGAAAGAGACCGGAATCCCTGACACAGCTCTGAACCCTAAGAAAGTGAAAACACTTAGAACCTTGAAAGGTAAAGCATTTAAGGCTATGTCCAAAATTCAGAGCTCTTTCCAGGTTCCCAAGGCTCCCCCAAATTTAAAGTTTTCAAGGATCATATACACTCTAAATAGCAATCAGACTAAAAATAAGGTCAATTGCTTTACCTTACAAAACTCCAAGCATTCCCACCTTCCCAAAATGCAAGGCCATGTCCAAAATTCAAAACCCCTTCATGGTTTTCCAGGCTCCCTTTACATCATTCAAGGTTTTCAAGGTTCGTATACGTCTTGAGTTACCTAGCTACCATGTTTCCCCGTAGACGCAGCAGACAATTTAAGAACTCTTAAATCAAAACTATTGGATTGGCTGCGTACCTGAACTACCTTCACAGTTTCTGACTAAGAAACAACGCAATGTTGTTCATTACCTACTTATAACAGTACGTAAAGGCATCAAGAAGAAATATGAAGCACAACAGGCTTAAGTCGAAAACATGCGAGCAACAAAAGTTACGCGGTAGCAAAACTCTACATTCGATACCGCTCTAACAACAATAAATTTTAGTCTTCTGCTAACCAAACTTTTTACAAAATTCCCTATAAAGTGCTAATCATCGCAGTGGGTGCCAGCTCGGCAGGGCCGGTGTCAAGATGGTCGGAAAATTCACGAAACTGATGAAAGTATAAATTAAAGGAAACAGATGCATGATTATAATTTTATATTGTAATGATAGTCATAGTTTTACCACCGTATCCCCTGGATGAGTGATCCGTACAGTACAGACTCGGTCGTTCCACATAGCTCGGTAGACATATTTTATTTCCGCATTCTTGCCGGAAAAACTCAGTTGGCTCAGTGCGCTACTACTGGCGGGAAGGCGGCGCTAAGAATAGAAGGAGACACTCGAGTGGAAAGCCCCATTCGAGGCCTTCCACACGAGAGAGAGTAGAGAAGTTTCCCGTACTAGGTCGGCTATCTCGATCGACAGCCCACCTCGAGGAAGAGAAAGGGAAAAATAGAGGAACGTACCTAACTTTACAAAACTAACCTCGTCTGCAGGAACTGCGGCCAGATGCAACATTCCCTGCGGAAAAGGCACTCGGGACCCTTGGGTTCGTGAGGCCCAGATATATTGTGGCAGGCATAATTTATAATATACATATATTCTTTTCAAATTAAAATATTCAAGCAATACTAAAAAACTACTTAAATTTATGTTCATAAAGAGGCGCAGTTCAACGAACGGCGAGAGCTTATAGAGGGGCGGAGCACAAGTCCCGGCTACTCTCTGGGAATGAGCTCGTTGGTCCGTCTACTGCCAGCTGTCTAACCTAAAACGCATGCAGTTAAATAAACGCAGGGTTTACTTTGGTGACTGTGACAGCAGCAGCAGATAATGATGCTGGAGCGCATCTCGGCCCGGAGCAACATAGTAACATAATTAGTACAATAAACAAAGATTCGACAAAAATTACCTCACTTTAATTCAATTTCAGCGCTGACGGAAGCTGAAAAATACTTACTGATATGCCAGGAACAGCTCTGAAAACTTTTTATTTCGTTTTTTCCACGGAACTAGAAAAGAGAATTCTTACCATAGGAATGAATGTTCTATTGTGCTTGTATCTGTCGTAAAATACAATAATGATTGAAAATATGCTGCAATAGCAACCCTTCAAGTGTGGTCATCTAATGATGATTTGTTTTCTTTCTGATAAAGAAATAGTTGATGTACGTCCGTGGTACAATGGAATACACAAATTTAAAATCACAGTGGTGACAACGATACACAGCACTTGGTTTCATGACTACAACTTTTTCTGGCTCTGTGCGAGGGAGATTTAAAAGTTTTGAACAGAATAAGCAGCGGTGTAAATTGTGCAGAAACAATATATATATATATATTTTTTTTCTTGTAAAGTGAGAAGGGAGATTATCGGTACTCATAAATATCAGTTATAACAAATAATTCCAAGTCATACGCGGTTTCACATAAGTTACGTACCTAAATAAGTAACTTATGATAATTCAATTCTGTTTCACAATATACGGTAATATTACGTAGCCAAGATAATTCGCGGTTATTAAAGTGAATTGTCTAAGAGAAAACACAAGGACTCTCAAAATTACCTGAAACTTCACTGGGCGGTAAGTGATTAGTTACGCTATGAAAAACTACGAGAGGTCAATGAACCTTTGTAATTTTACGGACCCTATATATATACTAATTTCACTACTTTTTCTACTTTCTAAAAAAAATAAATTCTCTACCACGTTACATTACTGCGGTTGACGCGTTTCTCATTTCTACGCCATTTCTCTCATTTTCCGTTATTAATTTAGAAATTTTTTTGCCCCGTCAAATTAACAGATAGCCTACGTACCGTGTCACGAACACTCGCTGATTCTATCTTCAGCACGCCCATAGTTCCTTCCAAACTTGCCATACAGATGAAAAATATAGGCAAGGATGTTGTGTTGTCGAATAAATATATTTAACAACAGCAATAATGATAAACATACGCCGCAGACATAGCAACAGTTTCAGTTACCTACCATACGAAGTAAAGGACAGCCTGGAAACAGTACGTAGCCTACTAGTTACATGGAAGGAATTATTGAATAAACCAAATTCTCACAATGTATTTTCATGTACGCTGATTTCAAAACACACCACAGCAACGATCACTGCACTTTTGAATGGTCGCAACGATCAAATGAATAATAATCGCATTCGATGACATTTAAATGCGCGCGCAACAGACTGACAAAGACCGCGGGCAACACTGGTGTAACATCACTCACGACGGTTGGCGCTCAACTGAGGGTCGGCAGCGCGTATATACTCGGAGAGCTCCACGAGCTGGCGCCCAGTAACTGCGCCGTACACTAATGAGCACCAAATTTGAAGGTCGCAGCATCCGCGGCCAAAGATGTCCACAGTCGGGCATTGGTCGTCAGGAGGCAATGAAAAACAGCGTCAGCTGATTCATAGTCAGTGCCTAGGCTTGGCACGTGTATGTCTCGGCACAGTTACTGCAGTGCCTATGCTGTTAAGGGAAGAGTTTCGTCGGTGAAGAGAGCTGGCCGTATTTCTAACCCTCCTGCCTCACCTTCTGTTACGCATATTTTCTCAACTAAGTGGCTAAGATCTAACACCATATAAGCATTTAATTATGAAAAGCCTCTACATCACCTCAAAAATAAATGTTCTTGATATACATATGGCTTGAACGGTGAAAGGAACTACATAGAAGCTACATAGTTTCAGCGGTAGCGGTATAAATATAGGGAAGATTCTGCCGACTTAAATTTGATAACCAATCCTTTAATTGACTCCAAGGAAATCTATTGGCAGGACTTTTACATATCTAGGAAGATTTACTACAATTTTATTATTCATAAATTGAAAAACAAAACTCACAGCTTAACCCATATATGTTATACTATCTTACTATCCTAAAACTTGCGATAGTCGTAACCAGTTGGGACCAGACACCAGAATACTTGAGATTTTGTGGGTAGTACAAAAGGAGACACTGAAAACTGAAACTGCCCAAAGTGAAGTTGCTATTGTGGATAAAATCTTGTTGCTCCTACGTACGAAAAGCTAGAAGTGATGGAAATTGCACCAGCTCTTGCAATTCGTTACTTTGATAGGATATTCGCATGGTTACTGATGCATAAATTTACTAAGTGCTGTAGCCAGAGGGAAGGGTGGGGTAAGGTGCCTGTAACCCCCCTTGGATTTTAGAGTTTTGATGCAAGGTCCGATGAAATAATACTTTCATACTACAGGAAGTCTGACACTTAATGACATTAGGTATTTGACACAGCTGGATATATTATTATACAGTGACCGAAAAAGCAAAGTTCACCAATGTGCCGCAAAAACAGTTATCGCATAATTCGCCGATAACTTTGTTTTCACATTCCCCGCCATACGAGAGGAGAGAGGAGGATGGTGTGACGTGTGTTTCTTCACCCGAGCACCGCATACAAATCCCCGCTACACGGTCAGTCTGTGATCTATCAGAGCTCGAGCATAGTATATGCATGTTGCGCTGGTCCACGGACCTCTACTTTTTACTGATTTTGACATCATACCAAAAACCACCATTGAATCACATTGGGTCGGAAAAAGCTTACCACTGAAGAGAAGGCTCGGGCCCTCACCCTAATCGAGCTGGGAGTGCCGATGAACCGCGTAACTGTCGAACTGAATGCCAGCCTATTGTCTCCCTTCAAGATTAAAAAATCAACTACCGCACTTCCCTGTCGGGACCATACCGCGTGTAAAGTGGGATGCGGATGCAAGAGAAAGACAATACCATGTCAAGCCTTGCTGCTGTCCTTCTCTTGCACCCACATCCCACTTTGCGTGGCGATATGGTCCCAACAGGGAGTGCGGTAGCAGATTTTTTAAGCTTGAAGAGGGACGTTCGACTGACATTCAGTTCGACAGTTACGCGGCTCACCGGCGCTCCCAGCTCCATTAGGGCGAGGGCCTGNCTTCTCTTGCGCCCACATCCCACTTTGCGTGGCGATATGGTCCCAACAGGGAGTGCGGTAGCAGATTTTTTAAGCTTGAAGAGGGACGTTCGACTGACATTCAGTTCGACAGTTACGCGGCTCACCGGCGCTCCCAGCTCCATTAGGGTGAGGGCCTGAGCCTTTTCTTAAACGGTGAACATGTTCCGACCCATTGTGATGCAATTGTGGTTTTTGGTATGGTGCCAAAATCAGTAAAGAGGTAGGGAAGTAGAGGTCCGTGGACCAGCGCAACATACATGTACTCTGCTCGAGCCGTGGACCAGCGCAACATACATGTACTCTGCTCGAGCCGTGAACCAGCGCAACATACATGTACTCTGCTCGAGCCGTGAACCAGCGCAACATACATGTACTCTGCTCGAGCTCTGATAGATCACAGACTGGCCGTGTAGAGGGGATTTGTATGTGGTGCTCGGGTGAAGAAACACACGTCACACCATCCTCCTCTCTCCTCTCGTATAGCGGGGAATGTGAAAACAAAGTTATAGGCGCATCATACGATAGTTTTGTTTCTGCGGCACAGGGGCAAATTCTGTTTTTGCGGCCATTGTGTACATTCTATAACCCCCTACACTTGAAGTCTGGCTATACGGTCCTGGGTGTTAATTTTGAATGCCTATATCTTCGACCAGCTTTACACTAAGTCTTGCCTGAATTGGTCAAGTGGCTGTTCATTAGAACCTCAGTAGATATTCTCAAACCAAGAATGTTAAATATTCCAACTTATTCATGGATGGACATATAGTGGAAGAACCACAATATGACACTATATAGAGAGCCATAATACGACGCTAAAGAAAATGCGTGGCACTGTGAGTGTGCCAATGCCCTAGTATTGGGGGTGCCAAGGACCGTGCGGTGAAGTGCGTGAGGACAAGGCACAGTTTCTTTGTTGTTAGGTGCAGAGGTGGAAATAATTGGATTATTCCTGTTATCAATGGAATTTAAATTTTAATAAAAGCTTAAAGCATGCGGTACCTACATAACAAATTCCGTTGCCGCAGCCTAGAGGCAACTGAACTAATCCGTTTACGTAGCTGCGGCACGGCTTCAGCTAGAACAAAATTTAGCTGCGTAAAATATGTTAAATAGTTCAGCCACTAAGACAATTTTTACATCATAGCAAGTGGCAATGGCGAACTTTCAACTATCGCTGCTAATTATTAGCAGTTTAAGAGCACAGATATTGATATTTTTATAATTAGTGCCCAATGTTCATCGACTTCATGGTGAAGTCACGGCCACGACTACGCAGTCGGATTCGTAGAGTTTGTTGCTGGTGGCAAAGAAAGTTGTTACGTGGGCACCGAGCAATAGACATAAATTCAAAATTATCATTTCGTCGAGAGATGTTTTGTTGATTCCATGGAGCGTCATCGATGGGACAGAACGCGGCTGCAAATTAGCAACATGTCTAAGATGAAAGAAGTCATTTGTGAATAAATAACATACGATGAGTGAATACAACAACTGAAGGCTGAAGCTCCAGACAACAGTAAATGCAACTTGTAGCCTTGGTTCAAGCAAGCGTATATTAAGAGTAGCAGATTACGCATGTAATTTTCCATTTGTGTATCACAAATACACAAATGTTATGAGGATCAGTGCATATTATTCGCCCGATCTACTCCAATTTTTCTTGTCTCATCCAGAACTTCAGTCCTGAGCTTTGAATTCGCCCCTTTGGAACGAGATTCAAGTGATAATCTCAAACCGATTACACATGACTTTAATGAAAACTGAAGGAATTGGAGAAGAATCGTCTACGTTTTGAGGGGATCGTTCGATTGGCAGCCGAAATAAAGTCTCTGAGGCTCGACTTGTTCGAAAATGCAGGCAGGGGCTGCGCCTGGCTTCGACCCCTTGAACTGGGTTTTAGGCACTGACTTTTAATCGGCTTCCCATGAAACTTCCAGGAACGCAATCTCGCTTCATAAAATGGAGTTTTCAGCCAATTCAACTTCATTTTTGTGCTGCTTCTGACACTTGCATTACAATTCAAAGTGATAAAGCCAAAGCTTCTGGTTGGAATTTCAAACAAGTTAAGCCTCGAAGGCTTATTATCAGCTCCCAGTCGAACCTGCCCTGAGTCCCTGAAAACAGGGTTTACCTCGCAAGGTCGGTGCACTGTTTGAACTTATGTATTACTTATATATTGCTTATATATTACTTATATATTACGGTAGTTTAATAACGAAAATTCGGGCTGAAACTCGATCTTTTAGGAGAGCATACTGATCGACTTTGGTAATCTAAAATCGTGTTGTCTATACCATGAATCACCTCTATTTGAGATCAGAATCTGATCCATTCAATAGAAGACAAATGCTCTGAGCACCAGATGGATACAAGTACTCAGGAATGGCGGCATCTTCATAAAAATAGCTTGGCTTTACCCTCCATCGGTTCTTCCTCGAAAGCTCCGACGTTCGGCGTACGCAAGACAGAAATAAAATACAACAGTTACATGAGCACCAGATGGTTGTGTGACAGTGTGGTGCGCGTACGGCAGGTACATGGTAGTTTATGATAATTAAGCGCAGTATTGTAGCCGTTCAAGGATGATAAACGGAAGCGGTTAACTCACTCAAAGAGCCAAAGTTGTCACACACTGCGACGCACCGGCTCGTGACGTCATAAAAGAGAGAGAGAGAGAGAAAGCGTGGCCGTTACTTGGTCCGCTAGTAGCTTTATCTAGCCTAGCTATTTGTGTTACAAAATGTCTTGCAAGGCTTCTGGTAGTACAAAAAACATAAGAAAGAAAACAATTAAATTTTTACTCTTCCCAAAAATAAAATCCGGAGAACGTCTTGAATTGAGACGCGTAATGGACGTGATGAGTAGAGCCAAGATTTCTAGTCCTATAAAAATAGTCAAAACAGCCGCTAAACTATGGTCAAAATAGCACTTGAAAAAGTTTATACTGCAGGCATTCTAGCACTATATAGTTTTCATTTCCAGCCGTAAATTTTAAAGATTTCTTAATCAAAGTCACTTCACATTTAAAAATATATCAAAAGTTTTACTATTGACCCTCGCTACGCCATGTGGATGCAGTGACCAGGAGGGAAAGAGTCAAGAAGCAAAGAATGAATGCAACGGGAGAACTCAATAGCACTGAAATAAAACATAGCTCTGACCGCACGTAGCAAATCTACATCACATCGACGAGTCGAAGTGTTTAGGTGTGGGACCTCAGGCCTTAGTGTGTTGTTTTCTCGAACATATCACCGTATTTTTTCGATTTATTTCATTCAAACTTCCGCTCATGACTAGCCAGTTACTTGAGCTACAAAATAGCGAAAAATGTCGCCAAGTACAGAAAGGTCGAGCTACAGGCTAACTGTTACGGTGCTTTTTCTCTCTTACAGAATTGGCTATAATGGTGCTTATAATTGTTGGTAAGGATTATATATTCTCTGAAGAGCACTGTGAACTGAATATGAATTGTAAATAAGGCTTCAATCAGGAAAAAGAAGTTAAATCAGGTCACCGAAAGGGAAAAATTCGGCGCTAGTGCTGTGACAGTTTCCACCAGCATGCCCTGCAATTTTCTATAGATAAATTAGTATATATTATCTTAATTTATTTATACGCCAGAGATAATTCCGCAATTTAAGACGATTTTTCCGGTTAAATTAGTTAAAATACTCCTAGGCTGCTCAGCCATACATTTGTCGATGATGACGTCACTTTTTGGTGCCAATTTTTCGTGAGTCCTCCCGTTACGTTCTTTGCTTCCTGGTCGTGTGAGCCCGTGTAGAGAAAGATGTATGGCCGTGTTGCAAGTAATGAAGTTACGGCCTTAGACCTCCCTAATTTTGGGGCCATATAGCTTCGGCTTTCCAAGCCTGTACTTCTCTACGTACAGAACTCCTGTCCTGCATACCTGTAGCAAAACTGCAATCAAACTATCATAGTAAAACTCCTACGCATCTCGTTTTTGAAGCAAAATCTTAACTGTGCACATTGTGTGATGCGATTTCGCAACTTGCAAATCTACGAACAAACAACTGCCCTACAGTTGTTCGTTAGCTTCGATGGAGTAATTTCGCTCCAACACAGGATGCCGCAGAACTCCGGGATGCTCGCTACTCGCATACTAATTGCATCATTTGAAGGCGTTACGTGTCGCAGCGGTGCACTGCGTGAGTAGAAACTGGTGTCTCTTCTTGGTGTAGGTTATATCGTTGAGATTTGTCATCAACACTAGAGAAAAAAGTTATCCTTCTACTACACGAAATGTGGTTGTCTTAAATTGATTCTATGTCAACTATAGAAATCGTTAGGTATTAATACTTAAATGCATTTAAAAGTGTATTTTGTTACTTCACTTGACCTGCGTTATCTCCAACTTATATCTAGTTGCAAAGCAAACATGGGTTCTCGTAAAAACTCAACATCAATACTCAACATTACTCAACATCATATGACGGGAGTATGGTAGGCACTGATCCCAGGACCCCAGGAACACAGCCCTGACTGAGCCCTAAACAGACATCGGTGAGACATAAGGTATTTTGGTTCTGTAAGTATTGCTGATAACATATAGGTGATAACATATACTGTATGTGTTCCAAAAGTAATGCCACCTCTTTTTTAACTCAAAAAGTTGAAAATCTAAGAAGATGGAAGTGACTCCAGCTTGTGTGCTCCAGAACATATTTTTCTACGATGTCACCACCATTCTCAATGCGTTTTTGACAGCGATGAACGAGAGCTTTGATGCTTCGGTTGTAAAAGTCAACACCTGCCCAGCCGGTTCATTTTTCAAGGATGCGATTACAGCGTTGTTGTCGGGGAAACGCTTCTCACGCAATGCGTCTTTCAGAGGTTTGAACAAGTGGAAGTCTGACAGTGCCAGGTCGGGACTACACGGTGGGTGAGACAGCACCGTCCAGCCAAACTTTGTCACATATTTCGTGGTCTGCAAACTTGTGGGTGGCCTGGTGTTGTCGTGTTGCAAACGGAAAGTTTGCCTTTTCTCTGACCTTACACTCGCAACCCGGGCCTTCAGCTAGGTCAACGTTTCAACATTACGGTCTGAGTTGACAGTTGACCCTGGTTCCAGGAAATCCAGGCGCCGGTGAATGCTGTTTGATTCAATTTTTTTCTGTATAGAGAATTCAGTGACGCCTCTCTGCTTCATACGCCCGTCCATGACAGGATTTTCTTTCTAAAGAGTGTCACACCGTCAATAACTGCAACAGAGAGATGAAACTTTCAGATCATGAGTGCGTAAGTTCAGTCATCATAACAATGGGATTTTCAGTCCTTTCGGATCCCTTCGGTTGTAATAAAAATAGGAGGTATTACTTTTCGAACGGGCCTCGTATATATACATCGGTGCTTCTATTGCTGGTGAATGTGAGCCATCAGTGTAGTGTAGGCCCGTCCGAAAGTAATGCCTCCTATTTTTTTTTTTCAGCCGATGGGTTCCAAGAGATTGCAAGTTTCATTATTATGATGATGACTGTTCTTATACACTCATGACCTGAAAGTTTCATCTCTCTGTTACAGATATTGACTGTGTCACACTCTAAGAAAGCAATTTCTATTATGAACGCGCGTCTGATGCATAGTGGCGTCATTGATTTTTTCTATGTAGAAAAAAATGAACCAAGCAACATTCACCGGCGCCTGGTAAGCGTTTGCGAAGCTGATGCAGTTGATATCAGCCAGCACAGTAAGGAGATGTTTGTTAGAGATACTACCTTTTAGAACCATTAGCACGGCTCAACAATGTTCGTTGATTTCAGAGTGGCGATAGTGATATGAGTGTCAAAGTGCGCTCCGAACGCTCATACACAGACACCACCCAGAAAACAAAGTGCGCTTCGATCAATTCATCCGCACCGACCTCCGTATAATGGTAAATGAAATGCGTGTAGAGTTGGATGTGGGTGTCTGTGCACAGGATACGATGTCCTCATTCGGAGGATACAGCAAAGTCTGTGCGAAGTGTGTTCCACGAATGTTCACGAAGGAACAATAGGACCACCGACGACCGAAGCATCAGGGCTCTCGTTCATCGCTGGTTAAAGTGCAATGAGAAAGTTGGTGAATACCTAGAAAAATGAAATTTAAAGCACAAAAGGTCGCTCGTTATCAGGTCACATGGAACCCGCTCACTGCAAAAAGTATAGTCACCCTTAAACACCCTGGGACCGGCCGCTCGGTCTCTTCCCAGCGTTCAGTAGGTCTACTGCGCCTAGCGTACTAACTCCAGTCTCGCCGCGGACGTTTGTAACTTAGTTCAATCACCACTTTAATTCATCTTTCACTCTCATGTTTGTTATCCAGTGTTGTTCACTGTATACGATAGAGACATATATTTGTACGTGTAACTTTAACTAGTATTATATGTAATTTAGATTAGATCAGATAGGCGGCAGTAGACGAACCAACAGGCCCATTCTCAAAGAGACACCGAAACTTACGCCCCGACCCTGTATGAGCTATTGCAATTATGTTAGTAGGATATAAAATATGGGAAAAAGAAAAGAAAAAAAGAGGAGGGAGAAGAATCTCAGAAAAAGAGACTATCATGAATGCACGCAATCACAATCAATAGCCGCTGATATGCGGAGTTAAAGATGTCAGACAATGTGTATAGAATTAAGCAATTATGTTAAAATTTTATTATCTGTTGTTTAATGTTTGAGCCGGTATGACATCCGATTGTTGCAAGGTAGTACGAGATTAAATTGGCCAATGACTTCGTTTTTGCTCAAACCTCTCTTGCTACGTTTTCTCGAAGGACAGGTTACGCCTGAGTGGGTAACCTGCCAGGAAAACCACTCTCACAGTCTGGCACACGACCAGGGTCACGAACTGGTTAGCCTAGCCGACTGACACGCGCAGAAATCACTCCCAGGTCTTTATAGGATCCCTACACTAAAGCCTTAGCGGAACCCCATGGCGACGGCTGCAGCCTCGATCTTTCCAGGGACTGCCACAGTCTGGCGCGTAAGGAGGGCTCCCCACACTAGCCAAAGCAGCTAGCCACTACGACCAACAGCTACAGGCCACTTAGCACAAGTCGGACGGCCCGCGAGTAATACCGGGATCGTCCACAGAGACATATTGTCGTAGCCCGTCAGAGGAGGCCGACTCACGCGAGCCGAATGACCGCGAGAGCTATACGGGACCGTCCGCCCTCAGAGAACCCTGACACTCGTTTTAATGGTGCCACTTCCTTCTCCGTACCTCTCCAACTTCTTGAGTTAAAAAAGAAAATGGGAAGCATTGCTCTTGAAACGACCCTCGTATGTGCATAAACAGTAATGTAAAAGTCATTCGCATTGCAGAGTCTTGGTCCACATACCGCCTAATATCATTTAGAAGACGGTTGGTACAAAGGGATATAATAGAAAGTATCGTAATTAGGTACGAATACTTTCTCTTCAGCAAAGTCATGTCTGAAATTTAGACATGCTAATACTGCGTGACGTTACAGAGCAATGAACTCCATCACCATACTGTATGCAATTCTCGTTTGATACTTTAGGTCCCACTTGAGATTACACTTTTCTCCTCACCCTATCAGCGCACTATCATATACTAATGATATAATCGCTGTGTGCTATCTAGTGCACGACAGTTGACTTGACCTTATTGTTTAGTTACTATTTACTCCCGGAATCGATTCACTAGCTCGTTGGTTCCCAAACTTTTGCAGTAGGTTACCCATTTCAAATGTACCAAACCTACCATCACCCCAGCTCTAGAGAAACCTTCCGAATCTTCTGACGCCATTTGTTTTCCCAGCTTAGTTAGCTAGTCTGGTGTGTGATGACACTGAGCCTTGCTTGATTAGGTTGTAGATTCATAGCTGTTATCTAATTAAGAAATGAATGTCCACGAAATTTTTCATGTAAGCTGTGATAGAATAATCCAAGAACACCTCCCGCCCGTGGAGAACGATATGATAAATAAATAAATAAATGCATAAATAAATAAATACATAAATAAATTCTAAAAATACACGACATATTGTGTGCTCCAGCTACGGCATAAGACACTAGGGGAGTATTCGATTGCGAGCAAAAATTAAGCCAGCGAGGCTTGCCTTATCTTAAATTTTAGGCAGGTGCCGTGGCTCCGTCATGTTGAACTGAGTTTCAGGCGTTGCAACCTGCTAAATGCAATCGTGTTGCTGCTAAATCTCGCGGCGCCATTCAAAGTTGCGAAGCCAAAGCTTCTGTCTGGAGTTTCGGACATGTAAAGCCCCGAAGACTTAGGTCACGTTCGATTCGGTAGCGAAATTAAGCCTTGAGGTATGACTTGTCCGAATCTTTCCATAGGTGTCTCCGTGGCTTCGACTTGCTTATTCAAGTTTCAGAAGTTGAATCTTAATCGCTTGCCAGTGAGACTTCCGTGAACTTAGTCTTACTTCGTAAAGTAGAAATTTCTGTAGGCTCATCATAATAGGGCAGCTTCCAGCACCTACAACACCACTCAGAGTGACGAAGCTAGGATTTCTGTGGGCATTGCAAGACAAGTCAAGTGGGTTTAGCTTAGGTTGACTTTTACGACCCGATCGAATGCTCTCTTAATTTCAGTGTCCTATCGAACGCGCCCAGTGCCCACACTGAGGACTGCAGTCTGGGTGCAGATGCTCCGCCCTATCAGAAAATCATACGATGTGGCAAGAGTTCGGTTGCTGCGTAAGTGCATTGGAGGTACATAGATATGAGCAGCAACACCTGAACACTGATTGTGGTTTAAAAATGCGAAAAAAATACTATATATTTTCAGAAAAAATAGATAGTTCTTATCGTCTCTGACACATCTATGTACTGTATAAGTTCAAAATACTCCAGTAGATTCTACTGTGAATCGAAGTTGAGCCTGTGAGGGTAGACTAGTTCGAAACTTTAGACATGAGCTTTGGCATTTCCTCTTTTATTCGTGCTGTAAGGGCTATAAGTAACGCGATGGCATTGAACAGGCCGGAAAATCTATTTTAAGGAAAAATTTGTTTTTTGAAATCTCGAAGGTTGCCAACTAAGGGCAAGGCCTGAAACTCGATTCAGTTGGTCGAAGCCAGATCACCTGTCAAGTTCCAGGTAAGTCAAGTCTCGCAGGCTTTATTTGGGTGCCCAGTCGAACATATGCCCCAATTTGGCGAGTTCACTTAATGGTGGGTTCACAGCCTAGTTCTTCGCCCTACTTTCGTAACCACAATATGTGATTGTTTCCAGTCCACAAAGCATCTGCAAGGAAAGTTTGCTTTCAGCGCGGCTGTGAGTCTGTCTGTCCTTCCGCGTAATTGCTGTCAAACCCTGCCCCCCCCCCCCCCCCCCCCCC
>LQNS02015105.1:1121124-1136307 GCA_001587735.2 Parhyale hawaiensis | reverse complement strand
TACATTGTTGAAAACATCACAAATGGATATCCCCCATCTGAAATATGATTATTAACATTGTTACATACCAATTCATCTTACACTATTGTCGGGAATGTCGAAAATCCAGAAGTGCAGTTTATGCACTATGACCAAAAAATTTGAGCACTTTTATTATTCTAATCTATTAAATAAGTACACAATACAAGGCTTTTTAAAGCCAAAAGTATGTATGCCAAGTACTCCTAATGTTAAATAGCATTGTCCGGGGCGGAAATAGCATAAAATCTTGAATTCATCCTAACTAGAGGAGGAGCTCCTTACATCGTCACGTTCCACCGATCGTCATACTCCCCACAAATCTGTTAATTATAAGAATATGTTGCCATCTAAAGCCCAAAACAAAATTTATTCAAAAGTGTTGCCATATTTCCCTTTGGTACAAACCGATGCAACTGATTAATTCCCACACAAACTTCTTTTGAATTGCAACTCTAATAATGTGAGTGTCTCACTTGCTTGTTAATTGGTGTGTCCAAAGAGTTAAGAAGTGCACTCAATATAAGGACTTTTACTGAGTTCATTATTCTTATTTCTGCTGCTTTTATTGTTTATAGGTGGTTGTATATGATAGCTGTTAATGAAATTTGAATACGATACATTTATTTACATATATATAATTAATTAAATAGGCTGATGATACATGTTTCAACATTCTCCACTGTTCTTTCTTTCGTCATAGGGACGATAAGGTGATGATGGTAAATTAAAGCACGAAGTCATGAATTGTCATACCAACAAAAAGAGTGACGATCGAAGGATCATCAATTCCCATATACCGTACCGTCATACTCACGGTCATAGTATGATGATAGAAGGACTCAATACAACTAGAATAAAACTTAGCCGTGACTGCGTGTAGCAAATTTACATGACATTGACGAGTCAAAGCATTTGACTGTGAGACCTCAGGCCTTCGTATGTGGTTTTCTTGAACCTATCACTGTAATTTTAGTTTTATTTCATTCAATCTCCTGCTCATGACTGGCCAGCTACTTGAGCTGCAAAATATCGTAAAATCTTGTCGCCAAGTACAGAAAGTTCAACCAATGGCTGTTACTTGGTGCCGTGGCTTCTCTAGCGTACAGAATTTGCTATAATCGTACTTATATTTGTTGGTAAAGAATAAATATGTTTGGTGAAGAGCACTGTGAACTGAATATGACATGTAAATAAGGCTTCAATCAAGAAAAAGAAGTTGAATTCGGTTGCCAAAATTTGTTCCTCAAACAAGGAACAAATTCGGTGCTAATGCTGTGCAAGTTTCCACCAGCATGCACTGCAATTTTCTATAGGTAGCCTAATTGCTAAATTATATACCTAGGTATTACTCAAATTTTCTTATACATTAGAGATGGATTTTGCAATTTAAGCCATAGATTAGCTGATGATGATGATGTCACTTTTTGGTGCTGATTTCTCGTGAGTCCTCCCGTTATGCTCTTTGCTTCTTGGATACAAGGTTCCATCAATCATCAAGTTGAGATGATAGGTTTGAAATTTCGTCATGCCGTGACAATACTACGATATCATGTTCCTTGCAATTGGCATGCTCTGGCGATGTTCGGAACTTTGGATACTTTGTTCCTTGCATTGGCACTGAGGAAACATAATATACATATAAGGTGTAAGGTTTTAAAGTTTCGTATCACATTTTATTGTGTATAAATGAAATATTGACTTGACTATTACAGTAAAACCCCTCTAATCCGCACAGCACGGGGGGAAGGGGGTGACGGATTAGCGAGGATTTCGGATTAACGGGGTACTTACAAATCCGAAAAAACCTCTGTATTTGGCACTAATACGGATTATAGAGAGATTGTGTGCACTTTCTGCGCAGCGCCTCAAACAAATTTTTTGCTCATCACCCCCTTAATCCAAAAAATGAGAAGTTCCATGTACGGATTACAGAGGTATTTGTTCAAACTCTGTACTTCACCCTATCAATCCGAGAAATGCTTATTTGTTTGGATTGCACTTCGAACTACAGTATAACCAGATGTTCGGATTAGGGAGGGGTTCGGATTATTGAGGTGCGGATTAGAGGGGTTTTACTGTATTTACAAATGTCAGAACTTTATTAGGTGCGATTTAGTTTTTTTTTTAGTTATACTTATCATTTATACCAGAAAATGTGATAAATGCATGTTATAAATAGCTACCATAATGTTAGTAACGGTAATTTACACGTTTCATACACAAACCTTTGTATTTAGCTGATACAGCTAATAAATTTACTCATCGACAAGTCAATATTTCATTTATACCCAATAAAATGTGATATGAAACTTTAATAACTTACGCCTGATATGTTATGTTTCCTCAGTGCCGATGCAAGGAACAAAGTATCCGAACATTGCCAGGGCATGCCGATTGCAAGGGACATGATATCGTAGTATTGTCACGGCATGACGAATCACAGACCTTGAATTGACGATCCAAGGACAGTGGGTGACGATTGTTGGTTTAGGAGTGAAGCTGAGATTAAAACGTTTATGCTTTTGAAATTGGAAACAGATCCTACATCTCGTTGATTCAAAATGGTAAATCTGTCTTTCACCCTGCCGTCGCAACAGTTGTGATGCAGATATCGTGGCTGGTGGTTGTGTAGTGCATTAGGACGTCAGCTGAACTTCTTAAGGTGACGATAGATGGTATCCTTACCCTAGCTTAAATACTTACCGAGTAACAGTACAATTTGGCTTCAATGTCACATCAATACATCCCTAACGTGCATCTTCCTGCCTTATGGAAATAAATGTTATACCGTACGATGGGGCACTCTCACTTCACATATTAAGGGCTGTAGAAACCAAACTATGCAGAGTTTCGCCAAACTAAAAATAGGACAATAAACTTCAATATTTTTGCTATCAGTTCAGCATAGAAAGCATTCAATTCAGCTTATGCAAATAGTAGAAAAAAATTATAGAAAAAATGGTATTTTTCGTTTTTATTTTCCAAAGCTCCCCTGCTAAGGTCTGGTGAGAAAAATCTAAAAGGTAGAGAGCAAAAAGTTGCTGAGATGGAATGTAGCCTAGGGTGTTGGCTATAGAATCTCACAATCAGAATTTATCTACCTACCTCTTCTCAAAAGAAAATGGCGGCCATTCCTGCAACCTGGGGTTATTCGGGACACCTTGTCAGTGTAAGTCGGGACACCCAGTAAAACGTTTTTATCAATAATATTTTTCAGTAAAGTAGTCTGTTTTAAGTTGAAAGTGACGAAAACATTCATTGTTGTTCCCGGTGATAAGTAGGTATTTAGCTACATGAAAAAAATGTACTAATAATGTCAAATGCAGCACTGGATACGGGCACTGGATATTACTTTGCACTAATAATGACAGTCCGGCATTATAAATTAGTTTTCAGTTACGTTTTATGGAGGAAATACATCAAGAAGGACATGTAACAGGCACTGAGAAGTGTAGAGAACATGTTATACTCTATAACATTAGCTGGACTCTACATCATCGCAAGGAATGCTTTGTATAGTAATGTTTCATCAGAACGTCATACAGAGGATTCACCATCGCGGCATATAGCTACTTCGTCAATGATCAGTTTTTTGGCAGTTTTTCACCATAGAGTGTCAGTCAATGACATCTGGCTGCAAATCAGGCATGTACTTACGTAGAATAGAGTTGAGAAAAACTTAGAAATTTGTGATAGAATACGATAATAGAAATCCAATTCAATCTCACTCCACAGGAGTTTATGACTTCAAAAACTTTGTCCACCATATTAATATAGTCAAATAATACATAGTGGACATTGGCAATCATCATTAAAGACATCTGAGCTTCTAAAAAATAGTTTTAAAGCATATTTCTAACACTTTTTTACAGGTGTTCCGAGTTGCCCCGCATGTTTATGCTTCGGATGCTTATTTGTTCGGATTGTGCTTCGAACTATAATCAGATGTTTGGATTAGGGAGGGGTTTGGTTATTGAGATGCGGATTAGAGCGATTTTACTGTATTTTCACATTTCTGTTTAGGTTGTGGAGTTGGATGCATGGCATACAAGTCTGCTTCCCAGGTGCAGCCAATTTCTAGCTCAGATTTGTGGTTCCCAAATTTTAAAATGCCCAACTCTCACTCTGCAACCCTGTTTTTTACTAGCATTGTACAGACCTAAATTCTTTTCAGAAATTGGGCCACTATCATGGTTCTCGAAACAGTAGGCAGCAGTAAGGCCAGCAACATCAGGGCCCTGCTGATTCGTGCCTGGCGAGAACGGTGGTCTGACATACAGTGGGGCATACACATAAAAACTGTAAGTAAATCTTAGATATGCTCTCTCTTAGCTCAGTAGCAGGTAAGTTCAGTGCTGGATTACTTTGTAGGTATTTATTTCATAATATGCTCAGCGAGATGTACAGTAGCTGCAAAAGTTTTTGCCGGTTGAAAAGTTTCTATGTAGTAAGACTGAAAAGCTGTGTTTTTGAAAAAATTATTTTCTGGACAATAATGTCCTTTGCTCTCTATAACTTGATTCCATCTGTCAACAAGCTTATAAATGCCTTGTCTGTAAAATTCTTTACATTTTAAGGTGAAATATGAATCTTAACTTATTTTTAATCTCTTCTTTTGATGTCGACCCAACCCAAAGCCATCTAAATGATTTTGTAATAATCAACGTAAGTGATTATCTGAAGGAGTTATGTCAGGAGAATATGCTGGATGAGTAAAACTTTAAAACCAAATTCTCCTAGGAGAACTGTGGTTTGTCGTCCTGTGTGTGGGCTAACATTATGATGGAAGATGACGCATTTTCCAAAAAGGGTAAAACCACCGCCTGCAACTTCCCTAATTCAAAACATCATTTCCATAAGCACCCTGAACCTTTTGTGCTGCTGTACATGCACTTAAACCTTTATGAAACTCATAGAGTAAAGCATGTTTAATGTGCTGTTTAGATGGGATGAACATGGGTGCCAATATTGCAGAAAAATCTGGGTGATGCTTTAACAGCCGGAAAAAAAAATGTAATAAACTAGGGCTTTCTGAGAGTGCATGCCTCTGCCAAGTAATATTAACAAAAAATTAGAGTTAGTTCTGAAACTGATTTTTTTTATCAGTACCAAAATTTGATCATTTGCACCTTTTGACAGTAATGACAGCTTCTGTATTTTTTTTATCCCTTCATAACTTTTTGAGTTATAGCTATTACTGACAGTCCTTAGTAAACCACACAAATGGATAAACCCATCATCACCAAAATCTGGTCATTTACCATATGTCTTTGAACACTTCTAACGATTGCTATGAATTTCATGAAGATCCGTTTATAACTTTTAGAGTTAGCTTGCTATTTGCTAGCAAACATAAAATCAAATGCAGATCCAAACAAATGAATGAGCAGATCATAACAAAATTTGGTCATTTGCTCTTTGAGATGTAGGCTACCTAACAACTCATGTAAATTTATAACAATCCATCCACTACTTTTTGAGTTAGGTACCATACCAAGAAAAAAGAGGCAGACAAGCAAATGGTGAATGGGTCTTCACCAAAGGTTAATTGTCTGTTACTCTTAATGTTACTAACAATCTCTCTAAATTCTGTAAAGATCCATCCTTATATATATTTTTTAAAAATTATCTTGATGACAGACGAACTTAACAAAAAACATAAGGTTTGTTAGGTTTGCCCATCCTATGTTATGGGGAGTAGTGCCCCCCTGGGGTTTGTGTAGGTTACCTACTTACCTTACCTTTCCCATTAGCTAGGCCTTCGGGATGTCTGTGTTTTGTGCCCACTCTGCTTCCTTCATGATTTCATACTCCCACTGATCTTACTTTCATCTGTTCTTCCTCTTCTTTCCGGACTTACTGTTCCTACGTGCGCTGGTCCACCTTCGTGTATGGGTTCCGTATTTCTGTCTACATAGGTACTTGCTACATGTCCCTTCCTTTTCCTCTCTTGAGTCACCGTAGTTGCATCTAGGGGGGCTTAAATAACTAGTGTAATAATAACAAAAAATAATCTAATTGGCGGAGGTAATTTCTCTCGATGTTATGTTTAAGTAACAAGAACAAGCCTGATATAAATTTAGATGATTTAAAATTTTTCTCTTATAAATTGGTAAAAAGTTTTGCACAGACCTGATAGCTACGGTATATTCCTTTCTCTGTTGATGTTAAATTTTGTGGCTGTAAGTAATGCTTGATGATTTTGAAGATATCCATGCATGATTAGCTACCTATTATTAGCCAGGTAGGTACAGTATGTACGTAGTTTCAGATTACTTACAAATTTTTGTGAGGGGTGATTACAATTTGCTCGCTATGTAGTTATTTCCAGACCTTGCTTAATCTTGCGAATGTCATTATTTATTATTTTTCCTTTCTACTGATCCTGTTAATTTCATAGCTGCCTGCAAATTGTCGGTTTAGTTTCCAGCTGTTCTTGATAAACTGGTAATTTTTTAAAACTTGCCTTAGAGTTTGATTTCTCTAGTTTGCTGATCATCCCATAGTGAGGGAATCACAGTCCACTACTGCCCGTGGTGCCCTTACGTTACTTTAGCCTTTATTAGTTATTACACCTTTACCACATCTTGCTCACATGCTTACTGTAGCTACTTCCAGTACCTGTTTCTACTATTAACCCTTTTTTGGTGTTCCTCACTTTTGGTTATTTTGTATTTGTGCGGTGTTCCCCTAAGCACAGGTTCCTCGTTTTTCTTGGTATGCTACTTATTCCTTGCCCTACCCTCGCTGGACAAATCTTATATACATGGAGGCTAAAATTGTTGTACATATATATAGGCCTAATCTAATTTCATTTTACTTCTTCTAGGTGCTGCCCAGGTACATCAGTGGCGACATATATCATCTGTCAGACTGCATCCTACAGCAGGCGTTGATGGGCCCCTTACCGAACCACCTGATCCTCTCCTACCTGCGACACTCGCTAGCTGCTCAGGTGGTGTCGTACGGCGGCGTGCTGGAGAGCATAAGCAAGTACGACTCCCTTCAGAAGTCCCACTGTGTAGCTGCCCTCCTCGACCTTCTTGCTTCCACACCCGAGAAGGTGACGTGCCGCGGCAAGCCTGAGGACTGCCTCGCTCTGGCCACGTCCCTGGTCGCTGCCATACGCTGGCTTATGAAAGTTATTCTCCATGCAGTCGGCCGAACTCAGTCCCCCGAGCAAGTCGCTAATCTCAAGATGGCCATTAAATTAATGCAGGAATTTTTGCAGAGTCAGTTCCTCACTGGTTTGTTGTACATTGCCAGGCTTGAAGATCCCACTGCGTGGAATCAGGTGCTGGGCAGCGTGTCGGAACTGGAAAATAAGCTTTCATCTTCATCGTACGCTTCCTTGCCCGAGGTTAAAGATATTCTTCCTAAAATCTTCAGTGATTTGAGCTCGTGCAACCCCGTGCATTCAGCTGATCCTGGCAAGAGGTACGATCCTCACACAACCCCCATATGTTATGGACTGCATGCAAGAATTACTGTTGAAGCTGTGATGCACTCGACTCGCAGTAGCCAGGCTCTAGCATCCCAACTTATTCTGTACAAGCATCTTAGAGGCCTCTCCGAAAAAGACCTCTACCTGGAACTGTTTGTCAGTTGTTTCTTGGGCCTAGGGAATAAGGAGGAATACAAGCACCAGCAACTGCAGTGGGTGGGTTTCACGTTTATAAAGTTACCAAGTGTCGTCCAGTACATCAATTCTGGTCTGACGGGCTTCCCGTCGGCATCACCCACTCCTTCGGAACCTCTGGCGGCCGCAGTCCGAGAGTTTGCCCTACGAACAAGTTTGCTAGACTTGGCGGACCGCCGTATGAACTGCAACTGTCTGGAGTATCTGCTACAAGAGCTCATCCTGCGCACTTCCTTACTGACGAAGCAGGACGCTGCAGCTGTGTTGACCCTCAGGAAAGAGGATCCCCTGGCCGTGTGTGTTGGCGCTGGTATTGTGAAGGAGGGCAGCACATCGCTGATGGCGGTCCCTCACTTGATTATACGAGCTCAAACCACTGTGCCCAATATCCTCAAGACATTAGTTCATAAAAACCAGGAAGCGATACTCTCAGTTATGAGCACACTCATCAGCGGCAAGAGTCGCGACCTGCTGCTGACGGCCGCTGCAGCGTCTGGTAAGCTGTTCGTCTATGCGCAGCAGCTCGTCAAGTTCAACCAACAGAGCCTGGAGCCACAGCCTGGCGAAACAGAAGCCATGGCAAAAGACCGCGCGCTGATGTTCGACTCGACATTTTTGCTCTTGTGCCACATTGCTCAAGTATATGGCAACGAAGCTGTTGTTGGCGAGGAAGGGGAGACATTCGTGGAGGGCTGGATGCGGGGTCACATGCCTGAGAAGGGACGTCACAAAATGATCACGCCAGAGTGTCGCACGGACACATCGGGGCTGGTGGAAGTGATGCAGCAAATCAACGGCCCCGACATGATGACCAAGTATGGCCACGCCAACTGGGCCAAGGTTTGCAGGGCATCTCCTCACATCATGCAGAAGCTCACGTCCGAAGTTATTCAAGGCTCTGTTTCCCTGCCTGTCGCTACGGAGCTACTCGAGCGTATGTGCTCTCACCTCTGTTCTCTACCGATCTGTATCGCCGCGTGGACTTGTTCATATCTACAGGAGGCTTCTTCCATGCAGGCTGCCAAAGTGTCGCCTCTGCTGACCCACCTGCAGTCGAAACTCACCAATCAGGAGCCAACGCTCACTCTGGGTAGCTTTAAGGATCGATCTCTCATCATGTCTAACATTATCAATAATATGGTCAAGATCACTGATGAAAATAAGGTCTCTAATAAGATGAATATTGAACCACAGAGTTCTTCCTTCTTCGCCAGTCTAATAGCAGAAGCTGTTCAAGGTACGGATTCCTTTGAGTCGTCCATCACTGATGACCACGACCTGAGTGACGAGCTGGATGAGGCGTGGAAGCAGATGTTCTCGAGCTATGGCGTCCTGTCTCACGAGAGCCTGTGGGCGTACGAGCGACTTCTCAGGCTGGGTGGACACAAATGGTTCGTTGGTCGACTTGTGAAGTGCGCCATGGAGAGCGTATTTGAGGCCGACCTCACCAGAGCCATTGACCTCATTTACGGCATCCTCCAAATGGACCTCCACTCCTGCTGTATAATTCTTCTGCAGGACACCGTGCCTTACTACCTCTCAGAGCCTGGCAGTGGCGTCCTGCTGAGCTACAGACGCATCGGAGCTCTCGCTAGACTGACTGTCCAGGTGCTGGTGGCGGCGTGGGCGGCTGCTGTACCCCCTGCAGCCAGCAGTGGCGACATGGCAGGCGGTAGTCCGGCAGCCGTCGGCTTCACCAGGAAGCGCTCGTTTGCGGTCATGAGTGATGACGATGCAGAGGAAGCTCTGCTCCGGCGGGCGTGCACCCTCACCGTGGACCCGAGCTCTGTGGCTGGCATCAGCAAAGACGGCATTGCGNCAACAGTGTGGTGAGTCCCGTCAGTGAACTGGTGGTGGCCATTCTTCAGGAACTGCTGGCAGCTCCTCCGCTCGTGTCCCCGCTCTTGAACTTGATGCCCCCCAATCTGCTGTCGGTGCTGCTGGCGCTGCACCCTCCCACCACCTTCTCTCCCAATCAGTTGTTATTGCTTGCGTTACCTGCTCCCTCGCCGTCACTGCCTGCCCCTCTCACTCCCTCACAGGAGGCGGCTGCTCGGAGGGCTGCAGCGAAGCTCCTCTGCACCCACAGGAACTTTGTACTTGCCGCTACCACCTCACCGCAGCAAATCGTGAGCAGTTAGACGGCGCCTAGCATATAATTTTCCAAGTCAGTCTTTTACTGGCAAATTTTTCCATTTGGAGTGTGAACAGATTTTGCATTCCTTTCTATTTATTTGCCCAATAAGAGCGAACTTTTCAGTTACTGCGTTTGTTCAAGAGGAGCTGAATTGCTTGTAGCTACCCAGCATGAACTGAAAGTTCTAACTGCCGCTGGACACTGTGTCGCATGTAAAGGAGTTTTTACTCGTCCTTCGCTTCACCATGTTCTCTCAAACTGGCGGACGCTGCATTTTCAGTTAATGGAAGGAGGCTCGGTGAACTCGCGAATTTGAGGAATGAAGCACGTCCGTTGTCTCAATGCATTGCCTGAGGCAAGGTCGGTTACTAAACTTACATATACTGAATTTATCCTCTAGCTTTCCTAAATCATAAACAAATCGATAATTACGCTTCATCATTATCACTTTATTGATAAAAATTACTGTAATCTCGTATAACACTAGAAAGCCCAAAAATAGTCAAAGCACGCGAAACTCGCTATACAGTGTTTGTTTTGAAAGACCTGCTGTTTGATGTGATGATTTTACTCCATCGGTTCATCAGGCTATAAATATTCTAGAAATTGTCTGATCCGCTTGCAATTGGGCCGCAAGTTTATGGGTTAGCACTGTTACTTCTAAAGTTCAGTCAGGCGCAAAATATAAAGAAACTATGTCATAACTGAACGCTCATCGTCGTTCATTTGAATGAGAGACGCTTCTGCAGGCAGGCTGTGACCAAAACATTATACGCACAGACCATGTTTGTCCACTTGATCGAACGAGTAGCAATGAGTGACGTGGTATTACGCATTAAGATTTAAAAATTCTCATCTGTTTTTACCTTGTGGTGGCTGCGGTAATGAAACTTATAATTATAATAATAATGATCTCGTTTGGTTTACACATTCGCTACACAAGAGAGTGACTTACAAGCTTACTATTATTACTTTTTAACCTATTAAGCTGAAGCAATATTTTGATTTTTAGCAACAGGAACTACGTGATAAATAGAGCAGTATGGCTTATTATTAGCAACTACAATGTATTTTTAAACCTCCATTGCTTGTATTTCTGCTTGATCGGCATAGGTGTTTTTGCGAATGTTTTTCTTACACTGGTATTAATGTTCTTGATGAGACTTTCATCTATCGTTCATATATGCTGTGCAGTGCACAGTATCTGCTACAAAGCATTGTGCTTTTGAGATCCCTAAACAATGTGTTCTATCGGTAGTTCGCATTACCACCCCTGGGTCTTGAAGTTTTTTTGTGAATTACATATACTATATGTAAAATAATAATGAAATTCTTTTTAATACTTTATAATAAATAAAATGTGATAAATTCCGCGCCCGGGCGGTGCACGAACCTGTGGCTAAACACAGGAATAGTTCGGCGCGATATAGGCAGTGTGCCACTGAAGCGCTAGTAAAGGTTTCTACTACTACTACTACTGTGTCTTGAAGTTTTCGTGTTCAATTGCTTGGCGTATCTCGTACGGCTGCTAATTATATAGTAGCTACTGCGGTTCCATTTAATTGTCTTTAGATATCATTTACTGATACGCACTGTGTGTATAATGGCAATAATAATAATAGTGATGGTGATTGTCGAGCGAACTCATCTTCGCCAGCGCGCGTCTGTAGGTTTTCTAATATTAAGCAGCTGCTACTGAGCTGTGCTGAATTCCCGAGTGCCTTCTCCGCAGGGGATGTAGCATCTGGCCGCAGTTCTTGCTGAGAAGGTTAGTTTTGTAGAGTTAGGTAAGTTCTCTATATTTCCTTTCTGTCCCGCGATGTGGGCCACCGATCGAGGGGACAGAGTTTTCTGCGGGGCTCTTACCTCGCCCGCGCGGAGGGCCACAGAAGGGACCGTCCGCACGGGCGCTTTTTTCTTGTCTTCTTCTCTTTTCATCCCTCATCTCTTGCCACCGGAGCACAACGTTGTGGTTCCGGCTGTAAGCCGAGTAAATCATCTTAGATTTAGATCGCTATTGATTGTCTAAGTTTCAGAAATAGCGGGACAATACCAATATAATAATAATAAGCTGTGCTGAATGCTGCCTCCGCTAAATAGGGTATCCCCAGTTGAATAGAAAAATTTCTAACCCCCAGATGCAGACTTGCGAGGAAATTGCAGCCCAGGAAGTAAAGAAAAGGATTTTCCATACAAGAATGACTGTATAGTATGAGTTCGCGATGGTCTGGCCGCTAGCGCGCTCATCAGATGTAGGTATGTTCCATGATCTGATGGCACGAAACACGAGCAAAAGCTGTTAAAGTACAAACTCGGTTCTATGTAGCGCCGTTCGCTAATTTTTATGCTGCCCTCAGATGAAGTAGCTACTCGATCGAATGATGCATATTGCTGTAGTATTGGTGAAGAAAATCATTTTTCTAGATTTAAGTAGCAATTTTGTTGCAACTTTCATTCCTTTTGATTATTATGCCAACGTGTTGCCGTTGACACACCAAGGTAATCAAGTAATTCCAATAATGTTCTAGTTATAATGGAAAGTCTCCGTGTATACTACGCTGGATCTACGCTGTATACTCCGTGTATACTACGCCTGGCCCGAGGCAATCACACTTGAAAACCATACGGGCTTTCCTCTTAATGGCGAAGGCTCGTTAATCTATAAATTCCTTAATTTATGCTCGCTGGACTTCGTGGAATCTCAGGGATATATGGCGGCTACCGTGGTTGAGGTTATTGATATTCGCATTGTATAGCTGACTTATAATAGGAGAATCAGACGAGGTATGAAAATAGCGAGGGTGGTACAGTTGCGTGGCGAGTACAGTGCAACAGCGGCTGTAGCACTCGAAGAGCCGACGCAACGACCACTTCAGGCTGTGGCTTCTACAACTTTTACATTATTTGCATCCAAAATTGGTAGAGCGCTCTCCAACATCGTCAGTCTTTGCTACTGTACTGTATTGTTCTATTCGCCTTGATTCGGCTTCGAATATTCTTCCAGACCGCCCCTCCGGGAGCATAGGATGGGCCATAGGGTTAAGTTAGTTTAGGCTCGCCCATCCTATGTTATGGGGAGTAGCGCCCCCAGGGGGTTTCTGTAGGTTATCTTAGCAATTAGTTAGGCCTTCGGGACGTCCGCCTTTCGTGCCTACTGTGCTTCCTTCCACTCTCATACTCCTACTGATCTTACTGTTGTCTGTTCTTTCCCGACTTGCTGTTCCCATGCCCGTTGATCTTGTGTGGGAACACCTTTTAGCATGGGTTCCCCGTTTTTCTATCGACATACTATATGTTCCTTCCTTTTCCTCTCATCGAAAATCATAGTACTTATTTAGGGAGGCTTAAATCGTGATACCTAATACCATACCTATCTTCCAGACCTTAATCCGTCTGTCATTATTCACAATCTTACTGCTTTTACTTCCTGCAGCCTGGCTTATGCTGACCCTCGGCTATCACACGCACTTAATTACAGCAGTCACTCGAGACCACACACACCACACACGCGCATCACAGTTAGCTCAGCAACGGAGTCCACGCCGGAAGCAGATAGGTGTAGCTACCGGCCGTAAGGCTGTACACATATTTTTTCTTACATGGTCGCTAGGCGCGACTCCTGGCAAAAGCATAGCTCATTTCGTCTCTATCAATAGGTAGCATGGAAAGGGTCGGTACCGTCAAAATGGCTTCAGTCGTGCCAATAAAACCAGTGAACTTAACAAACAAGATATCTCTACCCTTTGGGTATCGTCAAAATTAGCTTAAAAACAGGGTAAATTCATATTTACGTTACAATTTCCAATACTGAACAGCCTGTTTGCTATTATCTTTATTGTTTATTCAGTTAAGTTGAATAGATTTTCGCCCCTCAATCACCAGTATCGATACTATAAAGTTTGTTTCGTGTGAAATCGTCTGTTCACGAAAACTTATACTAGTCAGTCACTCACACTCTCGCTTCCAACCACTCATGAAACGGAGTATCCAAGTTATTTGATTTTTACTGAAGGACGCTGGCCTAGACGGGCAGTAACTAGTTGTCGTTTACGAAGGTCTCTCAATATCTTGCTTAAAAGATCAAACTTTTCGTGCAGTTCTATTCTGCTCCCTTAAAGCTGTTATATTTTTGAGGCTGGTTCTTCAGCACTATAATCCCTGCCACAATATATTTGGGCATCACGCACCCAAGGTTCCTGAGTGCCTTATCCGCAGGAGATGTTGCAGCTTGCCGCAGTTCCTACTGACGAGGTTATTTTTGTAAAATTAAGTAGGTTCTCTACTTTCCTCCTTCTGTTCCGTGAGGTGGGCTATCGATCGAGATAGCCGACCTGGTACGCGGGACATCTCTAGTCTCTCTCGTGTGGAAGGACACAAAAGAGCCGACCACTCGAGTGTCTCCTACTATACTTTGCGCCTGTTTCCCTGCCCGTAGTAGCGCACGTGGCCACCACGCCTACCCAATATGCGGTATTTGAATACTGCACAAGTAGCTGCTCTGTTGAAACGCCTGAGTTGCGGCTGCGGAGGTTAAACAAAATGTATAATAATAATCAGCATCATAACCTGATCTGTCGCAACACGGGCAACTTCGGATGCTTCAGAAGACTCAGGATAGTAATAGTAATGATAGATCTGACCGTCTGCGCTTGACACCTCCGTGAGTAGCATCCTTTGAGTCCTTAGGTGAAGGTAATTCTTTCGTGTCCCTTGTGATGTCTGACTTCCACTTGAAGTCTTACCATTCTTGGAAGCAGCGCGTTCTTTTGCCTGGCTGAAGGCGGAGACAGCCACAGGCTCTTCAGACGCACCAGCCTCCTTTCCTGTCATGGCAGCAGTCATGCATAATGCTTAAGTGCAGTATTATGAAGATCCCAGTATGGGGTTATTACAATGGATTCAGGAGGAGCAAGGGCCGTGAGACCTCAGAAAACCATTGGTTATGAAACCTCAAATGTATTCTTCATTGCCGGCTGCTGCAGGCTGGTTAATATGCACAAAGGACAGGTTTGGTACTTCGGTTGTGAAAGGATTCACCATCTTGAAGGTTATAGTATGGTGCTTAACACGTAAATTTTTGCAAAATTCCAAAAGTTTCGAGACTGAAAATGGGCTGGCGAACAGCGCCACGACTTTTATGACTTCGCAAAAAAGGGTGTACGTCGAGACGACGGCACATTAAAGATCGCCCACAGAAAGTCGCGGTCCTTCCTTGTACAGATGAAATTATTTAAGATGCATGCTATTCATAACTATCTTCCAGTTGTATGAGTGTCTATGAGCTACTTGGTTAGCGAGTACTCTGAGAATTTTGTATATGTTTGTATATAGCAAGGACGCCCTCTCTCGTTGTATATCCTGTATTTATTTTTCAATAGATGTTTTG
>LQNS02015105.1:1095355-1118974 GCA_001587735.2 Parhyale hawaiensis | reverse complement strand
CATACAAAGCACGTATGTTAAACTGCTTGCTCGCCCTCACAGGAGGGTAACTGCTGCTGCGATAACTACCCCATCTCTTTACTGGCCAGCGGTCACGCCGTTCTTCATACTCCTGCCAGGGCTGTTAATGGGATTTTTAAGAAACCCATGATCTTTGAAAAAAAAACATGTCTTAGCAGCCTTGGGTGCGGAAGGACAGATACATAGACGAGCTGAAAAGTGGGGAGAAAACACAGTATTGCATCGGGTACTCCGCTGGTTGTAATAATTGCATATGTACAGTACTTGTTGACACGCAATATGGGTCAGTGAAACTAATATTGTCTTAAAATCAGGTGTATTGCAGACAAATTTATATAATGCTAGAGAGGCGTATGATCTCACTCGTGCGCGGCGCTGCAAGGAGGAGCTTAATTACGGTTTGTTACACTGAGAAACGTGTTGTCCCCGAACCAGCACGCTTTGACGTGCACTGACGGAGAAGCCCTACCTTGTCGTGTTCGTGCAACAGGCTAACAGGTCATTTTCGTGCTGCGTCAGCACGCCAAGGCTGGCACTTTCCGTCGCCGCCCGGCAAAGCGTGCTGTATTACGGGAGCACTTTTTCGGTGTAGACATGAAGCGATAGAGTAGGAAGTAAGGCGACTATTTCTCATTGTGGACAACAAAGTGTAAATTAGGTATATTGCACATTACTCTCTTGTAATATTTTATTACTCATATATGTTCTTATGAGTAAGACAAGAGCATGATTTCTCCTCTGCTCATACTCATAATAACAAAACTTCGCTTTCCGAGGTACTGTCAATTCTGAAGATACCAAAGACGGAACTGGTCACTTGCCAGACCTGCCAACCGATGAGCTACAGTTTACTTAATGGCTTCCAAATACAGAGGAGATACTTTGCAGTGTAAAACATCTACGAGTAAAATGATCACTGATAACATCTGATGAACTAATTACGTTGCATTTTAACTCTGTAGAATATTTATCTGAATGTAACGAACAGCGACTGTCTTACCGAGCTTATAGCAATGGGTGACGAGTAAGGGTAGGTATGATCAGCCAGCTTGAAATTAATTCAAGTAGGGAAAGGAAAAGAGCAGTATGTAAAGAAAGAGAAACATAGACAAGTTTTAACTTCAAGCATTCTGACATTTCCTCTCACAACAAAAGTAACACCGATGGCACGATAGGCCTTCCCACACTCATATATAAGTACTATATATATAACATATAAGAAACTTCACAAGAGAGAATTATGATTGAGAGAATAAGAAAAATATCACTATTAAAGCTTTACCACCTAAAACAATTAGTCGCAGAAAATAAAATATATAATGGTGTTAACAGAAACGCAGTGAAAAATGCTGAAATATACATCACTATAACNATATATATAGCATATAAACAATTTCACAAGAGAGAATTATGATTGAGAGAATAAGAAAAATATCACTATTAAAGCTTTACCACCTAAAACAATTAGTCGCAGAAAATAAAATATATAATGGTGTTAACAGAAACGCAGTGAAAAATGGTAAAATATACATCGGTATAACTTACAACTGAACGGCGAACGAAACTTAACGTACGAAAATAGCATAATTTTGTTTTCTATAACGACCGGAAGATTTCTGTGCATCGTGCGGCTTTGGATTACTCTGTTACAGGAGCAATTGTTCAACAGCGCTGGCTCTGTTAATTCCTGCTGTGTTCCTCATATAATTTCTTCAATGTCAGCAGTGGAAACAGAGAGCCTTCTCAACAGGAATGTCTATTTTAATTTTATAATGAACAAAAGGGCATTTACCGTAAGGGAATATAGTCCCCAACGGTCAGCATATAGAACAAACCCTTCAAGTGACACATAAACTTATCCCTCATTTGTTTATACAAACCATAAGCATATTTTGCTATAATTTCAAATTTGGACTTTCAGTGGTATCGACGGCACGAGCTCATTGGCCACTCAAGGCCATTCAGCAGAAGATGGAGCGCAACAGGGGATTAGAGCGCAGAAGCATCGTATTTCTAATTCGATATATGTGCATATATCACCACCATATCTTAATGAATAGCGACAATTCACCGTCGAGTCAAACATAGACACACGATTACAGTAATATTATTGAGACCATGAAGTTATAAAGGACGTCCTCTATATACCTTTATTATAGGCTTTATACCTTCATGATTGATACCAAAGATGGTTATAGCGAATTTTAAGTCTAATAAACTGGGACGAAAAGCCGTACGGTAGCACTAATCGAAGTACTGTAGTACCATAAGCCTACGTGGCATGTACTACAGACTGTGTTATTCATAGAAAGTCAATAATGAATTGCGCATCGACGAATTCACCTCAAAGTTGACCAGCAACATCGCTCAGCTCAATAGTTTGGTACAAGTAAGATAATATCCGCTACTTATCATGTGTTATCATTTGCTTATTATTAGTACACCTCCTTGTGTCTTTGACTCTCATAGACCTACACCTAACTCTTACACTGAAATATATTATGATAAATAGACTACAATGCAAGGACAATTGCTGCTCTTCAGATTTTCACATAGAGGTATGGAGACATGCGAAACGGAAATTGATAAACTGCCTAAGAGTTTGTGATTTTGCAGAGAAAATAAAAACTAGAATTTATTGTAAATTAATAAAAAATAATATAAAGGGCTTCAAAGCACTGATGTTATAATAAAAAATAGTCAAGTTAGATTCTAGCATCCTGTAAATGAAAGTTTAACAGTCTTAGCGCTGTACTGTAGTAAAACGCATTTTTATTTAATAAAATTACATATGAAAACGAACGTACGATAAAAAAGGTAAAAAATATTCCTTAAACCACGAAATGGTCTTGATTGTTTGTAACTGAGAATCATTAGAAAACAATACTATTCAGCATACGATGAGCTGTAAACTATAAGTCTAACATATAAAAATCACCCAGATGATATCGATACAACGGCTAATAAATTTATGCAAAAGTTAGAATTGCATAGGAAGATAGTAATGGGGTACAAAATGAAAATGATTAGAAAGACGAGCTGAACTTCTTATATTGTAATTCCATTTCTAAAAACAAGGCAGCTTATTCCAAAATGTAGGATACACATTTGTTATATTAAAAAAACAGCTGCATATAAAAGCCTGGTTTGAAAATCGTGCAGCCGTTGAAACCTTAAACTTGCAAAGTTTGAACCTACATCGGCAGCATCTGAACGATACGAAAAAGGCGACATTTGAACATTGAAAAGGGCAAGTTTGAACCATTTAGTGTACGAATATTGGTTGAACCATGTTTGAATCGTAAATCTGAATACATCTGGACATGCTGCAAATTCTAAGCTCTTGGCTAATAAAGAGTGTTCATATATATATATATGGGATTTTTCCGTTCGACGGCAGCATTTGAAACTTGAAAATATTGAATTTATTTATTGTTTCGTGAGAGTTGGGGTTTCTTCGTTTGAGAGAGATGGGGATATAGCCAGGGTTGAGGCTGTCAATTGTTTGGGTTTCGTGGTTTGATAAGGTTGGTGGTTGTGATCAGATGCGGTCATCGAACGGAAAATATTCATGAATATTTCTAAGAAATTCATGTCCTATGTAACTAAAGAGCGCATTTCACAAACTTCTAGTCATACGAACAACCAAGTGATGATAATAATAAATGGGTGATTGTACCAACCGTGAACACATGTACTTTACTTTAGAACTGAAGGAAGTGGAAGTTATCAAAAACGCTATCATACCCAAAATAAAATGGATTGAGTACACGCTACGTTTAAATCTCCAAAATTAAGATAAATTTATCTATGGGATTATCATATAAGAGCTGCTTTACTAACAATGAGTAATATTTACCTTTTAACTAGTTACGCTGCAATAAATAACTTCATTCTGGAAACTTATTGATCTTTATAAATAATTGCCTAACAGGTGGACGTTGCAAAACTGATCTATTATCAACATACATGGTACGGAGCGGGGGAGCTCGTTACGGCAGTAAACTATGTTACAGTAAGGTAAAATTACAATTCCAGTGGATCAGTGGCGTCAAAATGACGTTGAAAGTCATTCTGAAAGTTTTTTCATCTTAGCTTTCTTACATTTCTTGCTCGCAGAATTTTAAATGCTGGAATATTGGTTGAATAATCTGTGGGAGTTTTTCACAATAAAAAATTATGAAAAAATTATCCTTAAGCCAATACATGAGCGATCGGCAACACTGTTGTTTTATGTTATTTTTCATTGACGTTACGGTCAGAGTTTGGGAAACCCCGAGACCAGATCTTGAGAACCACTAGGAGACTGACGCGTTGAAGTTTCAAGTGAGTTTCGCTCCAATCTGGCACCAGTACCCCACCGGTAGCCCCATCGTTTTGACCTACAGCCTGTGGTCTACTACCCCTATCATCTCATACAGTGAATACCTGAGATTTTAGTTGGTGCAGGTGTAACACGAAACCGTGTGGTAATGGTGGTAGATGGCACTTCTGCTACGGGCTATCGTGCATAACAGTTTCTTAAGAGTATCTAAATATGTCAGCCTCGTTCTCGAAATGCCAAAATTTTTATATTTTAATCATCTCCGTCCTAAAGCGTAGCAGTATCTCTAATGATACGGAGCTCTGCATGCTGATTCAGTAGCAGACAAGGAAACCAATGTGCGAGAACGAAGTATGGCGTTGCCCGACTCACATGGCCTGTGCTGGGGAGACAACGGGCGTGTCCTATTGACCAGATGCGATCGAGATACTGTTATCCGATTAGCTTGAACATTACTGGAACCTCAGTCCTGAGAGTTGGAGTTGTCACCTTACATCAAGCTTCAAATTAAGTCGCTAGCGACTTGGGCACGATCGGAAATACAGTCTCGATCGCCATGAGCTAATCCAAAGCACCTAATGGCCCAATACAAGTGCAATAAATATCCCTACATATAACGAAACGGCCCGATTTACGTAGATGAACATTCAGTGATGGTTTGCGTAACAGTGACATACAACTAAATTTATGCTCTTTGAACTTTTTTGCAAGGAAGGTCTATTACCCTTTCTTCTAATCATTGGCATACATTCGCAGTAGCAGTAACACAAATTTGTACAGAATGTATTCTTGGCAAATGCGTTGCACTGTGAGGTCAAACGCTCGATTAATTTCACTTTTGCAAGATTATGAACCTAAATGTCAATTACAAATTTTGTGTCGTCTTTGTATTAAGGCAATGGAACAACTGAGGATGCTGAACTGTTGCATAACATCCATGTGAGGTATAATAAAAGAGTCTTCTTTGATAAATTCTTCTTTCTAATTAATAATAATTATTGAATTGGAAAAAGTTCGCATAAAACAGAAGCCCAAAAAACGGGTAGTTTCTTTGCAGCAGCTATTATTGATATTTTTGGGCATGCAATCAAAACTACGCTAAAAATTAAAAGATAACAATGCATCCCAAATTCTTCATTCCTGTGGTGTGGTGTCCCTACTTTTATCATAGAATAGGATCCAAGGTTTCATGTTAATGAAGTCTTTAGCTTCCACACAAAACGTTTCTCTCGTTGTTTAAAATGAAATGTGATCTTAATTTCTATATTAAATTTATGTAATTTTTGTAATGAGGGTTACATATTTCATGCCAAGAGAAAAACCTTATGAGTCATGCGACATTGACTTACAGACTTCGTAAAGTAAATTTATCGACTTCTCAGCAGATTTGCTCAGCATCAGCAAACAAGCAAAAAATTTCAGCTCTAACCTTCGTAAATTTCAAAAGACTACTTACTGGTCACTTGCCGGAGGCGGACGTAAGCATAAAAAGTTTTAGTTGTTAATTTTTTTTTTTCATTTGGAATGGCTTTTTAAGAATGAAAAATATAGCCATTTCCTATTACAGTTACGCGGTTACAGTCATTAACTTAACTAGGACAATTTGTCAACTACATAAATCATTTAGCAATTCAACTTAGTTGCAAAACATAAATAATTAAAATTTTCGTGACAGCGCATTTTTCTTATATTTTCCCTCAACTTACTCGTTTCAGTAACATCTTTAGCAACGTATCTATTTCTGGACCGCGCGTACTGTTGTTAAACTAGCTATATGAATAGATCTAGGCTTGATATTGGTGCGTCTTGTAGGAGATACTGTAATCTCGTACAAAACGTAAGTACTATGCGTGCTGCAATCATATTATCGAATCTTTATTATATTTGTGATCGAGCAATAGATGTATAGAATGTTACCCTGCAAATAATGACTTAATCTTGATGCATTGTGTAGTAGACATGGCTATAGGGAAAACCTGATGAAATTTCTACCAGGTACAGTATCAATCTGAGACAAGTTGCTACGTTCATTTTTCCATTTCTAGTACACACATAACTTGTGCATCATCTTTGTTGCGCTTTCGGTATAATTTCCAGTAAACAAAAGAAACGAATGATAGAAATCAGTTAATGAGTCTTGTGGTAAGTATCCTTATTTTTATATCCAGAGACGTATCCAGACTTGTCGGGGACCTCTTTCCGTCCAGCGGCGCCCTTCCCCTTGCCTTCAGCATCAAACCGTTGCTTGTGGGACCCAGTGTACTTCTGCGTGTCCGTTAGACGATTCACCGCTGAACTCTTCACCACGCTCTGGTTACCGAGATGTAAACGAAAAATCTTTTGGTCGCTGGTAGAACAAAAGCAGGCAGGAAAATGCGTTAGTATGGACAAGCAAGCAGGAAATTCGTCGCACAAGATGCCTTCCGAAAGTTTTCCCTCGCCGAGGAGGAAACTTTAATCGTAGCCCGATGTATCGTACATGAGCTCCTTGTTTGGAATCGAAGGGGAATTTTCCCCATTATAAAATTCTGAGATTTCAGTTGGAGGTTTCAGCTTCCGCTATGTTCATATGTCTTTTTCTTATATATTAATAAGTAATTTTTATTATTGTTTGTTATTATTTGTCCTTTGGAGTGCACCTCTTCAAGCAGGCAATCTTGGGTACTTTGAAATGATGTTCTCACTTTTGGTTATGCCAAAGAATTGCAAACAACTTCGAAAGCCTCTGATATAAGCGGTATGTCGGGGTAGCCATATTGCTGACGGGTATCTCGAGACACAGCTAATAATGAACTTGAAATTATCAGAAATTCTGCTTTGTTTTGGTTTCTGAAAACTTTGACATCTGAAATAGTAATGTCACTTGCTGCAAAGGCCATAGTCGGTAATTTCCAAAAATATTCACATTGATTTCTGGTAGGAGCAGATTAGTTGAAAAATGTCTAGGAAAGATTCGAGGTGGTAGGTAGCTATATAGTAGGGGTTATTGCCGGGTTAAATTCGGAGAAGGTTGGGTTGGAATGTAGGCAAGGTTATTGCCAACACCGCCTCTGTACTAAAGTGTTAAATAATTATAAAATAGCAAATACGATACACCGGACACGTTTATTTTCAAACACACTCGACACAAAGCAGTCGGCTGATGTAACAACTAAATTGCAGAACAAAGTCACAACACCAGTCAACTGAGAACAACAACAGGGCCGGAAAGATGAACAAACATTTCTTATATAGTAACAAGGCTGACAATTATACAATGCGAATAATATTTCACGAATTGTCATAATTACAGTATTGAAAATGCCAAGATGCAACATTGAAAAGAAAAATATTATATGCAATTCAATATCACGATTGAAAAACTGTTGTTATGAACTCCAACATTTTGCAGAGAAATCTCCCAAAATGCTTTGTCAGTTGCCGATGTTAGTTTTTTTAGATTGGTACAGATTCGCTCTAATGTATTTCTAGATTTCATAACAGATAAGAACCGTGTCATTTCATGCATCTATTTAATTAGTTTTATTTTAAATAATTGCAATACCGTATAAACTGGACTAATCGCAGTGAAATGGTGAGAGACTGTTGAAAACATTTTAACGGGCGTTCAGGTATAAAATTGCAATGTATATGATTGACATAATATTACAATGCACATGATTGGTATAATATTACAATGCACATGATTGGTATAATATTACAATGCACATGATTGGTATAATATTACAATGCACATGATTGACAATAATGCAGGCAAAAAGCAATTTCTTCTACCTGCAATGAATGATACACAGCAACAGCTAACATGCAGTTTACATCAGCCGACTGTCTGCTAGGCAAGCTGAGGTTATAGACAGCGAATCAGCAGCAGTTTGAGCAAACTACAGCACAGCAAAACACGTTTCTACAGACACGAGCATAGAAGGATAGGGTTAGTAGGTAAAAGGGCCTGTCAGATAAGGTACTGAAATTAAGCCATCGATGCTTGACTTGATCAAAACTTCTGAAGAAGTTATGGCTGTGGCGTTTCGAATCGTGTTGCAAGAGCTAGAAGCAGTCGGCTAAGAGTCTATTTTGCGGATCTCGACTGAGTTTTAAAAGTCTCAAGATTATCTAAATCACGGGTCAAAGCTGAACGCAAATTTTGCGGTCGAAGCCCGAGCATCGGTCTAAGGTTTCGAACAAGTCAAGCATTGAAGGCCTAATTCTGCGCCCACTCGAACACGCCCTAAGTAGGCTAATGGCGCGTTCAATTGGGCGGCCGAGATTAAGCCTTCAAGGCCCAACTTGTCCGGACTTTAAATCGGTGCACTGGCTCCAGGCTGTCGAACTCAGACTTCCAAATACTCCTCATGTTGCTCCCTAAAATAGAATGGAGTCTTGGGCCGTCTTCAACGCAATCGGTTTGCAAAATTCAAAGTGGCGAAGCGAATTCTCCTGTCAGAAGTCCCGCCCTAGTCAAGCCTCGCAATCTTCATTTGCCCGAGAATCTAGCGCGTCCTAAATGTAACCTCTAATAGAAGGTTACCGATACTAAGAAGTGGAAATGAGGCAGGGGTAGCTTTACAAAGACAAATGATTCTATAGCTAAAACTGTTAGGGTACAATATGGAAAAAAAGCATAAAGGTAGAATCATTTGAGGCATTGAGGGTTGCTCTAGCTAGCCGTGGTCTTCACAACACATAGTAGATTTTATTCCCTCGGTTTAACAGTGTGTTAGGAAATAAAGGTAATAATGGAAATTACCTGGAGAGAGTTCTAAATATGCAAGCGAAAATATTCGTTTCACTGTTTAGAGTTACAAGAGAGATATGTAGTGATGGAAATAGTCTGAGGATAGCTCTAGAGTCTAGATAATGAGTTAGCTTACTGCACTTGAGGAAACTGATATAGGACACAGGAGAAAATTAGAAGAGGCCGACCATTTTATGACTGAGAAGAAACTTGTTTTAATTCCAGAAAACCCACTGAGCCACTCCAGGGACGTGCCAAGTCAAAGTAAGATGTTCGGATTATGGAAGCAAGCAACTGAACCGAATAGAAAAAAAAAGAGCTGTACAGCAGCTATAAATGAAAAATAGAAGAAATCTTGACGTTTTTACAATGATGAGAGGTTAGATTCTAGTGGTCGGATGCTCAAACGCCTGTAAAGTTACGAGCACCGTAACTGTACAGCTGCAGGCACGAATGCAGCCGTGTAACTGCTGAAGTTTTCACTCCTCCCCTTAACATCTGAGTGTTTATTAATTAGGTATGCATCGGTTGGAAGTTCAAACCACTTTGATCACAACTTTGTGACGATCAGTACAATAGAAAGTGACAAACTGTAAACCGCGATGTCGGTACTTCTTCAAGGAACTGTACAGGTTACGTTACCGTAACTTTACAAGGCGTTTGTGCATCCGGCCCCTGGCAGAATGCTAGTACAATACAAATCCGTTCTGCACACAGGAACGGCAATGAAATCAGTAACGATTATTAAAATTATATATACAGTAGACAACAAGAAATAAAATTAAATTATCACCCTTACTAAAATCACGTTTAGCAGTTCAGAGAGCAAGAAAATCGTAAGCCAATAACAGAAGTGAATAACGAATAGAAATTAATCATTTATCTCTGTAGTAAGATCAGGCATTAGAATTCCCCCTCTTGAAATTGCGACCTACTTGATAAATTTATCCTTAGTTTATTCTGGCCGTGCTATTTCGCTACAATATAATAGGAGAAAGAACACTTTTAACTACAAAATATAGGAATTAAATAGAAGAAAGAAGCCTTCACCCATTGGAAAACATTAGGAGAATGAACTCTCTCTTTATACGAATACACTAGGAGAAATAATCTTTGTAGCGACTCAACACAGCCCGAGTAAGATAGAATTAACTTGGCAGTAAATAGAATAATATACGATGGAAGGGGACTGGGACACGAGTGAACGAGCGGGCTCTCGTACGTATAGGAACTTAGAGACAGTTTCACGAGTACCGTGCAGACGCCGACAGCAGTTACACAGGGTACACAAGTTAGCGCTGGGGGCCGCCTTATGACAACCATTTCTGATTTCTTGCTATCGTGCAGGCCCTCAAAAGCCCTTTTTTTAAGGTCTGAACAATATGGCTCACCGGCCGTCCTGAGGCCGAAATTCTTAGTTATCACTTGCTCTCTCTATAGCAAAAAAGCCTTACTTTTACTAGCAAAAATGCGATGGAAATTTATGGCATAGCTGTAAGATTAATTTTAGCATTAGTGTAATTACAGAAAGGGCCGCTCAAATGCAGCTTATCATAATAATTGCGCCCGCAGGACGAGCCGCATCGCCTTCATAAAAGGGCGCATTGTGAGGATAGGTATGAGGAAGAAATTGCTACTCTAGGGCCGCGCCCAAGTCCGTAAAACATTCTACTGCTACATCTAATTTTGTACTTCTTGCTGCTGCTCACTAAATGGCAGCAATTATACGCTAGCAAGACAACACAGACACACTTAGCTATTACCTATTTGTAAACTACAGGAAATTGAATGCAACTTGTTCTCAGTATAAATGAGAGCAAACTAACTACTGAACCAAAGCATACACACACTACACTATAAATATACATATGTACAAAGACATCAATGACGTCACTAGATAATACTATCAATGTGAGTAAACACTTCACTACGACTCAGTTGCATTACTAGGTCAGGTTATGTTAAGGCACACAAAGTGTATCAAGTTAGTTGTCTGTTGGAAGGCCTGACTATACGTGTCAACTCTTTGCAACGCGTTCACTCATCCACTCGTCTGCATGTTTTGTACCATCCTTGTCAACATAACTTTGTTTACGCCACAAAAGTTATTAAAATGTTGACAGTCAAATCAGTTTCCTCGGCAAGTGTCACTAGGAAAGTTACGGATATCTCTGCACATTTGGAGTGAAATAAAACTCAGAACACAGTGTACCTTTCCTTTCTCTCTACGCTGCAGTAATGCATTCGGACGAGTGCATTAGTAAACACATCGAACAGACTAACTTGTAAATAGGCTATTACCTGCATCGATGTGACGTCAGAATGACGCAAAACTGGCACGAAGCTTTGTATTAGGTAAGGATATATTGTAGCTGCAAATGTAAGCATATATGACCGTGGTCGAAGACAGTGCTTATACGGCAGTATTCCGTTTCTGACGTCACTGCCCCAAAGGAAGCCTTTATTTGTTGCTATTGGTCCAACGTAATAGAGAGTTAAACTAAACCCACTTGGCATAACTGATCCGGAACGTCAGGCGGGTGTATTGGCTTCACCTGTTGAATCGAATCTTAGGCGTTAGTCTCGAGTAAATTATACTCGAGATTTCCGAAAACACAGACTAGTTCCAAAACACGAAGCTTTCGCAAATGACAATGGTAATTATGCTACTTCTAACGCATGCAGTGCGATTCAAGGTCGCATAACCAACGCTCTTCTCTGCAGTTCCGGATAAGTCAAGCCGTGTTAGTTAAGATTAACTTGATTTTGATGAGCCATCAATGACATCTTTAACCACGAGGTCACCTGGATTAGGCTAGGCCAGGTGCTTACCGTAGTGCCCCGCAGTCCCGGGGTGCCGCAGTTCTTCATCTTGTCCTTGATGGCCTGCACGTCCTGCTTCTTGTAGTTGGCCAGCTCCTGCAGGTACTTCTCGTAGTCTGGATACCCTAACTTCATCTGCCTGCACACCAGAGACGTGTTAGCATTTTGGGTTATACCTACTTCCTGTCCGTAGAGGCCCGACCGTGAAGTGTGAATCATTATAATAATACACTCCTGGGCGTCTGTGGACAGATACGAAGCCCCCAGAGCGCTGCTCAGAAGAATAACTAGCAAAAAATGACAGCTGACTTGAACGCCTGGTGCAGTCACAACCTGGGTTAAACTCTTCGCCGAGAGAAGGAAGCGTCAAAATGGAGCTTATTGCGCAACCAAAGTTGCAGCACCGGAAATGTGGCCACCGGAAGGTATTCCAAATCGTCTGCAGCGGCTTCAGGTTGTGATTGCGACACGATTCTTGAGCAGCGGCTGGCTCTGGTGTAACACGCAGGCCACGGGGGTTTGGATCACGATAAGTCTATGTGAATCTTTTAGCAACAAGACTTGGGGCCGCTCTAGCGAAATTGGGGGCCCGCTCCACCAGTTTTTCGGTGATACACCGCAGCTTAAACTGGTAAAAAATCAGTAACAACGCAAATAAATACATGCTATACGGACCATCGTGTAAATTTTTCCGTTTCGAGATCTTATTTGATTGAACATCCTCCAATCACAATACGTCGAGTCTTTGATTTTTTGAAAATTAATCTAGCTGAAAATCCGAAGCTTGGCAAATTTACAATTCGAGTGACGCAGTTGCAGCACTTAGCAGCAGCGACCAGCGTTTTTTCTACTTTAACCCCTTCTGAACAAAGTTTTACTTCAAGTAATTAGAAAAGTATATAATGAAAGTTCCAAAGAGGGCGCGCGACCCAGCAACTGGCAGACTTCGACCCACAGACGGAAGTTACCCTGGCCGATACTGTGTCAATACGGCCCTTAATGGCTCTCAGTCGGCAGAGCGTTGTGACGCTATTTGATGCGGTAGAATACAATGGACAAAGGGAACGTCAGGTGGTAAGATGTGGTTTGCGTTTGATGAGTTTTACCAAGAAATGCATTTAACATGAAGCTGCAGGTATACCCGTGCCTGCCCTCAGTTACAGGTCTGCTCTTACCTACCCTCAGCTTCAGGTAAACCTGCGCCTGCCCCCAGCGACAGTCCGACGTTCAGCAATAAGCGACTCTCAGGTCAATAAACACGAGGGTCGGCGCACTCTAAGCATCGGCAGCGCGTGTATTTTTGATGAGTTTCCTCACGCAACAGCGGTGCCGACACATCTATACCGCATTGTTTTAACCCTTTATTATTTAGCTCCTCCAATTGATGGTCTAAATTTTTGTTTTATCTTATGTATTCCTACAGGAAAAAGAGTCTTAATAGAATGTTAGTACAGCATGAGTACGATAGATTTAATCTAGTTTTATAGCTCAATCCGCTCTCAGAACATATACTCGTAGTTGAAGCTTAGATTTTTCCATGGCCGTGTTTCTGTCTTATTGGGAAATTTCGGGATTTTCTCTCTAAATATTACCTACCTACTTTATATTTATCGACTGGGTTGCTGCCCAATCTGTCAACACTATTAGCGAGTGTGTGCATGCAGCTGCTGGTGACAAGCTGACTTCTAGTCTTCTATTGCTGACTCTAGTTTTCTTTTGCTGACTTCTGGTCTTCTATTGCTAACTTCTAGTGCTATTGCACGGCAAGCAGACCCACAGCAGGCTGCTCGTATACCACAGAACCAGTACATCGGATCACTCGTACTGCTTGGCTCTAAAAATACAAAGAAATCCAGCACCCGGAAGGCTGACTGAATGCGAAGGCCCAAAAGTTAAAAAAATGATTTAGCTGGAACTATTGCGTGACACATGAAATGAATATCTAACTTCGACTATGAGCGTAAAACGAACTGAACAAAATTGGTGTCACGCGAGGTGGCTCCAGCAACTGCTGCATTATGAGAAACTTTGGTTTTTGAACGATTTTTCGTTACATGTACCAGTGAGTTGTGTAGTTCCATTTCCCGTCCTTGTGAACTTTCATCGTTGAATGAGTCTAGAAATTACGACACTTTCTTCCCTCATTTCGACCGCGGATATTTGAGCACTTAATTAACTTATACTAGCATACTGTTGTGCACGTAGCGGTACTAGCTCTAGATGAGCATAGTACTTTGTATGCTTGCCACACTTGGGTGATATCGTTGTTCGCTCTTAGGTAGAACGTTATTAGCTACGCTGGCTCTACAGCACCTTCTCTACCCTATCTAAGCTGATTAGATTAGACTAGCTGGAACCTGCGGATATTCCACAGAACGAAAGCAATGTTCTTCAGTGATATCTCAGACCAGTACCATCCTAATTTTCCCCTATCTGATGCTGAAAAAACTGGGGAAATTCTACAGAATAAGGAATTGTTCCTCAATTATGATGCCCTCGGGACCGCATCATGCGTACGAAGAGTGAAATATGTTCCGATTGAGGCAGTGAATCTACGACCTGCAAGCAGTAGCAGCTTAAATTTAAACTTGACTCATTTTTCTAGTGATCGCTTCCCATGGGTGGTATCTAGGAGACTGATAAGATAGGATCTAATACTGATGGAAGCGTCTCGGTCGTGCTAATTAACTACTAGCTAACAATCGGAAGGGACAAGCAGAATTTTAAGATACATAGTAGACAGTAGACGGACCAACAGGCCCATTGCCAGTGAGCAGCTTAGACTGCTATCGGTGAGTTTTATAGGATTAACTGAATTTGTCCATTCAAAGAACATCGCTGTTTCGTTGCGTCAAATAATGTAGATATCAAAGGATGAAACGGAACTTAGCCAAACCTAGGAGGTGATCGTATAAGTACGGTTAGTTGGATGAGGTCCAGGTGGTGTGATGCACCCCGCCAGTCGAGTGAGGAGATGTCGCTGCTAAACTCTACAACCGGGGGAAGAGTCAGCAGTTAACGATCTCTGCAGTGTGCGTTACTGCTTACGACTGCCTTAATTTGATAACTACATTATAAATGTGGCATTCAACATAAAATGGGTATATTGTCCAAATGCCTCAAAATCCCCACGCGTGGTCACGGTGAAACTATGCAACAGTTCCTTCAATAAACTTTGCAGTGATTTCTTCTATAACTCCAGATATACCTGACTGTCAAGCCCTTAACCTTCATTGGCCTGAGTACATGTGTACGTGGCAGATTTTTTAAGCAAACCTCAAATTTTGACACTAATTAAATGATCTCAGCAAAGCTTCAGGGGGTTCGAGGTTTTACATAACAGTATGAAACGTGAACAGACTTGAACTATTATAACTACTAAGCCAAAAGTAACCTTTTTGTTGAATTTGTCATGAACATATAATGTTTTATAATATCTTCCCATTCCGTCGCAAAAAATCGCAATTCCATCATATCCGCCAAGTCTACTAAATACACAAAATCTACCAAGTCCACAAAGTCCTCAACGTCCACCAGGGCCACCAGGTCGAACTATTGTACAAGCCTGTTGAGGTCCGTAGCCTGGATGTGGCCTATGGAAAGCTTCGGACCGACGGGCTGACGGGCGGACAGACGGGCTGACGGACGGACAGACGAGCTGACGGGCGGACAGACAGCTCTCTTATTCTAGTAAAAGATTGTCGTCGGTAAAAATCTGTCTCGCGTAAAGTGAAATTCTAAAGTTAGATGAACGCTATTATATTTACATAGAAACCTTATAAAACCATACCACTGTCGGTGAGTTTTATAGGATTAACTGAATTTGCCCTTTCAAAGAACCAGTTTCGCGTTATTTTAACATCTCTGACTTACTTGAATTTCTTAAAGGCAATGGCTGTGTCTGTGGTGGTGATGGTCTTGCCATCTATGACCTTCGCCTGCTTCATCCACTTGTCGGACTGGGAGAGAGTTAGCTGCTTCCCATCGCTCTTTGAGTCCCCAAATTTGCTGAAAGCTCTGAACTGCTCCCGGAGCGATGGGCCGCCTTTTGGGGTACCTGGAAGACAGCTTGGGTAAGATCTGTGAGTCTGGTGCCTTTGATGAGCCTGGAACACAGAATGTATCAAGTATATTGGTCAACATTTCCGCAATGAAGGTTCGATTCCTTTCTTTCAAACTGTCATTTCTTTCTCTCTGCTGAATTTGCAAAGCATGGAAAGTTTTGTTGGGTTCGCTCTGCTCAAACTCTTTAGAGAAAAGAACATTTTCATGACGAGTTTCCGATAAAAAAAAGTCATTTATGTATGATGCTTGTCCAGGCTGCCTTTTCCATAATTAAGGTTCGATTCCGTTCCTTCAAACTGTTTTTTTTTTATAATTTTGGTACATTGAAAGTTCCATTCATTTTCCTTTTCCCGAACTTCTTATTGCAGGAATGTCCCTTGTGGGGTGCGAGAGGATCTTTTGAGGTGTGCGAAGTCATAAATTGTTTCCCTAGCATTCAATAATTAGCTTTCATTAATATGTTGCAAAAAAGTAGCATACATTTTATGCTTTACTTTCATATCAGCTAGTACATTTTTACAGTGTGAGAACATATTGAGAGTTTTCTAGGAGTGTCAGGTATAGACAAGTTGGGAATTAATGGCTATTAACAGCAGAGAATTTTACCTGCTCGCCATGCAGTTTGGGGATCTTAATCCTTCCAGTGATCATCAGCGGGCATTCGTTCGCTACTTAGAATACATAATCAGTTAGAACTAGTACGCCTCGTGGCGTAAGACCATCACCTGCGCTGGGAGCAACTTTCAGCGCCGTCATTTTTTATGGCCAGCTATTCCCAGTTTTTTGGCATGGGTCACATCGAGGGAAACCCATCAGACTCCCTGCAAAAAATTATGAACGTTGCTCAACTCCTTTGACCACTTATTAGATGGACAAACAAATATTGAAATATACAAATATATATACAAATATGTATATATACAAATATGTTTACTTAAATCTTCAATGAAAACATTATCACCTGTCTTACTCTGTTCGCGGGCAATAATTACACAGAGAGATGACGGACAGATAGACATACAGTGAGATTTCTTTGCTATGAATCTCGCAATATTTAAATAAAAGAAGTCAGCTGTCTGTGTCAAGGAGGGAGTTCAAATGGATAAAATGCTACTGGTCTGCAGTGGAAGACCCTTCGAAGTTCTAGAACGTGGAGAGGCGTGGATCTAATCGGTAAATTTGTACTGCATTATGTCCGGAACTTCATCATGCAGATCTTTGTTAACTGCAGCTGGATTCCTGCCTGCCTACCTTCATCTTTGTGGTGAATCTCATTTTCACGGTACAGTATACGACTCGGCCAATGCAACTCTAAACAGAGGTTCTAGATCTTCTATCTGCAAAATATGTGCATTTTATTACAATGAGCATTGCTAAGTACTCGTTTACTCCAATTGGCACTCTAATGGACCTTCTGTCTGCCATAAGTTACTCATAACACTCTTTACTCTTAGCAACATTTTTCACTACTTCGAGACCATTAACACACTAACTCCTCTGGGAGGTTCAAGCCCACGTAACCCCAGCCTCACCAGGAGCCTCGCCATTGGCCTGGGGCTCGGGGCTCTTCGCGTCCTCTTTCTTCTCTGCGTCTACAGGGGCGGGGGGTTTGGGGGAGGCCGCCTCAGGCTTCTTTTCTTCCTTCTTGGGCTCCTCCGCCGTCTGGGGTCTGGGGGACTCCTGGGAGGGGGCGGGTGAGGGCGCAGTCTCCGACATCTGTAAGACCACAGCAGTCAATTAATGCTGTGCGGTATATCCCTGCAGGAGTACTGCACCTCAGGCTCGTTCCCACTTCGCAGCCTTGAGTTTGAGGCCACCTCAAGCGTAATCGGTCTGCAATTAACGACTGAAACTCAATCGAAAGGACTATACTCTGTGCATTTTATCAGGCAGTTTGAGAGTGGTCAAATCCCTCTCGAGCGTTGCCTATTCTTTGGGCATTTCTAAGATTTCTATATATGCAGGTAGTGAGCGGGATAAAGGATATGGACTGAATAACATCTCAGAAATACCTATACAATTCGTAACGCTGTAGAAGGTTTTAACCAGGCTCAAACTGCCTTGATAAAATGGACAGAGTATGATCGAATGCATAAAAACAAAAATCTCGACAGATGAGGGATAATTGCGTTCGTTTCTCTTAACCTCACATGTCAAAACTCGAGGAAGCCGTTAGCCTTAACTCCGAGGTAAGTGTTATCCCAAAACCAGTACGTTTTCCCGAGCACTAACGCAACAGCGTCGGTGCACGGGGAAGTGTGCTGGTCATTGGACAACACTTGACTCAGTGCAAGAGCTGGCCAACCATCAGTAGCAGCGTGCGTAGCGACGGCACCATACGGCCGGCCGTCCGGCAGGTGTCCCCCCCACGTACTATAACAGTACGTCATAGCCACACCAAGCGGCGGCCTTTGTTGTGCTCCCGCATGGACCGATAATTGCTGTCTGGACAATGTAAATGATGTCGTTAACTATACACCTGTGTAGAGTACGCCATACTTGACTCTACACTGCAAAGCGGGGCTTCTGTCAGTGGATTCCTAAAGGCAGGTACACACGAAAGTCAAATGGACGTGTTCTCTTAGTTCAGAGTCGGAATGTTCTACAGTGTCCTTATAAAATAACTGTGCAGCCCGACTTACGCGTTAGTTTTTTGCCGCCCTCACAACTGCATTTGCACTAGAAGATTTGTTAAAATGTTAGCCGTCAAACTACTCGTAGTTTGCTCAGTAAGTGTCGCTAGTAAAGTATTGGATTGATGTTCATATTTAGAGTGAAGCTAAACTGAAGGAGTTGTGCACCTTTCTGTTGTTTGGACGGACAAAGTAACGCAATCGGATGCTGAGTTGAGGGAACGCATTCATTTGATTATCGTGTGTACCTGCTTCTGATTAGTATAAGCTTCAATAAACGGAATTCTACATTAGCAACGGCACCTCGAAGAAAACTAACAACTTTGAAGCTCATGTCCCGCTTGTATTTGTCAGCAAGAAGAGCAAATTCGTCTACAAAAGACAGTCACATGACAGCGGACACCAGTGAAATAAACAAGATTCCAAGACAACAAAAATGACCTAAAAATAATGATAATTGAAAAAATTATTGCTCATTGATGATCTGTATTGGAGAACTTGTGTAATTATTACCTCCGCCAAGGAGGTTGCGTTTTCATTGTTATTGTCTGTTTCTTTGTCTGTCATCGGAATAACTTAAAAAATCATTAACGAATCCTTATGAAATTTGCAAGGATTGTTATGCATATTAGGAGTAACAAATTATTAATTTTTAGTGAAGATCCACTCAACTTTTGTTTGTTTGTCTGCCTCTTTTTTGCTAGTTCCATAACTCAAAAAGCTATGGCAACTCAAAGAGTAAATGATCAAATCTTTGTAATGATCTGTTTGTTCGTTTGTCTGTTTGTTTCTGTGCTAGATTTCATGGTTGTTAGCAAAATAACACAAAAAGTATTGAACGAATTTTTAGGAAATTTGCAGAGTTGTTCGAAATATTAAAAGACATACTGTATATGATTAAAACTTGGTGATGATCTGTTTCTCCGTTTGTTTGTCTCTGTATTTGATTTCATATTTGCTAACAAAATAACTCAAAAATTTAGAAACGGATCTCGATAAAATTTACAGAAATTGTTAGTAATGTTGAAAAACATGAATGATCAAATTTTGGTGATGATCCGTTAGTCGGTTTGTGTGATTGACAAATGTTTGTCGAAATGTTTGTCAGGAACACAATTCAAGAAGTTATGAACGGATCTTCAAGAAAATTACAGAAGCTGTTACTGTGGAAGGGCACAAATAATTAAATTTTGGTGCTGACACGACGAAATCATAGTTTCAGAGCCAAATTAAAGTTTTCGTTACCGTTGCCCTGCTGGTCGTAGGTAGCTACTACGTATGTTGCCATTCTTAAGGTGCTCGTATGTTAATTGGACGGCAGCTCAAGTGTGTTGAATGAGAGTTGGAGTCTACCTGAGAAGATTTGGTAGTTAAGTGCAGTGTAGTCAATGCTTTGTGCCCTAGATTGACCCTTTAACGTCCCGGACAATGAAGCATCATCTTTGATATTATTAAAAATTCTATTACTTTAAACATCCCTACTTGGTCCTATAGCCAACGTTATATGGTCAAGTTCAGGGATTATTATTAACTAACGATATTATATCATCTGCGCAAGTCTATCAAAAATCAAAGTTATACAGAAAAAATATGAAAATTAGTATGAACGAAGATACCGTGCCCATTGTATTAAAGGTACAACACCCTTAGGTGAAACAACATTAACACTATGGGGAGAAAATATGCAACTAGCATGCAGATGAATTGTTTAATTAAATTTCAGCAATTTTTTACGAGTTATTGAGGGAGGGGCTTTTCTGGATTGTCTGTTTAACAGTTTAAAGTCTCTTTGTCTATTAAAAAATTCTCTTCCTAAGAAAAACTGGGACGACGACAGTATAAAATGATCATGGGACGTCAACTGCCAAAGACTTCTATTCATAAGTAAAGCTGAACGCGGCCCACTGGTAACAAGGCATTTTTTATCGCTCTCCATCCTTTTTTTTTGGGGGGGGGAAGCTTTGTGTCCAATTGTTGTGCCCCATTTCCGGTTCACTGCAAGCGGACCCTTCAGCTGTAATGGTCGTCATATATGTTTTTTCTATAAGCGCATGGCTACAAGTTCCCACCACTGTGTTTAGTAATGAAATGGCTTATATAGTTGAAAAAGCCAAAAGTTATGTTGTTTTGCACGGCAAAGGCCGAACTGGGAGGTCGGCTTTTCAAAAGTTACGCCTCGATGTTCCGCTCCTTTAGTTCTTTATGTCATTCTTTTAATGACGGGTTACCGACGCAGGTTGAGAACATGTTTTAATACGCTTTAGCTACAGACGATAAAACCCATCGATGGCATACGCCCTAACTGCGCCCCCCGGGACGCAGGGAGTGTATGGGACACCATAGAGTGAGTCACTACAGCCTGAGGGGCCGCACATGCGTGAGGGGCGCGCTCTGCTGCGTGCAGCTCTCTTCAGCATATCTATACTCAGCGAGCTCTCTTTCCAGCGCCGCAAATACACCACACTGCTCGGTGCTACACTTTGTACTTGGTCTTGTATCTGAAATGAAAATATACTGTATTTTCTGTTCAAGGTATTTGCCATAAATCGCGCAATGTGCTGAAACGGTTTCATTCTCAAGCACTTAATTGCGTATACAGATGAAAATGTCATACGTAGCTCAACGCATTCACTAGCGTCAACGCACTTTGGCACTGGAAATAATCCCTAGATGCTACCTGAGATACTTCAATCATCAGTACTACAGGCCCTTCCTGTTACGCTCTATGGAAATAAGATAGGAGAAAATTCAGATTCCAAGTGGCGAAAGACAAGTTGGGTGCTTTGGAATCTTTTTCTTCCGTATTAGATAGGGGAAACATGAGGCTTCGGACAGACGGACGGACTGACGGACAGACAGCTCTCTTTTTACAGTATAGATTGTTTAGACAGAACGTTGAATTTACAATTAAGAAGCGTTCTAAAGAGTATTACAAGCACAGGAGATGGCGGGAGTTTTTGTGAAGTGTTAATTTAGTGCCGTCATTTATAATGACGGCACGGGCCACTAGTGTTCCTAATTTCCGCAGAATTTACAAACGTTTTATTCCTTCTTATCGTAACCCGTAAGACATTGATTTGATATCTGTACAGAGTAAACTATAGAAGCTGCAGGATGAAGGGTAGAAAAACATAGACATTTTCATTGTTATTATATTTTTCTGAGCTAATACCTCTCAATCTTTTTTAAGCGTTTACACCAGGTAGTGAAGAAGCTTTCTTCAAGCTTAAATGTACAATAGAGTGAGGCCAACTAATGTCGGGGACACGCTATACAATCTCACACTCAACTTTTGAGCGAACGTTCAGCTCACACGGCGTTCAACTACTGAAGAACTTTCCCGAGGCATCTTGGCTACCGACTTACTTTGTGTTATCGAATAGAACGTACGGCAACATGATAATTCAGATAATTCATTTCTTGCCATACTGTTTCCCAGAGCATTACGGATAGAGAACTAACTACTAGACACACTACTGACGTAACAAATGTAGCTTCAGAGGTACAAAGAACAATGTCCCCAGTAAAAAAATAAACTGGACCTTAAGGTACATCGCAATGAGATGTCCATAGCCATATATCCCACGTCTGCACAGGAGCGGCATCAAAATAACATCCTGTAACAAGCCACAACTTAGTGATTGGGTACGCACTGCTGATGAGTTATGCATTTATTTATGTATTTACTTATTTTTTGTCTACAAAAACTAGACTCGTGTCAGTATTGAGTGACCGTTACTATTAGTCATAGAAATTCAGAGATGTTAATTAATTTAGAAAATATGCAAAGACTGCCAAAGCTCACTGCTGCTGCCGATAAGTAGTATTATGCTAGCAATAGTAAAATCTTTGTTAAGCATTCAGGTGCCATCCAGTAATAGGTTACCCGAGTAGCATTTTTGGCTGCCCCAGAAACTGATTCACGGTTTTAGCCTCTAGCACGGGCGAAATACCTGATAAGATCGCATGTATCTATTCTCATACCGTATGCCGCACCTCTTGAGAACTATGTAGCTGTGAGGCCCAGCAGGCAACGGCAAGAAGATAAAACTATCATGATCAGCCTGTACCTTCAGGCAGTGATTTATTATAAGAGAGATAAAAACAGAATCCTTGCGGGAACTCACAGCTCACAGCACGGCACACCCTTATGCGGTAGATTTCTAAGAAGCTTGAGACCCGAGGTGCGGACACACATCCAACCGTCTCCTATACATCCTCGCCGTCGCTTCGATATAGCAGGTTGTACTAATATTCATTTATTTGGAAAATTCATTGATATTGGAAGAGTTGACCCATATTAATGTGTTACGTCCTGCAACCTTGATGGAAATTTCATAAACAAACAAATCTAGCCTCACAAGACTGCTGCAAGGTAGCTACGGAATAGGCCGTTCCAGGCTCGATTGCCGTTCCTAATCACATTACCAGATTCTAGAAACTTGGCATTTGTCTGCCTCAGCGTTCATCCGAGGCCTCGTTAGAGGATACGCCTGCCGATGTCAATTTGAAGATGCGGCGGTAACGAGGCTGGAGGCGGAATTTAATTCCTGCATTATTGATTGCAAAGCGATTTAGCAATGTACAAATTGATGGTAAGATGTCACAGGGCAATCACTCATTTTTGCATAGTAAATGATCATTTCACAAGGTACTTTGCCTTGACCCCTCTCTCCTTCTAGGGAACGCTCATGCACTGGCTCGTGCTGCAGATAAATCCCATCTTGGGCCAACAGGAGAGAGTGTAAGGCTGCAGTTAATCACAGACTGGCTGAGCGAAGGTACCACCGACGGACGACTTTTGGAAACTGTGACCCCTAAGCCTGACCGTCCCCAATTCTGGGTGGGCCAGTGCGCCTACCCAGTGAACTATGATCAACAGAAGTGCTGATGCTGCATTGTTAAGCTTGGGAACAGAACGTCCCACCTGTAGACTAGAATCGTACTTGCTGAAACTGCCGGACACACTATAGCTGTAGGCGGTTACGTGCACTGTAGTGATAACTAGCTGCTAGCTT
>LQNS02015105.1:1002018-1016917 GCA_001587735.2 Parhyale hawaiensis | reverse complement strand
TGGATTACCTATAAGCTTACCAACACGGTTCTATAAATATTCAAAAAATCGTATTCAGCTCACCTGCACTCCATCTGTCACTCACGAGAGGGACGTTCCATTTCAGTCTCTTAAGCTTGCGGGATTTACGGCGATTCAGGGCCATTGCCAGCGACCCCTTGCCATTTTGACGTTTCTGTTTTGCGCGTCGTTTCTTTGGAGGACTGGTGTCGGTTTTTCGTTTGGCACCGAGGCTCTCACTAGGCCGGTTGTTGGTCGTGCTATTTGAATCAACATGGATGTAATGATCAATATTACCTTTTCTTGTTGAATGAGCTGTATTGCTCTGAAGGTCGTCGGTTAGTATTTTGGAATTAAATTGCACACTACCGCCCTTTTCGGCTATCGCTTTTGAATCAAATTCTTTAGCACGACGGCTGTTTCTTATTCCTTCTGAATCAAGTTGTTCGTTATTACCACGACTGGCGACTATTGCTTCTGAATCAAGTTGTTCATTACCACGGCAGGCGGTTATTACCCTCGAATTAAGTTGTTTATTACGACGGCTGTCTGTTATTGTTTTAGAATCAATAGGTTCATTACGACGGCGGTCAACTTTTCTCTTTGAATTAAATTGCTTGTTACAACCGTTGTTGGTTATCTTTTGGGAGCCAAGTTGGCCAGTGCGACCATTGTTGGTTTTTCGTTTTGATTTCGTTTCCGCTGCAACACTACGGTGAATGTTGGGTGGTCTTTCAGAACGAAGGAGCTCACTGCGACTGCTGTCGGGCTGCGGCTTTGGAACGAGTTGCTCATTGTGGCGGCTGTCGGTTATCCTTTTTGCAATTGAAGTCTGAGGCGCACCATCAGGAGCGCCCTTAGTCCGAGAACTTTTTGGTTTGTGGTTTTCAGTTAGGACAGGATTAGCTGCGTTGGGCAGTACACCGCGACTCGCACCATTAGTCGCTAATGTCAGATATTTGTTTTTGGGTCGCATCCTTCTCTTTTTATCGTCTTTGAGACCAACACTATTCTTCATCGCATTTATAGATTTTTCTATCTTTGCATCATTTTTTGGTTGCAGTTGCACTTGTTGATTAGCAGCTTCATGTTTTCTTCCTTTCTTTCTTGATTGCAAAAGGCTATTAGGAATTTTATTTTCTATCTGCTTTGTGCCATTCTTCTTTAGTTCCCCAAGGCGATTAACATTTCTCTGTTCTCTCGGTTTTGTTCCGTTCTTCTTCAGTTGCACTTTGCGATCGGCATAACTGCGTTTTGCCTCTTCTGCTTCAATTTCTCTAGCAACATAAGAGGGAAAAGATTTTGTACTTCTTGGCCGAACTTCCTCTTGCCGAGCGGCAAAATCAACAGTACCCGCCACCCTTTTGTTTGAAGTCTTTGCAGTTTGTTTCGAACTTTCGAGAATTTTAATATGTAGCTTTTGTTCGTTAAGACTTCCACCGCCTTCAGCAAAACTTTCTGTATGTTCCTTGGGATGTATCTCTGTCGGACTTTCAGGTTCAGAGCTTTTTTTGGAAGCCGTATTATATCGATATGTGACTAAGTCATTTTCTGATTCATTGCTGGATGATTTGCTAGAATCATCGCTGTCAGGGTCATTATGATCAATGATTATGATATCCTGATCGTAATAGTATCTGGACAATGTATTTTCCGGTGTCCAGTCACATCCTTCCTCTTGACTGTCATCGGTCTCATAGTCACTCGAAACAGCCTCTCTTTCATAACATGAAACTTTACCCTTACTGCCAGACAGTTCAAAATCTGTTAGAGTAATTTCACTAGTATTTTTAGATGCCGGATGCGTGCCAATGCCAGGGGAATAATATGTTTTGGCATTGGTTTGTCCCGAACTGTGAGGGTCGGTATGCGCGTTACCATTGGTTTTCACTAAACCGTCGGAGGCGGAATATGCATCGCCCTTGGTCGTTGCCTGGACTTTAAGGGAGGAATCTACATCACCCTTGGCTGGAATGCCTGGAAGGGAATATATCTTGTTGTCCTTCGCTGCTGACATGACGCAGGACGCAGCGTTGTCGCCACCACAAATATTGGCTCGACGGAACCGCCTCTCATTCTCGCAGAGGTTGCACAGCTCCACACTCGCAACCACGTCGTCCAAATCGATGGGGTCGAAGCCAAAGAAAGAAAACGAAAGTCTCTGGAGAAAAGAGGACACCATTTTTCTACCCTTCAGTGCTTGTTGTAACTTTGCCTTCGCCGTATGGGTTGACATTATTCGGCATACACCGTCTACTGTAGAAGTGGCTTATCATCAAATAAAACTGGTGCATATGAGCAACTTCGATCGAGTAATATGCGTAGGCTGAAGACTGTTTCTTCAAAAGGTAATTAAGCGGTCTTCTTTACAGGTATTAAACTCGAATATACACGTTTGTGATGTGCGGTGCTGAGCTGTTCGATCAGGGCATACGACATTTCCAGGGAAGCAGTCAGAGTGACTGTCGAGACCATCAACTTACTAGTTCATCATTTTATGAAGAAGATGACATCAAGATTAGAATCGATAGTAGTACATTGTGGTCACTTTATTATCTAAGGTTTCTGAAGAACGGTTTCTAATCACGAAAATGCCCGTCAGCCCACCAGCTATGCTACAGAACCAGTTGACATCGAACAACTTTTCGCCAAAAATCCCCCGTCCACGCTGCGGCCTAACCAACAATCAGACAAGCGCGAGAGAGGGGGAGCTATATATTCCACTTCCCAATAACCTGATGAATGCCACTAAGATTTTATCGAAACTGTCCTTCAGGTCCGGGGCTGAGGTCATTGCAGGGGCATTACTGATAATGAGAACGCTTATCTGGCGCACGCAGTGTTATCGGAACGCGCACGCACGCAGACCTGAGGGACGCAGCGGGTCAAGGAAGGGCCAAGGAATAAGAAGAAATTAAAGATAACTCAGGAAACTCGTGGGCCAATCTTGGGCCGTGACAGGAGGGCCCCGCAGGGACGTAATTAAAAGCTAACCATTCGGGCACCGGGGGGGGGGGGGATAGCATAGCACGAGAGTCGCTGCTGCGCTGTAATTGCGGGAGTGTAAAGAGAAAATTGATATTAGGCAGTTAGCTTGTCCGCTTTGGAGATAGCTGAGGCCGGGAATGTGCGTATAACGAGATATATAAGGCGATCTTTTTCATTTTCCGTTATTGATTTAGCTATATATATACGGTACATAACAGGTACGTGCTAAGTGTTGCACGCTGTACCTGTCTAGTAGTCACATTTTCCTCTACGACAAAATATGAACATTATCCAACAACATGATATGTTCGGTATAATTTAATATGATTAGTTACACATATTTCCTTATAAAAGATCCAGTGTACATAGATCACATGACGCTAGTCTTAAGAGGATAAGCAAAAGAGAATAATACTCAGAATGGGGAAAGTTTCGGCCGATCTGAGGCCTTGGGACTCTATAGGTATGGGCCGCGGTCGTGGACAAATGGCCACGTTTACTCGCCATAAAATATGGTAGCATCCATCCCACATATTGGTAAGTTTTATGAATTTACTTTAGTTTCATTACTCTACTTGTTGGAGAATACCTTTGGGAAGACACTTACACGTGTATGTATCAGCAAAAATTTACTAGTGAATACTTTCTGTACCAAGAACTTATTAACTTTTTCCAACTTGGACTTACATAAACATTTGTGTCAATAGGGTAGAAAATCAAATTAAGTATGCGGTCCAGCGCAGTATAAAACTCGCTGCTCCTGAAGCTATTTTTTCTCCACAAATAAACCGCCCTCAGATCTAAAAATAGCCAGCCTTCATTTACAACAAAGCTGCAAGGAAAAGTTAAGTTCCTCCAATCGTTAAAGAAACAAAGTGACGCCGCACCACCCAGCCCGGCAGAGACCGACAATTACTCAAACTTCAAAGTACATCGCAGCTTATTTTTCCCACGAGATGACTCACTTATTAGGAGTGATAGCCACAGCAGCCTTTGCAAACTTTGTCACGCATTGAATTCTTTTGCAACAGCAAAGGCTAATTTGACGCTTTAATAAGTGCAAAATAAAGGGCAGAGTCCCGCAACCCTCAGACGACCTTGGTTACGATCGATGGGCCCTCACAGGCGCGCCAGTTAGGCCCGAGGTAGCAAGAAGTGAGGGTCGCATGGCGAGAAATTTGATTTCGGCCTCAGAGGGACTCGCTCTCGGTGCGAGGGAATGCGTTATTAAAGAACCAAACAAAAGGGAGGAAGCTTAGCAAAGGAGCCTGGCAGGAATGAAGGCATCGAGTAAAGAAGGTTTAGCAAAGGAGGGCTTTTGAAAAGAATTTAAGGAGTCTTAGGAAAAAAAATTTTCTAAGAAGGAAGAAAACAGAAAGAAATGCGCTGGAAAAGAAGAAAACAAGCAGTCGAGAAGGTAAAGAATAGGAGTGCCATCCATGGAAGTAGAAAACAAAGAATGAATGAGACTTAGCAAAGGGATGCGCTAGGAAAGAGGGGAAAGTTGAGAACATGCAGGGGAGGAGGTATACAAAAGGAGTGCGCTACATGACAGAAAACAAATGAAGGAGTTCGATCAAAGAAAACAAACAATTAGTGAAGGCGGTATAGAAAAGGAGTGCCCTACATAAAACAATAAGAAATAAAGAAGACTTTGCCAAGGAATGCGCTGGGAAAGAAGAAAATAAGCAGTGAAGGAGGCTAAGTTGCTTGCAACAAGAATCAAGTGCGGCGGCATTAACTATTGAACACGCCGGAATAATTCGTACGCAATTGGGCTGTCCAAGTCATGCAAGGGAACTGTCTTATGGTCAAATACTTGCAAACTGCTTTAAGAACCATCTCGTTCTCATTGTTGTAGGCTAAACAATGAAACAAAAATAAATATGACACTAATTCACTTCACAACTTTTATTAACTAGAAGTCTGAAATGAAATACCTCTAGAATAGTAAGGTGTCACAACTACGGGAGTAAGTCATCTACAACTTCAGTTCTATACCGATGACTTCATTACAAAATCCTTCGCATATTACCTACCAGAAAAAATTGCTACATCATCAGAATGTTGCAAGTGCGAGAGTTTATCAGTTTCCTGATGCGGGCTCGCTAGTCAAAACTGGTTGTTGTGCCGATCGTGTGAACCCGTCTTGAGTAAGTGAAGGCGTTCGGAAGGCAGAAAGGGAGGCCGAGCCAGCAGAAAGTGAGCGCAATCTAGCAAGAAATTTGATATTACCCTCAAAGCGAGCTGTCCCCTTTGCAAGAGAGAGCGGCGGCCTTGAGGGAATAATTAGCTAAATTACCCCGAAAAGCAGCAATATTGTCGTGATGAGCCAGGAAAAATTTGCTCCCATGTAACATACGAGCCTACGATGTATAGGGCATAACTAAATGTTTACTGTTGCAGTAGGTACATATGCCAATAGGACTGCACGTATGCAAATGCAGAGATTTTCAGCCAGCTATAGATAATAGAATAGTTGAGAATAAAGGACGTCTTGGTAATTCTTATTCCATGATGTTAAATGAGAACTTCTTCTAGACAAATATTCTTAATGGTCCCGAGCTCTCGGCATGAATTTGCTTCAACCGACATCATGCAGGGGAAAGATGCATATCGGTTTGGAATTACATATATACAAGGACAGGTATCCGTGCTACTCATTAGAATGAGGGAAAAAATGAAAAAAGAATTATTAAAAATAACTTCAGCAATTGATGAGTAGAGGAAGCAGCTGCTGAGGGACTTCTAGGTGTCTGTTTCTTTTCTTTGAAGCAAATTCATGCCGAAAGCTTGGGAAAATTAAAAATCTTTGTCTTGAAGAAGTTCTCATTTAGCATCATGGAATAGATAAAAGTCTTATAATAGCTTCACCAGTTCTAGCATAATCAAGAAATGTTACAAACTTATTATCGTTAGAGTATAGACTCTAGACACAATTTCAATGGTGGGCCACAGCTTATTACCTCTCAGTGGAGAAGCTTCATCTTGGTTATTAGAGCAATTTTAAAACTGAGACGGAATGCATGAAATTTATTGAAGCTGCCTATTCTGGCAAGTACACAAATTCAGCAAAAACATTCCTCTGCCGTAATCATTCAACAATTTTTTTTTTTCAGATAACCTCATACTCACAAAAACTTGCCTTCATTTTCACTACTCGGAAACTAAATTTCTCAAGTGGAAACTCTCGTGTAACTTTCTGTGAAAAAATATGCGAAATCTTTCACCACGACAGTTATACAGAACAGTGCTTTATACCCCAACCTTTTTTCCACTAGTTCGCTATTCAGTCGTCCAAAGCACGCACTGTCTAGTATTAGCGGTGGTTTATGTTTCAATGTGATCGGCTGTGGAGTGAACTCGATAGCTTTGTCTTACTGATGGCCATTGATGTTTTTGAATCTGGGTTAAGGTGTTTATTTTCCAGTATGTTATTGTATGTTTTCTCTTCTCTCTAACTGAAACTTTTTTATTTTTATTGTTAATTCCTTATGTTGAGTAATTTGGAGACACCACGCCTTACAATCATACAACTTGGCTTCTAGATCTTTTCAAAATAAGAAGAACTGAAAGTGCTGAGTCACTAGTTACAAATTGAAAGAGGTAATTTTTGATGGCCAGCTTACTCAAGAGTTTTGGCATTTTTCACATCTAGGTCAACCCACCTGGCTCCCTGCAAAAAAATTTGAACGTTGCTCAACGCCTTCTCCCTCTTTTTGAGTGGAAAGACAAACATATAAAGACATATATATATATATATATATATGTAAATTGTCAACGAAAACAAAATCATCGCTCTTCGCTTTGCCAGTGAGTGATAATAAGTACACTAATAATAAACTGTACTCTACACTTTTACCGAACAGTGAGTTCTAAGAATTTCCAGCATGTCTGAACTATTGCATGTGCGAATAACAAATACTTCATAAACCTGACATGGTTATTCGGCTAGCGTAGCCTCGTACACAAAAACTAAAGGCTTGATTTACGGTAAAAAAGTCTTGAAGATAACTGTTGACAGTTAACCTTACAGCCGCTGTCGGCTATTTAGTAGCAGATTGATCAATAGTGCACTATCATTATTACTGATACAGGACGTCCCCGTTATAGGTCATGCTCTTGTAATTTCTATTTTTTTATTAAAGTTTGAAATCTTTAGTTGTAGGTATACGATATATGTGCTGTTGTTTCACAAATACACACATCGAACACCTGGAACTAAGTATTTGCACCGTAGTCGAGAACCTATAACGAGGGCTAACCAGTTTTAGGACTGTAAGGAATGGGAGTGTTTGCACAAAAGTCTCGTGTTGATTCCCTCCACCATGCACGAGAGCTTGCAACATTGTCCCCATAAGTAAATTACGTCTGCTAAGCTCTTGCATTAGTTTTATGGGAGGGGGAGACACGAAGACCCTGATGGCGTCCTAGGTTAGCCGAGCTCGGGACTAGAGAGCTTCCAGAACTGCAAGTGGAGCTGGAATCCGCGGTCTAGCTTTTATATTCCAGCGAATAAAAAAATTTTGGTTTCCAAAAGGCCACAGCACCGTATATGTTGCAAAAATTTTGTGAGGAAGCAGCCAGATTGTTGTGAGAGTGTAATATTCATATCTTAGTTTCATGAATGCCTGGCAGCTGCTCCTGGACGTTGTCAGGGATTTTGTTGAAATCCGATTTCAACTCTTCTCAGCATGGTACCAGCACTGAGGAAAGTCAAACCCCAAATCCAACTCTTATTCCCAACTAAGCAACTACGGGAATTATCTACATTGAAGTGCCCTTTTATTATTATTATTAGGATATACTAGACGGGCGACGTGAGAACGGAGAAAACTCCATAAGGTTTACAAACCCCCACGCAACCAGCCCGGCAAGTGGAAAAAAAGAAAGAGAAGATCAGAGATCACAGAACGGATCTGTTTACAGATCGTTTAAAGCTGCTAATACCCACACCAGCAAATACAGAGCCATTAAGCCCATTCCAAACATCCACACATGATGAAAAAAACGAACGAGAACACTGGTCTGTGCGGCATCGTACGTATGAAACATAAATAGTTTTCGTGTTACACAAGCACACCAAAGCAGGTAATTCCTGTTGGCGCACGGGAATGAGAGCTGGTTTTGAGGCAGAACATTTTCACCGACAGGGCAGCAAGTGCGTACAGGACGGAAGGCAGAGCACAGGTGAGAAGGACCACCTGTGCATGGAAGATAACTTAAAGGGACGCCTCTGAGCAGAGCTGCTGACCTGGATGCTATTTTGGGTGTCGGCCGCAGAAGTACGCGGCTCCTGTAGCGCCGTCACGGCTGCGGCAGGCGGCTGTCATCATAATTGTTTTTAGGCCGTGCAGTGGCGCGATTGAATATTATTAATTTATTATATCGGCCAATTAAGTAGGTTTGCTTCGTTTTTGTTTACCTATATCTTGTTAGAAACATAACTCAAAAGCGCCAGGAAGGATCTCTGTGGTATTTACAGGAGCTGTAATGACTGTTACGAAGAACAGTTGATTAAATTTTGTTGAAGGTCCCTGACTATGTTTGTCTGTCCGTCTACACGTCAGTTTTTCTTTCTATTGACATTGAGTTTCTTTTCGTTCTCCGAGCCCGCTTCTTGTTGTTAAGATGATTTTTTTCTCCACTTATTGAAGGTGTTAAGCTCCTAATACTATTATAGGTACAGTTTTTTTATATAAACAAGTTCGTCGCGAGTGTAAGACCGTCGAAAGTTTTCTGGCTTGCAGAAACCGCATCAAACTTACAGACAAAAATTGAAGCAGACGCAGGTTACAATTCTGCCATGAATACTGGACACGTAACTGCTATAGTAAAAAGAGAATTGGCTTAGAATCAGCACGTCTTCCTATGCGCCACAGGCAATATCTGCCATAGCGTGTTCGTGCAGCACGGAAACTGCAGGCGTTGTGCCGCACGTACACGGTAAGGCAGTACCTCACCGCCAGTGCACGGCAACATGTGTTGGAGTTTCGACAACACCTTTCTTACAGAATTAGTATGATCCAACACTAGCCTAGTAAAAAAAGATACCAAGCTAGTAAGCATCAGCGGGGCCCTGTAGGGAAGCGCTAGTTTCAGGCCAGAACAAACAAGGAAGACACGCCCTAACGTGGCTGCGTCCTGCCCACACCAGGGGTCGGCAGGAGCAATTCTGTAATGCATTCAGTCAAGGCGGCAAATGAAATGCGGTTCCCATGTTCGAATGTCTAACAACTTCTCTGTTTCACACCAACTTTGCATATGTGTTGTAACGAATGAGCGCAATGCCGGAGCAACGCTAGGCAAACGTACGCTCAATTTTTGAGTAAACGTTCGTGGGTGTCTCGGCTGCCCGACTTCTATTGTATGTACAGTAGGTCAGAACGCGTGTAAGCTGGACGCACGCTCATAATTTGAGCTTGTGTTTGTATTGCGTGGCTCCGGCGTTACGCTGCCAAATCTATGCAGCTAATTTGGTTAGCTTCATGTATGGACATTACAACGGCCATAGCTGTAATAGGTGTAGGCATGAGTTCATAAAGAACTAGAGAGCCGTCGAGCGCATACCTCCGCCAAGCGAGGCAACGGTAACGAAAAATTCAAATTGGTTTTGAAACCACGATTTTCTTTGTATCAACACCAAAATTGAATCATTTGTGCCTTTTGACAGTATTGGCAATTTCTGTAATTTTCTTGAATATCCGTTCGTAACTTTGTGAGATACTAGACGACCCGTGACCCTTTAGGTCGTCATCAAGATCGTTCTTTGCTTTAATATAAAACAGGTGTGATCCAGCTGGTCATAGACCACAAGCTTTCGGCCGGCCATCCTGCCTGTACTAGTCACTTTAAGCAGCTTCCTTGCTTCCCTAGTGAATATTCAACACTCACTCTGTGAGCAAAGTCAATGTATATGTTACGTATTCCAGTTGAATTTCCCGTAGCACCTTTCAATTTAATGTGCCCGTTCTTACAGCCGCCCCCCAGCCCAGGTTTTACTTCCGTCTCACAGATACGATCGATTTAAATCTTCAGCCCCCCACCAAATTTTTTATCTTAAAGTAAAGCAACGTGTGCAAACAAGACACAAGTAAATAAACGTAACACAAGTAAACAAAGGTTCACAGACTTTTAGTATAATATAGATATATGCTGCTAACAAACATTATGACAGACATTAATCAAACACACAAACGGACCAATCGACCATCAACTAAATTTAATCATTTATGTCTTTTAACATTACTAACAACTCCTGTAAATTTCATAAAGATCCATCCATAACTTTTTGAATTATTGTCCTAACAAGCATAAAATCAAACATAGCGACAAACAAACGAACGAACAAACAGATCATCCCAAAATCTTGGTAATGTACGCTTCACAATATACCTAATAACTCATGTAAATCTTATAAAAATCCCTCCTTAACTTTTTGAGTTATGGCCTTAAGAAAAAATAGTCTGACAAACAAAGAGGCAAAAGGAAGAACAGATTTTCACCAAAAGTTAATCATCTGTTACTGTTAACATGCTGAACAAGCCCTGTAAACTTTGTAAAGACCCGTACCAACACAAACAAACAGACTATCAGACCGACTTAGAGAAGGACAGACAGACAAACACGGCAAAAACATAACCTCCTTGGCGGAGGTAATGAATAATTGTTAGAACTAAATATAAACGCAAGGAAACTATTGAAGGACGCTCTGATAACATTTTAGATTATATCATCCGTGTTAATTCAATTAACTAACCACAGTGACTGTAACGGAGTATCAAAGAATGCTAATTTTTGAGAGGGTTCATCCTCCAATAACTACAGCATCCTAATTAGGGACGGAACCTGCCAGCACCAAACTAATGCCCCCTGCGAAATGAGCAGTGGTGCCTTACGTCGGTCGTTACGGCTTTTTGCTGGATTCCGTAATTGCGGAAGGGCGGACCGCTGCGCCCATGTTACGAACACATGCTTGCTACGCCGCTCAGACTCCGACTCCTGGGAAAAGCAAGTGTTGACACCAACTCCGACTCCCGCCATTCGGCCCCCCCCCCCAGGAAAATGTTCGACTTTTCCCGATTTCGATGAAGTGTTGGTGCTATTCTTAAGATTGATGTAAGGAAAAAAAAGAAACATGTTGTCATTTTTGTAAAGTAATCCTCAATATTCGCGGCGCTACGCTCGCTGTTTCGTGGTCTGGTGTTCGTATCTTAGGCAGCGACAAGAATTCCTGCAATGCACGGAAATGTAGCGTCAGCGTTTCTGACATTCACTGTCTACGGCGAGGGCACTGACCTAACCCGCAACGATACCCGCAGTTGTCTCATAAGCCCACCGTCATCAACGCCATAGTGCTAACAATCTGTGGTCTACAGCAGCCGTGCTCTCCTGTGGGCCCTCGTGGCACTCATCTGCAGCACAAACAGCGCATGAGGATTGAAATTTTTTTATGCTGTACCGTATGTGCCCAAAGTGACTTTACCTTTGCCTTTATCTGCAAAAGACGCGCTTTTGAAATACTTTCCATGATGAAAATTTCCATTTTCTTCATTAAGCAGAATTGCCTGCATTGCTGACTAGACGCGAGCGTGTCAGCTTAGTTCGATGATATGATAGCACTAGCAAAGCGCAACACTGCGATCGAGCTTCTGGTCATACTTTATAGCGAGCAGACAATACAGACGGTGCCGGTACAGTGTGTTGCCCACCTGAGATACTAGTATAATGTGTGTGTTAGGCTCGGTACCTTTTGCAGCCTTACCTATTCTAATCTACCCTGCCTGAGGTAGGCCACATGTACGCTTTATCGAGACCGAACAGTCTCTCTTGCTAATTGTGGAGTGTATGTACACAACGACTACAGTATACTGGTTACTGAGACTTGACTGCGATGGTTAGAGTAGAACATAACGTTACGGCCAAAGTACCGCAGACGGGAGGAATATGCAGCGGCCAGGATCAGCAGCGTATCGACGCAGAACGTTCCGCTAGAGAACAAACACCAGCAGGAGATCGTCAAGAGCAACAACTTGTGCGAGTAGGTATAGGGAAATCTTCAGCTACTGCTGGCCGGAGCGTGGCGTTGTACTGCCGTGAAGGTAAAAGGAGATGACCTGAAAGTTTCGCAGTACGTACGGGCTGCGACTCTAAGCCTTCTCTATACTGAAAGTGGCTCTCGGTACAAGTACCAGACGCGACCGTTCTGCAGACTTGTCATATCTTTTCATCCGCAGCCTTACAGTCCTTACCGCGTTGCTCTTATAATATTGCAATAATGATGCAATTATATTTTCTAGAACTGGCCCAAGGGTTCCATCACAGGTTTTTGTGATGACAAGTCCATTTCAGCTAAAAAAAATTGCAAATAATGGCTAAAAACTTTCTGCCTAAAGATGGTGAAGAAATGGATATCTTAGATAAGCGCCTTGCAAAACCGAGATTATGGGACTGGGGACGAGAAGAAGCCGTTAAAAAGGCTTCACCCTTGTCTGTGTTTATTTATATGTATGAATATATATATACATTATTTTACATATTCTGGTTGTAGACGGCGTACATATTGAGCCTGCCACCTGATATGCTGAGGCACAGCCAAACGCGTGTCGTGAGTAACTAAATTTATACTGCATGTCTTGCTTCTCACCTAATTCTTCAATTTACTACATAATATATAACACGGAGGCAATGAAAAGATTGTAAGTTACGGTGAAGGCATAAAACCGGCGGCTCGGTAACAAGATTGTCTAGGCAGTGCGTGACCCCAGCAATGGCCGCGTGTTGCACAGTCCTCTGCTCAACACAATAGCGGGGGCCTCAGCCGCCTCGAGTCCTCTGGAGACTGTTGGCCGACACGAGCGGCAGTCACGGAAACTGCGAGGTTTTCCTAAAACAAAATATGACCGAGAATATGCACGGCCGTGCAGTTGCCAGAGACACGGGAAAAGACTAGTAATATTATAACTGGAATGTCCTTGGAGTGACACTGCTGAAAGGGAAATAATTTTTCAACACTAATTAACTAACTCAAATTATTATTTTTTTTTTCAGCGAAAGGATATTGACATCTATGGGATTGACTTGCTACAGCATTGCGCCGGAGTATTAAAACTCTAGCCGTCGTTCTACACTCATCAGCAATTGAAGAGATACTACATTAGAGAAGAACACTCCTTTGAATTTGTATAATGATACACAATTTTGAAAAGGGACATTATGGGAAAAAGTCTGGACAAGCCATAAATAGCGGTTATGACTAACTTCGGACATCTTATAGAATAGTTCTTATAGCTCCTATGCTGTTTTATATTATGTTTGCATGAAAACTAAAAAAACTTGAGCGGGTCTTACCGCTAATGGCTCACGTTGGACAGTTTTCTCCAGCTGTTAACCTGGCAGAGGCCTGACCCCCCACACTAAGGAGCGTAGCCCCCCTGAGTACACACATGCAAGGGGGAGGGGGGACCGTGATGCAGCAGCTATCCCTATAGATCTTATGTCATAAGCTAAGAATAGCCTACACTTGTTCACCTCACAGCTTACGTTGGGAGGATAAGAGAGGTGATAGCACTGCTGGCAGCAGGCTGTAACGGGCCTTTAATTCGACCCCCTGCTGGTACTGAAAATGGACTCCTGCTATATATCAGGATATTTATTATATACGTTGCAATAACATTCAAAATACTTCACGCAAGCCATGAATGGATATTACACATAATATGTAAATAAAGAAATAATAAATTTATTTTCTAGCGATGAGAAATATTCCCGAAACGTTAAATTTTACCATCAGTCGACTTTATTTTATGTATTTATTATTATGTAAATATACATAGACACTGCATGCGCGACTGATACGATTTCACATGTAGAAAATTGACGAGTAGCGTGAAAATGGCTCCGGCAGAGTCCTGCGTGCAGCAGAATCTGCTTTACTCATTACTGTCGACTCGCCTCCTGCACTGGCGGCCTCAGTTAGTTCATCGCAAGTGGTGTTGACCCTTTACGGCATAATTTTCCCTTTATTTCCTGTTGGAAAATCGGTATTAATACCGTCCAGAAAGATAGGTATCATGTGTATTGAGTTAATTTCGAACTAGTTCAGTTCTTCAAGCAGAGACAGCATATCGTGCGTGGTCAATTTATGCGATAAAATGACTCACTCGGCCGCTTTCGATAGATTATGTTGATGGGAGTGTAGAATGATTCGAACATTACAGGAAGGTCGGCAACCGCTTTCTACCATTAAGTTAGGAATAAATATTTGAATAAATCAAATCTAAGTATCATTATCATGCAATTGAACAAACAAAAAGCGCTTTATATATTGATCACCCTTGGATGAACATGCAATCGAGGTGGCAGGTGAAAAAAAGTGTGTTTAATTGGTAAATTTTGGCTCAGTATCGACGGCGTGTAGATCACTGACCGACATACGGCCGCTTATTTTCTTTACTGAAATATCACTGCTGGATCTAACCACAACTGAAGAAAGTTTTGGTCTCGTGCTAAACAATAAAAAAGTATCGCTTTAATTTGGGTCAGAGCTACTCTGCAGCATCTACTACTTACTCTGCAGCATCTACTTACTCTCGGCACAATAGAGAAAAAAAGTTCCACGTGTGATATGGAGGCAATAAGAGAAGTGAACTTGTTTTGTATCACTTCGCGTCGGCGTCGATGCGCAGTTTTGTGCAGATACGAATCAAGATTTTCGTGTAGTCTGCAAACAGCAGGAGGTACGCACTCGTTGTGCTTTGTGCCAATGTTGCTGTGCTTTATGCGTCGATTATTTACGGTATAGCGGCGTCAACAAACAGCTGCGCAGAAGGATATTTATATACCTGAGTGCCACCCAACACACCTGCCGCCTGCCTGCCTGCTTGCTTGCAAACGAGCGTTGCTTTACTGC
>LQNS02015105.1:942251-964671 GCA_001587735.2 Parhyale hawaiensis | reverse complement strand
AAAACACCAACAGTAACTGACTGGTAACATAAGGCGAATAGAAAACACCAACAGTAACTGACTCGTAACATAAGGCGAATAGAAAACACCAACAGTAACTGACTCGTAACATAAGGCGAATAGAAAACACCAACAGTAACTGACTGGTAACATAAGGCGGGTCGTCCCATTTGGACTCTGGACATTTGAGGTTCCACGGTTCAGGCTGCCAGTCGGGCCAGTTCCAGGGCTTTTCCATGTTCGTGTCGAACACCGCCGGCTCGTTCATGTCCTGCAAACAAATCCCAGCTAGCTATAGTGATGCGAAAGTGTATTGGCGACGGCGTGGGGCTATACTTGTATGTCCGCCTCACGTGCGATGTCAGTTCGCGGGGCTGTAGGTCGGTAAGACTCTTATAGCGTGAGCCTGCGCTGTACTGCGGGTTGTGGGTTTCCGTCAGGACTCTTTAGTATCCTTTTTCTTTTAATGTAGCACAGGGGTAGGCTAAGTGCCTAGCTAAAACAAGTAGTGGTAGCTGCAATTCAGTAAACTATTACCGTGCTTTATCAACACTAAAAAGTATCCAGGTTTAACGCACTGATAAGTTCGGGAGACACAGGCACTGTGAGGGACACCTGCCCTACTCTTACTAAGCCTACTCGCCGGGCTCTCACGGATGAGTAATGAGCCCCAAAGGGAGTACTGAGCAACATGACGCTCGTAGCGTTACTAAGAAAAACCCTGAAAAACACATTCACGGCTCACTTGAACGCCTGCAGGAGGCCCTGGATGTTATTTTATCAGTACCTCAGGACTGACGTTGAAATTGCACTTAACCTACATAAACAGAATACCCTTAACCCTTTTTTGATCAGCTAAAATTGGTTTCCGTAAGCAGTGCATTATTGAAAAAGCTCATCTAAGCGCTAAGTACAGTAAGTGACGGATCCAACGCTACTCACTATCCAGAGGCCGTCGAAGGGTATCATGTCGTGACACAGTCGGATTTCCTCCCTCCACCAGTTGTGGGTCGCCTCCTTGTGCCAGTTGGGGAAGGCGGTCTTGTTCTCAGGCCAGACCTGTAGGCGAGGTCGTTATTATGCCGGAGTAACACTGGGCAAACGTACGCGCAACTCATGAGCGGACGTTCAGTTCGCACGTCCTGTAACTTAAGTACTTTTCAGGGCTATATTTGCTACCGACACAAGTGTGTCTAGGAGCGAGCTGAGGACTGAATCCCCGCTCATATGTTCAGCGTGCAGTCGCATAGTGTGGCCTCGGCATTAGAGGCCACTCCTATTGTAATCCTAAGCAGCATTAATGAAATCGAGAAAACTGAGGACATTAAAAATTGCATATTAAATTTCAGTGACGAACCAACAAATTATCTTCAGGCAATTATTGGAGTTTTTTGCTTGTATAATGAGGAATTGTCTCGAAAGGATCTTATTTTATGTATATCTTCAATTTCGTTGAGCTTTTTTTTACAAAACGCAGAAAAAATAATTCGGCTTCTTGCAGTAACTCTTTAAGCTTATTTTCAAATAAGGAAAACACTATCCATCTTCCAAAAACTCTTCCAGCCTTTTCCATTTTCGAAACAAAAACCGAATCATCTCATCGTCTTTCACTGAGCATTATTTAAAAAACGCTTTTTTGTAGATGAGCTAATAAACTTTGTTTAGCAGTTTACTGCTTCAACATTTATCGAGATACAAGTCACTCAGCAAATGCCACAACAATAGCCAGACTCACATAGCCGAGCATAATGTAGCTGTCGCCCCCGTTGTTGTAGTCCAGCACCGTCTGGTCGGTGCCGTCGGGCCACTGGATGTACACGTCCTGGGCGAGGGCACGGGCGTGTGTGGGGTACTCGTCGGCTGACAGCTGCTCAGGTACACGGGCAACATCGGAATATGAAGGTGATGGTAGCTAAGGATCGCATGTAATTTTTTTTATGTCCGCGGATGCGGATCTTTAAGCGTTCTGATATCTGCGGATGCGAATGCGGAAGTTACCATCTTAGCAGATGTGAATGTGAAAAAAGTGCGGTTGTTCCGTTGCGGATGCAGATGCGGATATTCGCCCCATCAGTAGGTGACGGCACCACTAACTTCAGCTACGTTAAGCCCAATAGGTTTAAAAAAACAGATTTGTTAAGACAGCTGGCAGTAGACAGCAGGCACATTCCCAGGTAGAAACCGAGGCCAAGATTCCGGCACTCAGCGAACTATGTATCTTATGTTGAGAGAAGCAAGGAATCTACGCACGGGAGGTTAGCTCACAAAGTCGGCGCCCTCGGGTGAACAAGTTGGGAACGAAAAGGAAGAATACAGAACAAGAAATCTTCAGTAGTTTTCTCAATAAAATAGGGAAGCAGTATTTCAAGTTTGCCACATAATTATGTAGCAATATTTTATTCTCCATCAGTTTTCCTTCTCCAGCTTCTTACACATACTGAATTCATCCCATAGTTTGGTAACATCTTTGATCATGCGTGAAGAAATTTCCGAGTTACACGACCAACGAATCATTTTTAATTTCTTTTGAACTTACTTAAAGCAAATAGCTAAAGATGCAATAAAAAAACAGCGAAATGAAATAAGAATATTGTCAAACAGCGTATTTCATAAATAACATAACATGCAATAATTTTGCTAGCTTTCATTTAGGCGTTAATTTCTCTCACTTCGTATCAACTGAAAATAAAAACATTCACAGCTTAATAAACCACGCACAAATATCTATGCTGGTACCATCATTACTTCAGAAACAACAACAACCTTACCTAAGTTGCGTTAAAATAAGCTAATAACTTCCAATTGACAAGCTGTGTCGTGTACATTCTTCTCCACTTCCTGCTAAACGGCTCTGCCACTGAGGGGCTTGACATTACAACAACTTGTCTTCGTAACAGTAAGTAGAACTTCATGTTGATATGCTTAAAAAAAACTGCTTATTTGGCAATCGTTTTACAAGTAACAAAAGTGCACTGTGGAGATTTCCCGATGCTGAACAATCTGAAAATTTTTTTGACAAACAGACCGATATTTGTCGATGCTGTCTCCTGTAAATTGCTTGGATGACTCTTTCGCATGATCGTAAAGGTCAACATCGACATCCTAAGGTACGCCATGTGGTGTTCATACATAAAACGTCAACATCTCGTTCGAAGATCATCAACGTATCAATTATGTAACATTGTAACTGTATAAAAGCTTATTATCATTATTGTCCACTTCACTTAAACATCTGGTAAGTACCTCAGCATTAATGGCAGGGTCAAGTATAATGATGAAGCGATGACCAGTTGCGTGCAGTTCGGCCACGTACTCCGCCATGCCTCCGAAATTTTCCTCATCCAAAGTGAAGTCCTTCTGGCGGTCCATGTGGTCGATGTCTGCATACTGGACGTCCTGTGTGGGGAGAGGGAAGAAGTCAACTGGTGCACTGTTAGCGGCTGCATTGATAAGACGAGGGGATATACACTATAATCCACCACGCTACGTAGGTACCAAGAGGTAAAATCAACATCACAAAATTCTATTGAAATGGGTATACTCGAAAATATTACCCAATGTAGCTGTTCGAAATTTATCTAAAAGTGCTCGAAATCGTGCTGATTGCGGGTTCAAAATTTTATGGAACTGCACGCGATATCTCGCAAATTTGACCAAAATTTTCATAGGTATGCTCCAAATCTGAGTAAATTCACTCAAACCCGTATTGACTGCGCTCGAAATCAATTGAATCTAGAATTGAGCACTCACGATAGGCACGCCCGCTGACGTGGTTCTGTCCATGGCGTCCCGCATGTGCTGCAGGTCCTCATAGCCGTACCTGCGAGAGAGAGGGGGGGGGGGGCAATGGTAACGTTCAGTACAGAAACAGGAGAGTTTAGCAGAGCGTAACTTGTAACTTCAAGATAGATTCATTTGTTACTTTTGACAGTGCTGTTGCAATTGTAACTTTTTAAAGCAAATCTTCGCGAAAACCGGTAGCGTTACGTATGTACGTAGTATAGAAGAGATCACAGGAAAACTTACACGGCAAGTTGCTTTGAATTGCTCGAAAGCTGCGAAAAAGATTGGCTTAGATTCATCTCGCTGAATGTACGCTTGGGGCAATTTTTTCGCCGAGTCTGGTGGAGCATTTGTTGGCGAAATGGCACTCTCGGCAACTTTGTTTCTCGTCTGCATTGGGCTTAACGCACTCTCGACAATATCTTGCTGTCACCTCCGAAGAAAGGTACCACCAATTTGGAAACCTCTGCCCTAACCCTTTGGTTTAAAAACCACAGCACATAATAAGGGAAATAATATACAAATCTATATCACAGATATAACTTGGGCACTTCTTCATATAAAGAGAGACTGCGCAAACGTAAAAACGTAGACTGACCTGGACAGCTGGAACCCAAGAGCCCAGTAGGGCGGCATGACAGGTCGCCCGATCATGGAGGTGTACTGGGCTGTTACCTGCGTACGAAATAAAACACGTGCTAATACAATACCAATAAGACAACATACAATAGCAGCTCATACTAATAACAATCTCAGTGTTATCCCGTACAGATGCTGAGCCCATCGTATAGGAGCGCCTAGCAAAGTAAATATATGTATATATACAAAAATTTGTACAGATGCAGTCGTACATAATACAGACAAAAAGAAGAAAAATATTTTACCTTTCCTACAACTGAAGACTGTCAGGTTTGCTGAAGCTGATCTGCACCGCAGAGTTGAATTGAAATTGATAGCAGAATATAAGATAACATATGCCGGTTTCAAAATATAGGTGGCGCGAAACTCCACATAGTCCGTACAATGCCGATACTCGTATTCAGCAGTTAGGAACGAGAGAATGAACGGTGGCTAAACTAAGACGACAAAATGCGACACAATATGCTTCTTTTTTAATAGAAAAAGACAGCAAAAGCGGAATAGGATTCACTAACGAAGAGTGCAGACTTATCGAGGTACATAGATACAGTCTCGTTAGGCTCGGCCTCTTATTGTATCTCACAGTTACCACTTGTAAGGTATTTACGAAGCCTTAGCGCCCCCTGGTGTGCGATAGTTCAGGGAGAATGCCAGAAGCGCTATCGTTCACCTGGCGTACAGAGGCTTACGCATTACGTTTCGCAGTTAGAATTACAAGCGTGAGGTTCGTAGATCGTTTTCATTCGGAATTTAGAGAAGTCGTAAGCTACTAGACAGTAGGTCCGACAATGCTCTAATGTTAGTAAATCTGTGCCCTGGACGCCAGCANACAGGCTTACGCATTACGTTTCGCAGTTAGAATTACAAGCGTGAGGTTCGTAGATCGTTTTCATTCGGAATTTAGAGAAGTCGTAAGCTACTAGACAGTAGGTCCGACAATGCTCTAATGTTAGTAAATCTGTGCCCTGGACGCCAACATTACCGTCTCAGGCTCAGGGCCCAGCACGAAGTAGAAGTCCAGCACCCCACCGATGGTGCGGTACGTCAGGGACGGGTAGTCCAGAAATTGGTAGTCTGGTGAGCAGGAAGAGACACATTAGACAGGCTGAGTTGTAGAGGTTTCAGCTTGCCAAGTCATAAAAATTCAGTATCAAAGCATAACAAAATGTAAAGATTAAAGTTGTAAGAAAAATGCAGGGCAGAGATGTGAAAATTCGGCTTTGAACAGTAAATAACTCCATATGCTTTTCGGAGGAAGAACCGCATTTTAATATAATACTGCGATTTCAGACGTAAAAAATGACTGAGTCATGCTGAATGCAACCGATGACTTAAATCGTAAAGAATTTAATGAGTCAAATTTGAGAAAATTGAAGAATGAGGAGGAGTTCATTTCTTCCATAGACATTGAGAAGGTAAGACGCCGAGTGGCGCTTAGAGAACACCGACGAAAAATGCAAACTGCAGAGCAACATATGATCGTCACACTACGAACTTACCAGCTGCACCTAGTGATGTACCTACCAACTATTGGAAAAATAATTTACCAACTATTGAGAAACATAACCTACCAACTATTGGGAAAAATAACCTAACAACTATTGAGAAAAAACCTTTAAAAGCTGTAATTAAAAAATTGGAGGCCAAGCGTATAATCTACAGAAGGCAGAAGTAGAGTTGTTCTTGGGTAGACTTACTCTACTTTTCGGCTAGTAGGTAAAAGGTTACAAAACAGTACAAGACTGACCCATAGCATTGCTGTTGAGCAGGAGGACGCCGTGGGTATTGCCGTCGTTTTCGATACACTCGTAGTAAGGGTGTACGCCGTACAGGTTAACCTTCATCTGCAACGGGTGATATACATATAAACATCGGTTTTGTTACAGTTACGTTACTTACGTACATCCTGCGATACACATGAATACAACTGTACTAACTCCTCTATCGTTTCACGTGTAGGAGCAGCACCGCCGCGTATATAACAATTCTGCACCGATAGTTCCGAGATTAAAGTTGCGAACAACACCAATTCCGCTGGAAATTTTATTGAACGATAATTCAGCGGTAAAATATCGACACGAATTGTATTGGCAGAATTTAGAGCCCATGAATACAAACGTATCTATTTATTAGCGATCGTAGTTGGCGCGCTGGATTAATTCAGTTGTGATTAAAATAACGCATTGCCCCACAACTCCGTAAAATTTTACGAATTCTGAATTTATTGCCGGATAATAATTGCAAAAATAAATTGCGAGCTCGAAAATTTTGTTTAGCATATAAGAAGACTTATTTCTCCCAACAATTATTTTTCTGAGTTGGACGACATTACTTGAGTTTAAATAATAAAACGCTTAGACACCTTTTCCAAAGTTCTAAAAATTAGTCTTTGATCATTCCCCATTTTATTAAGCACAATTCTTGAGTAAAAATAAACACAGGCTATATGAGAGGCGACGTTTCGGCAATCAACAGAGGCCATCATCAGGCAAATTAAAATCTGAAACAAATGAAAGTCAACATGAATGAAAGCACTCAGAAGATTTCACATAGGTAACATTTTCAACAAAAACATAAGCTCTGCTCCGCATGGATCATATCACGATGGAGGTTGAAGCAGAACTGGTGACGAGCTTAGGAAAAAGCATCTAAGCGTTTTTATTAAAGCGAGTATTGATCTGAAATTTTTTAATTTAAATAGAAAAAACGAGTACCTTAACGTTTTCATCGTCATTCTTGTCGATTTAACAGTATGTACTCGAGCATTATTTAAAACAAAGACTTCAAAGCTTTTAATGTTATTCTCGTCCTTTAGCTAGAACTAGCATTTAGGTGTCCAGAAGGAAGAAGTCCACATGCGCAGCAGCTTGCGAAACTCACGTTCACTTCAGGCCACTGGTCTCTGGCGAACAGACTCCACACAGTGCCGTCCATGTTAGTTCTGAAGGACTCGTGGGTGTTCTCCCCCATGCCGTAGACGTTCTTACTGGGCAGCAGAGTGGTGAGGGACAGGAACTGGTCCTCCAGCACCAGTCCTCCCAGACCGGTGTCGAACCTGGCGGTGCAACAGTATAAATATAATAAAAACAGAACGTGGTAACTTCCTAGCAAAATTCTTGGTCTCTCCTAAACTATATCGGAAAACAACAAATGGGGCATCCAGAAAATTAATTCGGGCTGTATTCCTGCTTTGGCCCATGCGATCTATTCTCGACAGTGAAGCGAAGCTTCAGGGAATACGGAGTTGCGGCCTTTATTTTACTCTCGTGGTAAGTCCGAGAGGGCCCGGCTTGATAGAAGTAACTCAAGCAGGGGGTGGTGAGATTTTTGTACCTTAACGCTCGTACACAATCGCCCAGCACGTCACAAAATTAAAGTATACGACAGGCAGGCAGGCAATGGCAACACTGATACTCTGAAAGTAGAGTGAGCTAGGCCGAGTTGGAACAGTGAAAGAAAGAGAGAAATACTATTTCTGCTTCCATGTTAGCGAAGGTAAATACGGCTTCTTGCAGTTATAATTTTAGTGTTAAATCTAAGTATAATTATTCTGTTGCTTCGTTAAAACTAATGCAGCTTGAGCTTAGGCAATAGGTCTAGTTAATTACTTAAATTAAAGGGGTAGTCTACTGAAAAGAAAATTTTTAATGGCTTCGCTAGCTAATTTACAGCGTGGCGATGAAGACACCAGGTGACGTACGGTTACCGTATGATTTCCTGGAAGACTTGATAATGTTAACATGAGCCCATTAGCTGCCAGTGGACTCTGCCCCCGACACATCTGTCGAGCGGTCACAAATGCGGCCTGGTGCGCCTGAAGAACTAGCACGTTCCTGACATGTCCTCTACAAGTCTAAAGGCACGTCGACTACATATCCACCAAATGTGGCGAGCCCATGGTACATCATTACAAAAAACATAGATCGAGGGCCTGATCTTTTTTATCTCAAGTGGCCGATGATGTTCCGGATAGTACAAAGCTTCCAGTTTCATCTGGCAAGTCTGCCGTTAGCTATTTTTAAAGGGGAAGTTAAAATCACCAGCTATATTCAACTAGACCACCAAACGCTAACCCTTTTGTTGAATAAGTCATGAAACTATATATCTGAAAACAGCTTACCATCTCATCGAAAAAGTTCGCAAATCTACAAAAGGCACCAACTTCACAAAGTCCACAAAATTGTAAAATTACCAAGTCCACAAAGTTCCCCAAATGCAGTTAGTCCACCAATTGTACAAAGTCCACCAAGTTCACAAAGGCCCGTGTCCAAGTCTGCACTAATAAGTAATTCCCGGGTAAGTATTCTGGATACGGTTTCGCGGAGGCTTCGGACAGACGGACGGACTGACGGACAGACAGCTCTCTTATTATCCTAACATAATAAAACGCTTGGTTATTTTATTTATTTATTTATTTATTTCGTGTCCGCTCTTAAGGAAATATGCGAAAAATAGGCCAGGCTGTAGATTTTGTTATCGAGTTACGTTTTCGTAGAGATCGATGACCAGGTTGCCGAAGATGGTGAACCCCTTCATCTGAATGCACTTCTTTCTTGAAACTTTTTGAAATCGGAACAATATATATCATATATGCAGCTTCTGGAGTCCAATTCTATAACTTTTTTTCTGTCAGGTCACGACGTTTAAATTTGGCAGATGATCAACGGAGCACTCCCAACGGGCAGTAGACAATTATTTCACGGGCAGTAGACAATTCTTCCAGCTTACTGTGTTTCTCTCAGAGAGCAAATTTCGCTTCAGATGCCAAAATTTTAGCACTTCATTGAAGCGAACATTTCAGTATGGATGGCAGTATCAAGGATACGGTGTATTCTCATTGCATATAAGCCGACTGGAGGGGCATTCAAGTTTATTGCAGTGTTTTACTGAAGCTGTTACTTTGTACTTTGTAAGACGCACGTTTATATTTAAGAAAGAGAATACGTAAAAGAAAAACGCGACTATTACAGACTCAAGAACGAAGACGAGCTACCAATGAAGCGCCTATGCGACACAGTAACAAGAAAGACTTAAAGTAGAAAGATTACAGAAGGGAATAAGAGCTGCCCATAAACGCGAGCGGGAAAATGTGGAAAAAGTAAGTCAGAGAAGTGAGCTAATATATCGATTATTGCGTGCATTTTTTCACGCACGGGTCCACTAGTAGTGTATAGATTGATGATACTTTCTCTGAACTTGTTTGTAATGTGTGCTGATTACTTACGGCATTTCGCCAAATTTTTCGGTGGTACATTTTGGCGGTCGATAGCATACCACACTATCAACCTAAGTTATTCAATATTAATAATAATACAATCACACATTCCATTAGAGAATTTCTGGTTTGTTTGTTAGTGTAATAAGGTGGTCTCTTACGTAATTATGGAACTCCGCATGGGCGATGGGCGTAGTTTTCTTAAAGATAAAATTTAGGCTTAGGGAATGAAGGAAAAACATGAAAAACTACAAGTTGCCAACTCACAGAACCGTCTGAGTGTCTTTCCTCACAACGGAGAAGGAGAAGACATCGCCGTCGGCCTCCGACGCGAGCTTGACTTCGTAGAGCGGCGATTGGGCGGCCGTGTCGGGGTAATTCAGGCTTATTGGCACCTCGAAGCGATCGTTCAGCGAATCATAGAGCTACAGAGTGCAGAAAGGTCATTGTCATTATTACCCCTATTACGATAGAAATACTTCATAGCTTAGAATTCAAATATCTTTTCAATTGATGTCGAGGACAGCATTCAGTCATAGGCCGTCTCAGACAGTATGGTTTGCTATTATCACTGGAAACTTTATTGAGCGCGTTAAATCTCGGGCTCAAAATTACAGCATCGGACAAGTTAAAACTTACCTCATTAGATTAACTCAACCTAAGTGAGCCAATGGAATACGTCCCAGTGCATCCTACCTAAAACACCAAGTAGAGCATACACAACATGTAGAGATCTCCCTGTAGTTATTATTACACAACATAGAGAAACGTCCCCGTATGTTATAGCTATTGCCCAACATACTGAGATATGAAGTATAACACAGACCTTGATCCTGAGGAGATGGTTACTGAGCTGGAAGACCTCAAAAGTTACATTAACAATTGGGTCCTGGAAGACTGGAGCACCCAGCTTGGTGAGGGCGAGGCTGTAGCCGGCCTCTGTCTGCACCAGCGGACCAGCCACGGTGTAGCCCAGGTCTGCGGGGGGCGGCAGGGAGCACTGCACCTGGTGGGGCAGTGAGCAAACAAAAATATTCTTCCATACAACCAGAAAACTGTTTACAAAAATTTAAATTTTAGTTAGAAGTGAAAAAAGATATGCTTTCAGATATAGAGTGAATCGATGAGTAAAAACATCCATGACGGAATATCTAAGTGCATCAACACCCACGAGCCAGGCATATGGGCAGGGGATGCTACGTACTCATACCCCGTCAGGGCAATGAACCCAAAGGAAGCGAACCAACTCCTACCCCCTTCCTCCTCCCCACTATCTGTGAGCAGGAGGCAGCTTTGGCAGTAGGGTTAACAACAACATGACTGCTCTGTTACGGAAGTTCCTCCTGAGGGTTTCACTCATACATCCTGACACTTATTGTGTCGTAAAATTTTCCTCTGAGCAGAAGAAGTATACCGGAATTAGCTAAAGCCCAAGTCGAACTGTATGTATTTATTGTTTATCATTGCGGCAATGCGGCTGCAATGTCTCATTTCTTGCTCTCTCGTAACTGCTACTCTTTCTCGCAAGTATTGTTTCTAGAGATTTTCATAAGGTCTTCGAACCAAAAAATTTCAGTTGTTATCTGTGATATTTAAGCAAAAACTTTGACCCTTAAAGTTACGTTTCTTTTAGCTAAAACGGCCTCAGACTGACTAAAATTATAGTGATTTGAAACTGCGTTCCTGTAGCCCAGCTAATAGAAAACAGAGACATATGATCATAATTATAAATATTAAAAGGGTTACACGACCGCCGCCGCACAGCCTGCAGCAAGTAGGTCAGGGCTGAAGGTCATACAGAGCCTCTACAAATAGTTTACAGAGCGGGAAATCAATAACTAAGAAATTGCTACGATACGGCAGCGCAAAACTTTATCATTCATAGCGACGGCCCAGGAAACAATTCATGTCTCAGTACTAGCAAGGCGGATTCACACGCGAGTCTTTCGTTCACGATAAGCGGAAAGTCTGACGCTAGACAGAATTAGTGAGGTGACCGGTGATGCATCATAACGTTGCACTTATCGTGAGAATAACCTCATGCTACCGAAAGAAAAAGTCTTACGTGCGAACCCGCTTTTAGATTCCGGCCGCTCTCTCACCAGTCTAACTTAGCTCTTCCGATAACAGCGTTTCGTTCGCAAATAAAACTTAAGCGGCTGGTCTCAGGGCGGTAAGAAAAATAAATGCGCTGTCATTGTTAAAAAGTGAGGTGTGCGGCGTTGACGGTGGGTGCGTTACACGTGGTTAGTTTCAGTAGTTATCTTGTTATTGAGAAGAATTAATTCATTTAAGTATTGCTTTCAAGGATTATTGGTGTCACCAAAAGAACGCACGAATATATGTAGCTGTATTCAGCGCTAAACAAAAAGTGATACGAGTCTCAAGGATAATATATTTTTAAAATATTAGCTTCTCATTATTCTTTCAGCCAATTATATTTGTTTTCATGGCTCACTCAAGAAAAAATGATCTGTTTTTCATGACTCTTTCAACGCATAGTGTCCCTGACTGCTGTCTCAGCCGTCCCCTCACCTCTGCACCGTCGTCCCACACGCAGTTGCGCTCAGAGCAGGTGTCGCTGTCGGGGACAGGAGAGGCCCCGTTGACACCTGTAGAAGCGTACAGAAGTCAACCTGAGGTTTTCGTTTTATTTATTGCTATTTTTCTTAGTTGAGTTCGAAACTTCATGAAGAAAGAAAGAAGCAGTGGCTGTAGATTGGCGTCAACACCATACTGTACAATATGGATGAAGAGGAAGGAGTGATTCGCGTGCGTAACAATAATATTTATGATGTTTATTATAAGAGGTGGGAATGGTGGGTAGGCGTAACACGAATGTTCATAATAAGAAGGGGTGGCACCTCTACGTAACACGAATAATAATAATAAGAAGGGGTGGCGCCTCTAAGTAACACGAATGTTCATAATAAGAAGGGGTGGCGCCTGTACGTAACAGGAATGTTCATAATAAGAAGGGGTGGCGCCTCTACGTAACACGAATGTTCATAATAAGAAGGGGTGGCGCCTCTACGTAACACGAATGTTCATAATAAGAAGGGGTGGCGCCTGTACGTAACAGGAATGTTCATAATAAGAAGGGGTGGCGCCTGTACGTAACACGTATGTCCATAAAAATAAGATGGGCAGGTGTTTGTGCACAACACGAATATTCGCAACATGGAGAAGAAAGGATGCCTATTCGAAACACGAATGTTTATAATAAAAGGAAAGTGAAGGATGGGTACCAGAGTATTAATGCTTGATGCAAATAGAAAGAAGTTAAAAAACTCGCAAAGCGACGGAGGAGCAACAAGTCCAACCTTTGTAAGATATAGGGCAGGGCAGGGGCAGGTCCGTCAGCGTGTCGCTCCACGAGAGGGTGAAGTCCTCACTGATGGAGATGTTGAGGTCATACATCCACAGCACCTGCGAGTTGCGCACATTGTGAGTAGGTCACTCACACTCACTGAGGTGTTGCTGAGTGATGAGTTCGTGACACACGAGATAATATGTAGCGGTACGTTATATGTATGTAGCTACAAGGTCGTTAATAGGAAACTTGACCTTCACCTGGAAAAACGAAATCGTTCCAAAAAAGTGAGCGAAAAACCAGCTTCCCAAATTCGCAAACTATCACGATAGTATCTCGAAATTTTTTTGCACGAGTTAAATCTGTGACGTCACCCGAGGGTAAATCAAGTTATAAATTAACCTCTGATGGAGACGCAATCGATGGATTAAATTTTACAGAAACGTTAACGTCGGTCCCACCAAGGAGTTTTAATAGACGGACGGAGCAACAGTTACGGAGATCGGAAGCTGAACCTTCCGGCTAGACTGAAGCATTACTGAATCGCTGATTGGTTGCACGAATGCCGGGAGTCCAGTCATTGGTGGGCGAGGATGGCTGTAAGCCTGTGATTGGTGGGAAAGAAGCAGCCAGCGAAGAACTAAAAAGTTTCCTGCCCAGCAGTATGGTGAAATATGGCTGTGTCCCTGCTTCTATACAACCTTTTAGGTTCCCGCGAAGTTTGTATTCCAGGTTAATATTAGGTCACAGAGCAGTCAAATAGTGATTCTTAACAATGAGCGCTCGCACCACTTAGTGCTGCACCAACCTTTTGTAAATTGGTCTATTTGGGAAACTCTACTGCACTGTTTGGATGGGGTTTCGAAAAGAGAGTGCGACAATGAAAAAACTTTAAATCATTGGTGCCTAATCTAACCAAGTTGGCAGATTCGTTGTGCCAGTCACATAAAACATTTAAATCACTGGCATCAAAAGTCGCCAAGTTGGCAGAGTTGTGCTACAAGTCACAAAAAAGTTCAAATAACTAGCAATAAAATCTTACCAAGTTGGCAGAGTCGTAGTGCCAGTCGCCTGTCGTCCATCTCTGCCCGTTGACCAGCAGCTGACGAGGTCTCTGCTGCACGAAGAACACCCTCGCATCCGACAACACCAGGTCAGCTGCGGCTGTGGTGCTGGAGCTCACCACAGACCATGTGATGGCACTCGTGTCCTGAATACAGGGACAACACAGGGAAAAATGAACCCTTTTGCTACTGATGGCACTTCTAGAAACTAGCATCAGTTTCATGTCCTCAAACACCGTCCCCTCTTCCTTCTCAAGTTGTTTCTCACCATTTTGAACTATTCCTGACTCTGTAGGGGGGGGGGGTGTCAGTGTACATTTTCCTTTTACAGCTATATGGTTTATTTTCCTATTCCATATGATGAGGAAATTTAAAAAAGTTGGGTAGAACTTTCTCACCGGGTACAGTTTGACGGGGGGCAAAATTATCGACTGTGAACCGATTGTTTTAAAATTTGCACAGCAACGATATGTATTTTGAAAAAAACATACACATTTTGTTCCCGCAATGTTTTTGATTTAGGCCTTAGTTATCGAGATAATGGGAAATATATTGAAATATACATGTATATTTTTGGAAATTTCAAAAGAATAGAACTCAGTGAGTTTTCATGCTAAAAAAAAAAGACAGTTTTGGAATCGATGAAACATTCCTAACAAAACAGCAGAGCGGGATTTTCCATTTTTACCCTCAATTTTTTCATCACAGCTCAAAACCGAATGCTTTGTTTTTTCCCTACATTTTAGTTAGCGATCCAACGAAATAGAAATGTGTTTAAATTTCAAAAATACATATACAGCGCAAATTTCAGAACGGTTTCACAGTCGATCATTCCTCCCCCCCCCATGCCTCCCTCTCGAAATGTACTAGGTGCGAAAGTTCTATTCAAGTTATTTTAATGTCCTCATCATGTGGAATAGGAAAATACATGGTAGAGCCGTCACAGAGAAATGTCCACAGACACTCCCCAGAACCAGGATTAAACAACTAGGAAAAAACATCAACAGTTAATGTTTACTCTCTCAAATGAAAATGAGTCTATAATCACACGTTAATGTTTCTTTTTAATGAAAAAGTAAACACAAGAGTGGAGTTTTCAGCAGTAACAGCATTAAGAACAGTTTACATGCGGCAGCGCAGCTGAGCAATACGTCTGACACTAAAATACGGATTTTCCCACGTTTTTAGGATTCCACTTTCAATGACAGCATTTTTAGATCTGCTTTTCAATTCTGAAATAAGCTTAGAGCTTCCTTAATTGAAACTGAGCCTCTTTTTTTTTTCTTATAAACTTATGAGCATCGAAGGCAGTTTTGGATAAATGCAGTACTTTCGTAACGCTTAGCATTCCAAGCCTGGCAGGTGTGAGAAAATATGACATTTAGAGATGGAAGCGTGAGAAGAAACAGAGTTGCGCAACAAACGTTGCACAGTAGAAACTGTACGCAAAATAGCACACAAGCACACAACATATATACCGAACGTTTTCTAGTTCATTACGATAAAAAGACATACACTGTTGTAAAAGACGAAAAATACATAGACTCTGAACACAATACATTTTTGTGTTCATTGGGTTAGAACTCCACCGCTCACCTCATCGTAAGTAATATTGGCGTAGTAGAAGTTGCCGGAAGAAATTGTGTCTGTAAAAAGACAAAAACACGTAAGAAAGACAACTTTTATACTATGGCTTAGAAGTTCTATCTCACCTAACTATTGTTTACAGCACAGGGAACGAGTGAGTCCCAAACGAAGAAAACCTTCAGTGGCACAGATATTTTATGATAGCAGTGACAGCAGTATAAAACTTAGGAGGTAATACAGATACAACGGCACTTTCTTCTTGGTGAATTGCACGGTTGGTTCGTGGCACAAGGCACTTTAGCCACATGAACACGCCATACCAGGGGGTGTGAGACTGCATTCGTTGCTCTCAGTAGATATTTTTCTCAAGTATAGGAGATTATGTTAAACTATTTGCGAGTGAGCGGGCGTAAATAGGTTCGGAAACTCCTACTCTGATTTACCTATACGCCGTAGCTCACATGCTCTGACTGAGACGGAAATTATAGAGAAACGTTGCTTCTGGCCTCCCTTGATGACATCACTACTGGTCACGGCACCCGCGAACACATGCAGTGTCGGGTGCAGTGACGTCACCAACAGAGGCCATGGACACTCCGGTGCCACTCGTCACCACGGTTCGCCACTCACCGATACCCTCGCCGTCGTCCCAGAAAAATTCGCCACTCGCATTTCCGTACGTCGACGTCGCCACAACGAGACCGAGAGGGTTTTTCCTGGAACGAAGTAGATTTCCGATAAACTCAAATTCAAGTAAAACTTTGATGCACATGAAAAAAATGTTTCTCAACGCAACTATTGGGCCAAGATACTACTCTGGGGCCTGTTGGCCTATATTTGCAGCACAAACCAGTGCGTGTGGGTTTCCAGCTCCGGGTGCGGTCGAGTTGACTTTACCTCTACAGGGCCAACTACCAAGGTAGAGTTAAGCTCCAGAATAGTTTCAACTACCAAGCTAAGGTCAGGGACCAGAATGGGGTCAAGTACCAAGCTAAGGTCAGGGACCAGAATGGGGTCAAGTACCAAGCTAGGGTCAGGTACCAGAATGGGGTCAAGTACCAAGCTAGGGTCAGGTACCAGAATGGGGTCAAGTACCAAGCTAGGGTCAGGTACCAGAATGGGGTCAAGTACCAAGCTAGGGTCAGGTACCTGAATGGGGTAAAGTACCAAGCTAGGGTCAGGTACCAGAATGGTGTCAAGTACCAAGTTCGGGTCAGGTACCAGAATGGGGTGAAGTACCAAGCTAGGGTCAGGTACAAGAATGGGGTCAAGTATCAAGCACAAAAAAGGATCGAGTACCTGGAGAGGGCAGTATTGGCGGCAGGCCGCTGAGTGGGTACGATGTGGCCTCCAGAGATGAAAACTGGCACCTCGCCTTCCAGAGGTGCTGGTACAGTTCTGTACCTCGCTACGCTGGTCCACGCAGTACCCTGGTACGTGAAAAAGTACGGAGAGTTCAGTGCAGGGTTTCCATGCACAGCAGACTTTTATAACATTATACTGTATTAATAAATAATTTTTTGAATAATTTATATAAAGTTGTTCAATTTCGTATGTGATTGGTAACAAAACAGCTATCCCAGCAAATTTTTTAAACTATGCCGTATTTTTAAGAGATTTATTAACGTTATTACTTCAACGTTGTTTTAATTCATAACAAATAAATTATAGAAAAGAATATGATTCTTGCAACAGTTTTTTAAGTTATACTGTGGAAAAGATTGCAAAATAAAATTAAAACGCCAATTCGTAATTTATCTTTTTTTCAATAATGCATGACCTCAATGTAACACCCTGTAGAAAAAGTAAATCTGCTTTAAAATCTATTAATTATATGAATACTTTTGGCTTCATCTTATATCAGCAGATATGTTGAAATGACTAACGTATATAAGAATAAAATATAAGTAAAAACAGACACAAGGCCGTATATGGATGGAGTGGCACTCGAGAGGTATACGATACAAATAGTACATACCTGCGTGATGCAGTCACTACATTAATATCGCCTCTACAGTAGCGTCGTAATACAAAGCTGTAGAGAGTCAGAGCCTGCACCTTGTCCCTTATCTGGAAATGGACCAGTTGCGCTACCTATGGCCAGCTACCTAATGTAATGTAAATAAAACCTAGTACCTACACTAGCACAAGAGTACTTACGTCACTCACGGAGTACCAACGGTCGTCTGAGGGGAAGTACACCTCCACATTCGTAACCCCCTGCAGGAAGGCAAGTCAGCGGTTAGATCTTCACAAAAGGCTTTTAGTTAACTAAAATTAAGTCTTGGTAGTACTTGATTCTCCTACATTGAGTAAGACACTTTCATGCGATCAGCTTTGACTTGCTGGAACTTTACCCTGGGGCGTCCGATTCATAACCTTGGAACGAGGTGCGCACTGTGACAAGTTCTCGCCCAAAATGAGCACGCATACGTGTGCAGTGACAAGATATACATACCTTGGTATGGTACCGCTGCTGCAGCGCACCAAAGACATGTAATTTCAGAAGGATAACCGTTTTCTCAGCGATACGTGAAGCTGTACCGCACATTTCTGTTATCCGTTGACAATCACAAGAGAGACAAAAAAGGTCTTTTGCTTGCTAAAGCGGACAAGAAGTGAGACGCTGCCTGAACTGCCAGGGATGGCAGACCCTAGGGGCTCCCAAGGGGGGTGAGCGATGAGCTTTAATTTGGGGGGTGCGAAACGATGAATTTTTTCACACAATTGAATAGTTAACTGAAATTTATAGCACAACTTTGGGGTGACTGCACTTTAGTTATTTCTCGTCATATGAGTTTTTAATTTTTCATTGGCGCGAGCAGGCATAAGAAGTTTTCTACGGGTGCCAGGCCTTGTAATGGTTGCAAACCGCTGGACTATAGGCAGCAACACTGCGTTGAATATTTACACAATATAACACAATGAAGCATCTTCCGGAAGAGGGATTCATCTGCCAGTATCAAGCAAAAATTACATGTATTGAACTGATGGCACAGTACTCGCTAATACTGTCACTAAATGCAACACCACTCGGGCAGTCCCGAGTAAAAATTACTTGTATTTAGCTGACGATACATCATTATTGGGCGGCTACCAATATTAGCCAATACTAACGAATTATTACTGTACCAGTGTCCAGTAAAAAATAACTGGTATTTAACTGACGGAAGCTACTGGTTTACACTAACGCTTTACTTGAATGTAACCATAGTCATAGATACAAAGGTTCATTTCCAGTGACGGCGTTAAGAAATTAGTATTGGGGATGGAGGGGGCTTGAGTAAAATCTAGAGAGGCTTCACAATACGGGTATAAATGTATGCTGGTTACATCGTAGTAATATTGGGAGGGGGTTGAGGGGTTGGTTCATTTTCAGGGGAGCTGAAGCCCCTCTCTCTCCTCCTTGGCACCCCTACTGTTCACTAACTAATAAATAAACATAATGAGCAATACTGGTATTTATACAAATAAAACGATCCGCGTGCAATAAACCTAAGCAATGGAAGTGAAATTGAAATTATAAGCAATTTGCTTCTCCAGTTTTTTTTGCAGCTCGTAAATCAACTGTTAAGTTACGAGAGCCATTCATTTGCAGCATATTTTGCTGTGTCTCTTAAACAATCTTAGTCGCCTGGCCACACTTTACAGTCGCACGCTCATCTTGCTGAGTGCATGTGCAGCTGGCACGTCGTCCCGATACATAAAAAAAAGTCGGTAGCATAGATACGGTGGCGTGAATGACGTGCGCGCTGCCCGTCTGCTGATCCAGTTGAGCATGTGATTGCATAGAGTGGAATCTCATGACGGATTGGAGCATGACGGGTTGGCGCATGACGGGTTGGCGCATGACGGATTGGAGCATGACGGGTTGGCATATGACGGGTTGGCGCTGCAACAGACCCATTAGCATTCATCATATTTACGACCTGATGCAATCGGCTGATGATCTCGCCCTCACGTCAAAAGTGTCACCACTAATCAGCACAAGGAGAGTCGGGGTCGGAGCGTCGGAGGACAAGAAGTAAAAGTCGGACACTCGCTTGTCGCGGGAGTCGGTGAAAAGGGGCCTCTTGTTGGTAAGAAGAAGTGTCGGAGTCGGACATTGTTGGGGTCCATGGAGTTGGGAAGAGTAGGACATTTTGGGATCTAAAAAGTCGGACATTGTTGGGGGTTCAAAGAGTCGAAGTCAGACACTGGCCGCAACAAGGAATCGGACTTGGTCCAGCCGATGCACTGTCTTGAACGGAGCGGCTAATAAGGAACCGAAACCTAAGCTTCATCTCCTCTCTGAGAATAGAGCTGCTGGTCAATCTATTGTCCACAATCACATCTCAAATGTCAAGAGGAGCAGGCAGCGGACCCGAGCACTCACCTCCTGCAGGGCCGGACTGATCATGATTGCGTCGCCCCACAGGAACTGCGNTCTCTGAGAATAGAGCTGCTGGTCAATCTATTGTCCACAATCACATCTCAAATGTCAAGAGGAGCAGGCAGCGGACCCGAGCACTCACCTCCTGCAGGGCCGGACTGATCATGATTGCGTCGCCCCACAGGAACTGCGTCGCTACCGACCTGGCGGTGCTGTCGCTGGGGTACCTGTCCAAATGCGCCAGGTGTAAGTAGCAGAGGACCTATACTTCACTTCAGTAGCAAAAGAATCCATATTACTTTGGCAACTGCCATGAATCTAGGAGAAAGCATACATGGAGCGGGCGATATGACCATTCGATTCACACAAAAGTCAGTTTTACTCTGAAACTGCTGCTGACATCCGATGCACCGCCACATCTGGCAGCCCAGCCAGCGCTATTGTCAGTCATTTGTTCGTGTTCTAAATCGTTCCTAAAACTCGCTGAGGCTCCCTTCAGCTATTTTACTTGCGAGTTAGTACGGCTCCTGCCAACCTATAGACGTTAAATCAGCCAATAACTGTAGCGCTTTCCCAACAAGAGCAGCAACACAAAAAATCCTGTCTCGGAAAACAAATTAATTTTCAAAATTAATATCCAAAGTTACTGCGCTTACCGAAATAGCTTTCAGTTATCTGATTCCGAAAGAATATGTTGAACAAAAAGATCATGCAGGACTATTCTGAGGGTTTTCTACTTAACGCGACGAACTTCTTTACACGATTTCATTCATTTAAAATTCTAGAAATGAGACCTTGCAGCAATGATGCAGACAAGGGCGACTGCCTGAGTAACAGAAAGCTACACCCACTGGAAAGCGAGGGACCTGACGACCGGCTCCCCGGCAGTAGAGGCCCTGAAGTGCAGGGTGTAGAGGTAGGGCAGAAGGAGGTACCGCTGACGGAGGGCTGCCCGGGACGCGGCGGCCACAGAAGGCCAAATACCAGGGTCCTGAGTGGGCAGAGGTTGAAAAAGTGATAAATTTTATCACTAGAGACAAACAGTGGCAGCGATGCGTATCTACTGCCAAATCCATGCGGGCGATGATTAGGCACATCTTCTATGCTGGCACTATCCGAAGACAATTCTTGGAAGACAAATAATTAAGAAGCTAAAATTACAAAGTAGCCTCTGAGGCCGCTAAAAACTTTGCGAGGTTTAATATATACCTAGCAAAATAATCCACTATATGTTTCAGTATCTCCCTGCATGAGATGGATAACCGTGCATAGGTTAAAGTTGAGACGGCACACAGCATTCGCAATTGGTGCTCATCGTAAACTCACTGCTAATATTTAGATCACTTCTAAGTGCAGCGATGCAGTTCACTGAGGCCAAGTTAGTGTTGCACTAAGCAAACAGAACGGACTTCTAAATGCAGTGCCGCAAAAAAAATATATTAATATAATTAATTATATTATACTGAAATTGTTTGCCCAGTATCCGTAGATTTCTTGTGAGGGGACACGACGAAACTATTTCCAATCGAGTCTTATACACGCACGATGTTAAGCAACTGAAGTTAAGGCTGGTCAAGTAATTTAAGGAAAGGTACTAGGCCGAGCCGGAGACGGCTGTCCTCCTCACCTGAGCTCGATACTCCCTGCTGTTGTGGTTGCGGCTGTAGGGGTAGAAGGCCCCCAGCTGCATCCAGCGGGCACACATCTCCTCCGTGGCGTCCAGGTAGTACCCGCAGATATTGGCGCCTACGTACGGGATGCCGAAGAGATTGAACTCCAGCATGCCTGGCAGACAGATGAATTAAACTTAACATACAGTGAAGAAATTCACTAAATTTACTGTAAGTAAGCAAGTTGCAGTTGGCTATACGATATTTATTTTCATGGTATTACCAAAGAAATTTACTGTAAGTATTCAAGTTGCAGCTAGCTATATTTATTTTTACGATATGATCAAATTGATGGATCTTAGTCAGCGCGCTGTTGAATCTTTGTTGCAGATGCTTATGAAGGGCTGTGTAAAGTTCTTCAGTGTCAGGGAGGTAATACATATGAATGCAGAAAGATCAAAGCGACTGATGTTAAGTTCCGGTAATATATATATGCTCCAGCAGGCAGCTCGTACCAGCGCTGAAAGTCTGCAGTCCAGCTCGAGTCGGCACTGATGGGCGCATGTTCAGCTCAGATCAGCGCTAATGCGCAGCAGTCAGCAGACCCGCTCAGCTAAACGCTGACAGGCTGAGGCTCAGCTGCAGCCGCCACCAGAACACATCACCAGCCACTCCCCCCCCTCCAGAACAGCGCCACTCACCCACAATGGAGGCCTCGAGGTGGGACCAGGACGCCCTGTTGTCGCCCAGCCAGTGGCCTGCCCAGCGCCCGCTGCTGGGGAAGGTCGACCTGCTCACCACAAGCGACCTGCTGCCTGTAGCGGCCTGCGTCGCCCT